>CM021101.1:29220459-29679843 GCA_007115665.2 Sequoiadendron giganteum
GCTCACCCTAAATAAACCCTATCGGCTAAATTATACTTCTTAACATAAACTTATTAAATTCAATTTTTATGAAATTACACTCACATGCTTTTGTGCCACATTGCTTCTTTGAGTGACTTCTACTTACAAAACACATATGAGCCCACCAAATTTACAAACGATGTTACTTTATTCATTCATTACAATGTGGTTTCTTGGAAAGTGTTGAGGATGAAACTCCACTAGTGTGCTATAGTGACATGTGGCAATCATGTGAGCTGGACCAGGATAATGACATGACCCTTGAAGATAATATGTGAGTGATTTGGCACCAAGTCCCTATTTCTCATTGCAACACAAAGTTTCTTTGAAGCATAATTTATCTAAGTCTGGTCCTTCCAAAACTGTACTGGTGCACCTTTTTCTGATGCATGGTGGCAAAAATGATTAGTCTTGCTAGAATATGTGGGGTCATCCCCATATCTCAAGTCATATTTATAGGTGGTGGCAAATTATTAGAGGGTGAATTCCCTTCATAGTGAAACTTCACTTATGCTTAAATTTTCAAAGATGTGCTTATGTGCGAGCACAAAACATGTCCTCCAGAGTGTACAAACTAGAAAACAACTTTGTTCCTCTATGCTGGGCCTACTTATCCAAATGTCATTTTCTTATTTAGTGCATATCTCCTTCATAGAGAAACTTCACCAATGGGATTTTAAATGTTTTTGCACTAGATGACATGCGATGTCCTAGCTGTCAATTCTCACACAATCATCAAGATCAATGGTCCATGTTTAAACTTGACAATGACTAGTGAGAGATGATTTGTTTTGCTCATATGAGCCATTACTAAAAAGTGATGAAAAAGAAATTAAATTCATTTTTTTTTTATTGGAAAAAATTATCAAAAGGAGATTAACATCACAGTTGTTGCAAAACAGCAACAGTAAAAAACAAACAGCAACAAGGATATTACAAATGAGCAACTACAAGGTTATTACAAAGGAGCAGTACCAGCAACAAAAATTGCACCACATGAAAAAATTGAGTTGTTTGACAAGATTTCAGATGTTACAATTTTGAGCGTGGATAATGGGGGTCAACAAGTTTTGTCTTTACCAATAGTTCGAGGTCACATGATTCTCCAACAACTCTAATTAAATTTTTGGCTCCAAAATGTAAAGGGAAATTTTATTGTAATGGGTTATTATACCCATTCCATTTCATTAATAATTTGGTTTTCAAATGTAACTCATGACACATTTGAATTGGCTCATGAGCTTGTAAACTCTCTTAGTATTCTAAAGGGAGTTTGAGCCTCTAGGAAATGTAATTTTGGGTGGGATGCTTAGTTTATAGTATCTCTTAGGATATGTTGTTAAGGTATATAAATAATTCTCTATAATAACAATGCATATTTTGATTGAGTTATATATGAAAACATGCTTCAATGTGTTATCATCTCCAACTCTGTAATGCAATTTTTCTTTTGAATAAAATTATCAAGCATTATTGGGATCTTCATTGAAAACTTCTTGCATTGTATATTTTTATTGATAGATTTTGTTTAATGTATGGAGTAATTTCTTTCATTAAAATTTAGAGGATATTATTGTTAAAAATGGATAATTAAGTAGGATCACATTGTTAGTCCTTCGTAGGTCATGCTATTGAAAGGTAATAGTATTTAATTGGCTACTAAAATATGTTAGGTTGATGTGAGGAAATATTTATATGAATCAAGGACTTTGTAGCCCTAAATAGGCACCGATTTGATTGAAATATTGTTTCTTTGTAATGGAGTTAATTTGTACCCCTCACAAATTCCCCATTTGCATCCCCTCACCTTAGAAAAATTAAATCTGACAATGCATTTCTACTTCATCCACTCACTCTCTACCCACTTGGTGAATGTCTATAGTGTCGGTGGGGGAATCTTTGTTGGGGACGCTAGTGCGGCGCACTTCCATCCTAATAGGATTCCCACCTTTGGAATCTGTCGAGGCATTACACTTCTACATTGGTGATGAAGAGTAACGCCCCTACACCCTTGACCGACCTCGAAGAGATCTTTTGGGCTGCTATTCACTTCAAAACATTCATTCTTCATTCCATTGGATTCTCTACATCCTTCTACACACTTCTTCATGCTTCAAACTTTGGCTTGATGTTTTTGAATTCTCTACACACTTCTTGATCAAACTTCACTTCTTGTTGCACTTTTTCCACCATTGGAGTTGTGACTTGGTTTCTTGCGATACTACTTCTTCATTGTTGCGGCAATGCCGACTTTGCCAAGCTTTCATCTTCCTCCACGTGCTTGAGGGAATCTTGATTAGGAATGTGATATTGTTTATTTCTCCATTTCCACAACATTGTCATTTGGTTTACGTAGCAAAGTGTTGTTGTCATTGCTTGGTATTTCTTCCATTAATTTCCTTATCATATTTTCTATCTCGTGGCTATTATGGTTGTCCGTGGAGGTGGGATACGTTCATGTGGAGCTTGCGAGAGGTTGGATCTTTCGTAAGTTGTGCTTTTACCACTTTTCACTCTTTTCAAATTCTAGCTAGAACTTTAAAGTATATCTCTTGTTATTCTATTATTTCATCATCTTCCACTTTTGTTATTGCACTAAATTGTACTTGTTAAGTAGTTAGCTCGTTTCTTGAGATTTTGCATTATATTTCACACTTTTGGTTCGTACGGATGCTAGCGCACCAGTGAGACACTAGCACACCATGCTATCATCCCTATTCCGCATCGTTTTCCTCTAACAAAGAACATTCTAAGGTACGGTCTGGAATCTGAAAACCTGCTCTCTTAGCCCCCTCAAACTCTCGGGTTAGTAGAAAGATAGCAATACTGAGAATGCTCTTCTTTCTCTGCCTTAAACGTCTTAAGCTTTCCTAAACCTTCCATCTAGCTTGAGGTAGATCAGGGTAGCTAATTATTCTAGACCCTCCTATGACCTGGGGTCCTGAGTGTTCGTCCCCCCTCCTCTACATTTGGTGAACCCGATGTGAACCGTTCTGGTTCCATTTGGTGGTGTGGAAATCCACTCCCCTCGTATTCTAGGAGTGTTGTGGGTGTGAGTGTTGCAGGGTGCCTAGCCTTGCAATCCAACCTATGACCCCTAGTGGCATAGTTGGGAGGTTTCCTAAGCATTCAAAAGAGAAACCTTGAGTGGGTCAGCGTCTAAACCCTTGGAGGCTTCTGCAAAAGTTTTGTCTAGTGTACATAAAGATGACTTCCTTCTTACATTTACCTATCCCATTTGTGCAACCTATGATCAGATATCCTGCTATAACATTTACTTCGTAGGATTTTTTGATGAACTCTAATAGAGAACCATCCCCTTTGTACATCCCCACACTTATCAATGGGAATACTGTAACTGTTGTTCTCGTTGACCCTACATGTCGGGTGAATGTCATTACAGAGGAGATCATGATGATAATATTTTTATATAAGGATGGATATGATGATTCTAGAAGAACTATACGTACACACGATGGGATTTCCATCCCTCCCATCGGTTGTATCACCTTGTCAATCTTGATTAGGCCTAGGATTGTGAATGCACTCTTTGAAATCATCCCAGGGTCTGAACTAATCAGAGTGAAACTAGGCATTCCTTAGCTAGTTTCTATGAATGTAGTTCCCTCAATAATTCATAAGTGCTTGAAGTTTTCCCATGAGGGTTTTGTGTATGTAGTCCATGAAACTAGTTACAAACTAATGATTGTGCATGGGGGATACTCACTTGACCACTTCTGGCCTGCCCCTGTTGGCCTGATCCCTCCTAGGATGAACCTGTTGTACCGAACTTATGTGAAGTACAAGAGTGGGGGCATAACACCAAAGGTGAGATACCCTCCTTTTGCCCATGCCATTTCACATAAATCTTCCATGATAGTGAAACATAAGGCTACCTCTGCCGCTTGAAAAAGGGAGGAGGAGAAGTCCTCTCAGGGATCTTCTTCTTCCTCCTTCACTATTCCACATGCTACCTCCTCTCACCTTGTTGTGACACCATCGATTTATGCTCCTATGTATTTTTTGGGGAGTCTAATGGTGCCGCTTGGCAAAAGCCCAAGTATCCGACATTTGAACTTCTTATCTTACCCATGGTGCCTCGGCCTATTTTTTATGGTAAGGGGAAGGGTCCCCATGGAGCCTCTTCTATGTCTCAGTCTCCATAGTCTCCTACTACTCCTACCTCTAAGGTAGTGAACAAGAAGAGGCCCACTGCTGAGGTACTTGAGCCTGCTACTCCCCTTGTTACATCATCTTCTCCATCTCTTCCTCTTGTTCCCATCTAGGAGTCCCTCCCTCCACCGAATATGACTGTGATGGATACTCTGATAGTTGAAAAGGAGTCTTTCATTCCTTCTCAAGCTGCAGTCTCTAGCTCTTGGAGCTGTAGAAATTGCCTTATGTGAGAGCGCAAGCATTGGAGGAAGGCTTTGGCTGCTGAGCAGGCTGCCTTGCAGAAGAAGGACGGGGAGCCAACAACTCCTGCTTCAACATCTTTTGGTGTGTCCTCCTCTTCCACTCTTTCTACTTCAGTTCCCTCTGCCTCAGTATTGCTCCTAGCTCCCCTACAATTTTGAATGATCCTCACCTGAAGAGGGTGTAGGTATTCATCACTCCTTTGATTGAGCCTCCCCTCCTAATTTCCCTTCTATACATCCCACCCTTTTCAAAACTTGTGGACATGTTGAATACATCAGTTGTGTCCACTATGGTTTTCTCCTCTTCCTCCTTGCCTTTTGCTTCATCTATAAGGATCTTTCATCCTCTAATGAAGCATAAGATGGAGGATGAACTTGCTTGCAATGGGGGTTGGAAGAAGGGTTCTCCTTCTTATGAGGGTAGTTTTGTGTTGACTTGTGTTGTCCTAGTGACAGAGGAAGCCCCAACATATCGATAGTTCATCACAACTTCTAAATCATTCGATGAGGCTAGCAGTGGATCTCGGGCACCACCTCCATCACTCATTGAGTTGACACATGGAAATCTTGTAAAGTGCATGTTCAACTATGTAGATGATGTCTCGACCCTATTAACAATCTTTGTGAGATTGCTGACATTCACCTCACAGGAATTGAGTAGAGAAGAACTCGATGGGCCTTCTTCCTTGGCTCTTGTTGCAGGAGGGTCGAAGGGAACCCCCCTTGATATTCCACCCTTGCAAGCTCGTCTTCCCTCCCCTTACAGTGATCTAGACTGGGAAAATAATGACCTCTTGGTTGATGAGGATTGGGGGGAACATCTTCTTTATTTGTAGAGTAGATTGTGTGTGTGTACTGTGTTCCCCTGTGGTTGCTTTATATGTTCCTGGATGACCCTTTTCACCCTTGTAGGTGCTTGGATACAAGAGTGTTTTTGTGTTGTAAAACTTCCTCTATTTGTCACATCATTCTTCTCTTTGTTGTGCTTTGAATTTTGACAATTGAGGATGATGCAAAGTACTGGGGGCATTTAGGCCTCTCATCCCTGTTGACCCAAAAAAAAATATTTTCATTTTATCTTCATGTGCCTTTCTTCACATGGTCTGACATAGTAGGGGTTGATGGCAGTTCATTTATATATTATTATACTTATCTACCTATATTTATGAGCAACTCTGACCCTAAAATATCAGATCCCCCTATCTCTCGTTCATTATGTCCTTGTCTTTCCTTTCTTTTTATCTTTCTCTTTTCTTTGCTTGCTTTGTGATGGTGTGGTGTTCATGTGTTGTCCCTCACATGTGTGACAACATTACCATAATTACATCTCGTCATGTTCTACGGGCCACAACATCACTTTCATTCTTGATTTTCTCTCCTTTGGATGTCACATACCTTTGTATAAGCACACACCATCCTAAGGGAGGGCTATCATATTGCTTTGATTTTTAGAAAGTGCATTTGGTGGCCAACAAATCCCTTCTTGAAAATCACTATTTTTCAAAAATTACATCCTTCAACATGGACTCCTATATGAATTTTTCTTTCATCTCAAATTTGTAAGATAGAATTGGGCTTCCCCTTGTGAGGGAGCATTCTTTCTTTCAAATTCCTTGATGAAATGAATCCTTCAGAAGGAATCCTTGATGCTAGAATCATTGGCAAAAAATATCTCTTCTCAAAAATGTTATCACTTTCAAACTAAGTGTCCCTTGAGTGGACCCCTTTTCTTTTGAAGGGTTCCAGAGGGACCCCTTTAAAAACCCTTCCTTCAATTGCCGACTTCCTGCATGATTGTTTGCTTGCCTACCTGCATGGCTTCATTTTGATATCTAACATTTTTTCTACGGATTATGTTGCTTTGTAGGTGTGCCTATGAAGCTAATTTTCAATCAGGCTCTATGGAGCCTCTCACATCTGGCTTCCTTCAGGACCGAGTACCTAGGGGTACCTCCTTTGCAAGTCCAAGGACCTGTGAAGTGCTTACATACTGTGGGATCTCTTTGTTCAACTATGTAGCTCCGAGGACCTATAGAGCCTTTTGTTCATTGTCCATAGGTTTGCAGATTTGTGGCTCATTTTTCAACTCTCCTTGGGTCCAAGGACTTGTGGATCCAACTTCTCTTACTACACTTTCAGGTGGTTCAAATTGCGGTCTACTTCCTTGATGGTTTAGGTATACATTTCTAAACTCTTTTGATCTAATTTAACTCACATTTGGTAGCACACATGCTCGCTAAAGTGGGGGGAAAATGTAATGGAGTGAATTTTCACCCCTTGCAAATTCCCTATTTGCATCCCATCACCTTAGAAAAATTAAATCCGACAATGCATTTCCACTTCATCCACTCGTTCTCCACCCACTTGGTGGCTATTTTTAGTGTCGATGGGGGAATCTTTATCAAGGACACTAACGCAACACGTAGACATCTGCATGGCACGCTACCATCCTGACAAGATTCCCGCCTTTGGAATTTCTAGAGGCATTACACTTATCCATTGGCAATGAAAATTAACTCCCCTACACCCTTGATCGAACTCGAACAACTCTTTTGGGTTTCTATTCACTTCGAAAAATTCATTCTTTATTCCATTAGATTCTCTACATCCTTCTACACACTTCTTCACGCTTCTTCACACTTCTACACACTTTGGCTTGATGCTCCTGAATTCTCTACACACTTATTTATCACACTTCACTTCTTGTTGCACTTTTTCCACCATTGGAGCTACGACTTGGTGTCTTGTGAGACTGCTTCTTCATTGTTGCAACAATGTTGAATTTTCCAAGCTTGCATCTTCCTCTACATGCTTGAGGGCATCTTGATTGGGAAGGTGATACAGTTCATTTCTCCATTTGCATAGCATTGTCATTTGGTTTATGTAGCATAGTGTTGTTACCAATGCTTGGCATTTATTCCATTACTTTTTGTAGAGAAGGGGGAATCTCTACTCAAGATTTATCTTCAATCAGAGAGCCTCACGGGGTGAACTACCCTAAACTACCTCAAAGAATAGCGTTGAGAGTTCTCGAACCAGAAAGAGCAAATCACATAGATTCTTTGGACAAACCGACAAGATCTCGACTAAAGGACATCAATGTGGAACACAAACTAAAACGTGGTGCGCTAGCATCTCATACGAACTAGAAAGCAAGTTTATCACAAAAAATGATAGAGCTGAAATAAAGTGAAATATAGATGATAAATGATAAGGAGAAGAAGGGAAAGGAAATGCTTAAAACCATGCAAGTGATGAAGCCTTTGACACGTGAATGTCTTCAATACCTACACACTAGAGAGCGAGAGAGAGAGAAATTGTTGGGGCTATATAGGGGTTTTTCTCAGTCAACTCCCCATTTTGGTGTTCCCACCTCCACGGATAGCCAAGATAGATAGAGAGAAAAGTAGGAAATAAAGTAAAGTACACAAAAGCACTACAAACCATTGTTATGCTACTCAACCAAACAATAGAGAAGATGGAATAGAAGCTTACCACCTCTTCCCAAAGCGCTCAAGGCTAATGGGGGAGAAAATGAGAGGAACTCGAGCCTCTATTGCAATGGTGATGTTCTATGCTTGCTCTATTGAAGTGATGGAATGTTGATGTTACTGTTGTGAAGTGTAAAGTGTTTTGAGATTGAAGATATAGTGAAGAAGTTTCTTGGAGCTTGTGAAGAAGTTGTATAAGGTATGGAAGAGATTTGAAGGAAGAGGACTATGAAGTGCCAAGAGAGGTCTGAAAGAGAGCTAGAGTGGATCCAAAATGAATGAAGAAGAGGTGAATTTTAAGAAGGAGATGAAGGAAACAACCATATTTGGTTTGGTTGACCGAAGAGGGCATTACAATTTAACTTACAATTGGAAGTGTAATGCCTCTGAAGGCTCCAATCGTGGGAATCTATCAGGGACATAAACGCGTCACACAGATGTCTGCATATCACATAGACGTTTGTGCATTACACGGGCGTCCTCGATAGTTATGCCTCTACCGACACTCAAAATAGACACCAGGTGGATGGAGAACAACGAGCTTATGTGGAATTAAGCCTCTAAATTTGGTTTTCTAAAGTGAGGAAGGGTAAAAGGGGAATTGTCCTCAGGGGTACAAATTTTCTCCTATACATTTTTACCCCACTTTAGTGAGCATGAATACTAATGAGTGCTTTGGTAAAGTAGATCATAGAAGTAGCAGAGTTAGAAATGTATACCTGAACCGTTGAGGAAGCAGACCCCAATCTGGTGAACCTGAGAGTGCAAGATAAGCAAATGACTTCATAGCTCCGCAGAACTATAAAGCTAGAGAAAGGTAAAGCATATACTCAGGATGAAGAAGATGCAGTTCTTCAATTTGGTATATACAATTGAAAAGAGAAAGATAGAAATGAATGCAAGAGTGATAAAAGCAATCCCCACTCAAGGAGGAAAACTTGTATCATAGAGTAAAAGTGATAAAATAAATCCCCGCTCGAGGAGGAAAACCCGCATCACAGAGTAAAAGTGATAAAAGCAATCCCCATTCGAGGAGGAAAACCCTTATCACAGAGTAAAAGTGATAAAATCAATCCTCGCTCAAGGAGGAAAACCCGTATCATAGAGTAAAAGTGATAAAAGAAATCCCCGCTCAAGGATTAAAACCCATACCACATATTAAAAGTGATAAAAACAATCCCTGCTCGAGGAGGAGAACCCGTACCACAAAGTAAAAGTGATAAAAGCAATCCCCGCTCGAGGAGGAAACTCGTATCACCGAGTAAAAGTGATAAAAGTGATAAAAATAATCCCCGCTCGAGGAGGAAAACCCGTACCACAAAGTTAAAGTGATAAAAGAAATTTGTGCTCGAGGAGGAAAACCCATACCATAGAGTAAAAGTGATAAAAGCAATCCCCGTTCAAGGAGGAAAACCCGTATCACCGAGTAAAAGTGATAAAATAATCCCCGCTTGAGGAGGAAAACTCGTACCACTGAGTAAAAGTGATAAAATCAATCCCTGCTCGAGGAGGAAAACTCGTATCACCGAGTAAAAGTGATAAAAGCAATCCCCGCTTGAGGAGGAAAACCCGTATCACCAAGTAAAAGTGATAGAAGCAATCCCTGCTCGAGGAGGAAAACCCGTATCAGTGAGTAAAAGCGATAAAGCAATCCCCGCTCAAGGAGGAAAACCCATATCACCGAGTAAGGATACAAAGGAGCTCTACAAGTTCTCGGTCCCGCAAAGCAAGTAAGCAAACAGTCACACAGACCATCATCAAGTTGGAAGACTCTCAAAGGGGTCCCTCGGTAACCCTTCAAAAGGAAGAGGGGTCCACTCAAGGGATACACTATTTGAAAAGTGAAATCTAGTCAGGCTACCCCCAAGCTAGACATAAGGATGTGAGATAGGCCTAGTTGGGTTGCCCCCAAGCTAGATGCAAAGATAGGAAATGGGTCTAGTCAAGCTTCCCCCAAGCTAGACGCCATAGAATTCATTTGAGAGAAAAGATTTCAAAGGGCTTCCTTGGGAACCCTTCAAAAGGAAGAAGTTCCACTCAAGGGACGCTACATTTGAAAGACATAGAGAAGAGAGGGGGTCCTTAAGAAGGACACACATCTCCAGAATAAGTTATCACTACCCCCAACATACAGGGGAGGAGGACCGTGCAAGATATTGAGAACATGATAGAGGTAGACCTCAATATCACTTGTCATTTGAAGAAGATACAGGTGCATCAACAAACAAAAGAGTGATGGCACCCGAATCACGAAGCTATTTTATTTTATCCTTCAAGGCCTTACATTCGGTAGTGGAATGGCCAAGCACTCGATGGTATGCACAAAAAGAATTTTTTAATTTATCATGTTTATAAGATCTCTTAGGAGGAGGAAGAGTAATTAAGTGGGCTTTAAGAAGCCGCAAAAAAATATGATCTTGCTCAAACAAAGGATGAGGAGCAAGAAGAAACCCTTTCTCTTGTGGAGAAAATTTTGATTGCTCACAAGAAGAAGATACAAAGATAGAAGACAAAGGAGGAGGATCTCCATAGAGAGCATTATTCCAACAATGGGGATCAAACTCCTCTACAAGATCACCGTCATCTTTCCTAACAAGACTACCAACGTTAACACCCTTAACATAAGTGTGATCATATTCCTCAAAAGGAGGATCAACACCAAGAACATGATTACAATTTGCATTCACATTATCCCACAATACAGAAGGACAATCATCTTTGATGGCAGGTGTGAATGGTGTTATCGAAGGGTCTAAGTGGATCGTGTTGACTTCGTATTCTTGAATGAAGGAATCTGTAAAGTCTAAAGAACCCAAATCATCACTAAGACATGCATTCCTTTGAGAAGAGGTAGAAGGAACATACTTAATATTTCTTACTTTAGAAGGATCTTCTTCAGGGACATCTATCTCAAGAGTATCCTTTGTAGTAGGTACTACTAGAGTAAACATCGACCCATTGGAAGATACTGAAGGGATAAGAGTAGGTACAACCGAAACTTGACTAGCAGCTACCATCTCACATAATTTCTTAGCATCAGGGTCATCCTTGATTGTAACTACTTTATTATTAAAAATGAACTTAATTGATTTATGCAAGGTAGACGAGACTGCACCCATAGCATGAACCCACGGTCTACCAAGAAGAAGGTTATAAGGTAATTTCTCTGACATAACATATACAAGAGTGGGTACAGTAATAGGTCCAAGCTGCGAAGGTAATATTATTGTACCTAGAGCTTGTCTCCTAACATTATCGAACCCACAGATGACGACAAAAGAAGTATTAAGAGAAGATGAGTCAATATTAATCTTAGGCAATAGATCAATGCTACAGATGTTAAGTGTCGAAATAATGTCAACAAGAGTACATCTAATGTCAATCTTATTAATGTTAACTATAATCATTAGAGGGTCCACTTGCTTCTATACTATCGAAGGTGAGAGTTCCTACTAATAGAATGTAATATTTAGTGAATCTGCACAAATATAAGCTATCAACGCATCAACATCTACGAGCCTAGTGGAAGAAGGCAAGAGGATCTTTTGCAAGGCTTCTTGAAGCATACCTTGATAAATCGGAGCAGACTGAAGCAAGTCCCATAGTGAGATCTTAGCCAGAGTAACTTGAGGTTGCTCGACGAGACCATTATCACTAGGTGCTTTAGTTGTAGGTTTAGGTGCTTGAGGAAATCTTATTTGTTTATTCATTATATTCTCATAAGTATGGGATACTGCTCTATAAGAGGGAGCCTTAGAAATATCAAGGCAATGACTATCAAATGGAACACCATCAATAGAACAAACCCTTTTAGAGGACTAGTTGGAGTCACATAAATGACTGGTCTCTTAGGCCTTTGAGGGGCAGCAAAGACATAGATTACATTTACATAATCATCGCAACTAGTAGGATAATTATTTCAAGACATATTCTAAACATCGATCCAAATAGGATCAAATGTGGAAGGAGATTCATCATGCACTAATGCATCATCTCTAGAGGAGAGTGCATTAGAATAGATAAGAAATTCATCATTCACAAATGCAATGTCCCTAGAAGAGAGTGCATTGGAATGAGTAGGAGATTTTTAATTCACAAATGCATCATCTCTAGAGGAGAGTGCATTGGAATGAAGAGAAGGTAGCATGACATTAAGAAAGGTATTGATTATTTCATCTTCTTGCAACAAGATATCCTTCAAAGCAAGAGGACTCTCATGAGAAGGATCAAAGACACCAAGTGACATAGGAAAAGCCAAGTCACCGTCACATGCATTATATGGAATATCATTAACATTTTGAACAAAACTAGATACATAACTAATAAAAGAAGCTATTAAATTTATGATGATTTTTTCGATATTTTCTATGTTCTAGTAATTTGCATTTTCGAAGGTCTTCAAAGAAAAATTTAAGGTCGAAACTTGTGTCGGTCCCTAAAATTTGACTACCAAAGGCCCTAGTATTTTTTGGGATTGAACTAGTTCTCTAGGAGACCTTTCCAACTATGCGAACGGTTCTGAATTCCAAGCACCGAGTCAAAAGTTTTGACCCCACCAAGTAGGGGTGAATAATTTCCTAGTTTTTCGAAGAACACTATTCTTCATGTCGGGTTCACCAAAATGTAGAGAAGGGGGATTCGCTACTCATGAGTTCTCTTCAATTAGAGAGCCTCATGGGGTGAACTATGCTAAACTACCTCAAAGAACAATGGTGAGAGTTCCTGAACCATAAAGAGAAAGTCATAAAGATTCTCTAGACAAACCAACAAGCTCTCGGCCAAAGGACATCAGCGCGAAACATGGACTATAGCGCAGCACACTAGCATCCGAGAGGCGCACTAGCGTCTCATATGGAACAAAGTGCAAGTTTATCAAATAAAATTATAGAGCTGAAATAAAGTGAAATAAAGATGATAAAAGATAAGGAGAAGGGAAAGGAAATTCTTACAATTGTCAAGTGATGAAGCAATTGGGCATGTGAATGTCTTCAATACCTGCACACAAGAGAGAGAGAAAGTGTTGGGGTTGTATAGGGGTTTTCCTCAATCAAACCCCTGTTTTGGTGTTCCCAACTCCATGGACAACCAAGATAGATAGAGAGAAAAGTAGGAAATGAAGTAAAGTACACAAAACACTACAAAACAGTGTTATACTACTCAACCAAATAATAGAGAAGATGGAATAGAAGCTTACAACCTTCGCCCAAAGCGCTCAAGGCTAGTGGGGGAGAAAATGAGATGAACTCAAGCCTCTGCTGCAATGGTGTTGTTTTACGCTTGGTCTATTGAAGTGATGGAGTGTTGATGTTGTTGTTGTGAAGTGTAAAGTGTTTGGAGATTGAAGAGATGGTGAAGAAGCTTCTTGGAGATTGTGAAGAAACTATCGAAGCTATGAAAGAGATTTGAAGGAAGAGGACTATGAAGTGTTAAGAGAGGGCTCATATAGAGCTAAAGGGGATCCAAAATGAATGAAGAAGAGGTGAATTTGAAGAAGGAGATGCAAGAAACAACCATATTCAAGTCGGTCGACCGAAGAGGGCTTTATAATCTAACTTCCAATGGGAAGTGTAACGCCTCTACAGGCTCTAGCTACGGGAATCTATTAGGGATGTAAGCATGTCATGCGAACGTCTACACATCACGCAGATGTTTGTGTGCCGCGCGGGCGGCTACACACAGTGTGGGCATCCTCGACAGTTACACTTCTACCAACACTCAAAACATGCGCCAAGTGGATGGAGAAAAGGGAGATTATGTGGAATTAAGCCTTCAAATTTGGTTTTCTAAAGTGAGGAAGGGTAAAAGGGGAATTTGCCTAAGGGGTGCAAATTCGCTCCTATACACTTTCCTTATCATATTTTCTATGTCGTGGCTATTCTAGTTGTTTGTGGAGGTGGGAACACCAAAACAAGGGTTTGACTATGGAAAGCCCCAAAATAACCCCAACATTTTTCCCCATTCTATTGTGTGTAGGTTTTACGTTCGTGTGGAGCTTGCGGGAGGCTAGATCTTTCATAAGTTATGTTTTTACCACCTTTCCCTCTTGTCAAATTCTACTTAGAAATTTATAGTATATCTCTCGTTATTCTATTATTTCGTCAGCTTCCACTTTCGTTACTACACTAAACTATACTTGTTAAGTAGTTAGCTTGTTCCTTGATATTTTGCACTATATGTCACACTTTTTGTCTATACGGATGCTAGCGCACCAATGAGATGCCAGCGCATCACACTGTCATCCCTATTTTATGAAGTTGTCCTCTAGAAAAGAGCATTACAAGGTATGATCTAGAATCTAGAAACCTGCTCTCTTAACCCCCCAAAACTCTCAGGTTAGTAGACAGATAGTAGTACTGAGAGTGCTCTTATTTCTCTACCTTAAACGTCTTACAACTTTCCTAAAACTTCCATCTAGCTTGAGGTAGATTAGGGAAGTTGGTCGTTCTAGAACCTCTTGTGACCCAGGGTCCTGAGTGTTTGGCCCCCCTCCTCTACATTCTCAAAACCCAAAATTTCTTCAACATGATAAATAATAAGCCAATTTTAAGTTATTCATAATTATTTTACCTTCTCATATAGATATTTGACTACTCACAAAGATAATAGATTATTTTCACATAAAAAATTGTGAATCATTACTATAATGTATGAGAATTTATTTGTTAGGTATCATTTAATTATTATCATTACATATCTTATAGTGATACCATAATGATAACCCATCTAGGTTTTGTAGATTCTGAAGTGCAGAGGAAATAAATCATGAAAAATATTATTTTTGTTTATTGGCCAACCTTCCAATGTATTTAAGCATAATATATGTGGCTAATCGTTAGAAGTCACATAGGAATCAGTTGGAAGAACCGACAAGTAGAAGTGTAACATGTGTACAAATTTATGTCATTTTTACTAGGTAAAAGTGAGAAAAATTGTGTTATGCCAATTTTGAGACCCCAATCCAACTACCTAGGGTTAGGGTACTTGAGGAGGGGGTTAGAATGTGGTTAGGGTATAGTTTTGGGGATATAATTTGGATATTTTGGAAGAAGAGGGTATTGATAATTGTTGGTTTTGAAATCAATCCAATGCGATCAATCCTAATCCATAAGCAATCCATCGATCTTAATCTAAATAAGCAAAAATCTATTGATCCACTATCCAATTAGCATCATAGGGATGTATTTTTCTTAACCCTAGTATTTTTATTATCGTTAACAACACAATCCTTGGGGTATGTATTATTCTTATCATTAACTTTTTATCCTCATCATTAATCAATCAATCAAGTTTCAACTTGACTTAGAACATAATCTTGGTTTGTTTTTTTTCTTGTTGTGCGTTCTTGCTTGTTTCTTGTGTGTGTTCTCATTATTTGAATATATTATGGTCTTTGCACTCTATTTCCATAGGGGAATCATGGTCTTCCATATCATGGTGTTGTAAGGCATATGTTTACATATGACCTTTTTGATCATGTACTTGACACATTGTCACTCCAGCTCCTTATACTTGTGTGCATAACATCAAGTATAATATCAAATGTAGGTTGATTATACCATTGCATCATGATGATCATCCATCCTCCCTTGCCATCCATATATTCATAATCCCTATCTTCTTACTCTATCCTTTCATCCTTTATCCTCTAACTCTCCCATCCATTTGGAGAGCATACCCATGTTCTTTGAACCCACTTGTCTTCTTGAGTGGGCATTCTACTACCTCCTTGCCATCATCCCTTATCCTTGACAATGATTTTTATCTTCCTTCCTCATCCTCGAAAATGATCAAGGCATCATGCCACTAGTCCTCATCCCTTCCTACCCACTATAGTTTATTCTTATTTGATACACCACCACTTCTTATAGTCTTGACATCATATCAAAGAGAGGAAAAATATAGACACCTAAAATTGGCTATACCTAACCATACTTTATTTTACCTATCCTATCCATTAATTAAATAAATATTTATTATTTATTTAATTAATTTACCCATCACCTTTATCCCACCTTGTCCTAGGCCATTAATATATTAAATATTAAATATTTACTTATTTAATCAATTCATTACCCTTATCCCCCACTTCAATTGATTTTTTATTTATTTAATTAATTAAGTCTACCTTTATCCCCAAAATCCTATAACTAAATAAATTAATTAATTGATTTAGGTTAATTAATCTCCATCACATTTTCCTCCAATACTTAATTCCACTTTATCCCCTAGTTCTTATCCATTTAATCCTAGTCATTTATTCCATTCACATGGATCACAATCTAAACTTTTCATCATGTGAAAAGTATCCCTCGCACCTTTATCCTATCACATGTGAAAGGATAAGTCAAACTAGCTTTGTATCTCATCCATCCATTTCATACATCTCCAAATCTTAACCATTCACATAAGGATATGCCCTAATATTTTCCTAATCAAATCCTAAACCTAGCCCTTATCCCTCATGTGACACTTGTCACATGACTACAACTTTGATCCAAACCCTAATCCTCAATCAATCCTATCCATTCATCAATCAATCCATCTAGGCTTTTGATATCCTTTATATAATTCTATAAATTGGATGCCTCTTATCCCATTTGGCAATCTTCCATTATCATAGAATTATGTCGTAGAATTTTCTACTGAATGTCTTCTTATCATAGGTTTATATGGTCCAATTTTCTATTTAATACATCTTCATCCTAGCCTCATGCTACTCATTTGATCTTTCATAATCTAAATCCTACTATCATTCTATTGGTTTCATAGACACCCACATTCTTCTATCAATACATCAAAGGAGCACATCAAGAGAGTATTGGGTGCAACTCTTCTTATAGATCAATCAAAGGAGAAAGGAGAAATAAAGGTAAGAAGTTCAATTATTGACTTGAATATTTATGTTATTTCCCTTGTTCATTGTTTTTGTCTTTAATTTCAACATATTGTTGTCGTTATCTTAGTAGCTACAAAATAGGATAGAGGGGAATCTGCAAGTGAAATTTGTTCCAATATTCAAAGTCTAGTTGGGTCATTTACTTCACTAAATTATTGACAAAATTTATACTCTTGATATATGTAGGATTGTTTCCAAATAAAACATAGGAAGAAATATGGTTTTCATATTTTACCAATTAAAATTTTAACTATCAATAATCTATATCGAGCATACCCTAAGTATTAAATTCTATGTTAATTATAATTTAATCTCCAACTATTTTTTTAAGCTTTTCCTCTATTCCAACCTTGCATAAAAGAAGAAAATAATAAATAAATATAAATGATAAGGAAAGAGAGAAATGCATGACACATTAATAAGATTTAATGTAAAAATAACTAAATTAACAAATAAAAATATTCATTTCTAGCCTAAGGGACTCAATCTTGTGGGTGGTTGTGGCCACCACAAGGGTGGAGTCCCTTGGGGAATGTGGCCCTATGGTTTTCAAAACCCTTGTCTCCAAAAAAATAAAAACAAACACAACATGCTTGCAGATCAACATTAGTAACAAATGTATAAATTTTTCTGGCAGATTTCCCCCTCAATGGTAGAGCCATACCAGTGTCCTTGTGACCTATAGAAAGGAAAGATGGAGATAAATATGCATTGGACCAAAATAAAATAAAAAATATAATGTATAAAGTTGTTTCCCATGAGAGTACGACAACATACCTCTGAAATATATAAAATAAAATGGGGTTGCAAACTTCACTCACTCAACTATCATTTGCAACTTAGTGTTTGGAAGTCTGAGTGGCCATAAAATCTGCTCAACCCTTTGAAACCTACAACAAAACAATACAAAAACAAGAAGTTAAGTTCAAATAAGTTCAAGGTAATGTTAGGGGTGGATTAGGGTTTCTACATCTTTACTTTATGGGATTTTATTTTATTGGCCAATGAGGTCCATAAACTCGCTTAATTCATTTTATTCCTTTTTTTGTTTGATTAGATTTATAATTAAATTCCTTTGAGTTCCTCTTTAAGTGTGTATGTGTAGTATAGGCATGTTGATGGTGTTAACTATATATATGATGAATTTTTTAATATAAATGTATATTAATTTTCCCCCTCTTGTAAGATGAATAAATAAATGGAGTTATTTCCACCTTTTAAACTATTCTAGTTTATATATATATAAGGATTATATTATTTCATTATTTGGTGTCTTTTGTTTTATAATGATGGATTTTGTTTTATAATTGTATATTAAGTAAGAAAAGTATCATCCCTTATATTGAAATTGATAAGTAGATTTTTTATTAAAATTTATTACAATTCTTAGTGGAATAATGAATTAACAAATGCAATAAAAAATCAAGATAATAAAATCATGATAATTTATTTTATATTTTTGGTATTCTTTGAGCTTCAATATCATTTATAAGTAACATATTTTTGGAAAAAACAATAATTTAATAACAGATCATTAAACCCAAGTACAAAAAATAGATTTCTAGACAATGATAGTTGTCATAACAATCAAAATAAGAAAATCCCATAGGGGGTACTTATAGAACCTGTAGACACCTAAATTTGACCACTTTTATTTGGTCAATTTACCCCCAATTCGACCAATTTCATATCATCTATATTAATTAAATAATAACCTATTATTTAATTAGTATTCAATTATCTCAACCTTCATCCTAATCTATTTTTCCTATTATCCCTATATCCTAGCCTAAAGTAAACAATTACCTTTAATTATTTGCGCCCATCCTATTCATCTATTAAATTGAATAAATACCCTTATTTATTTAATTTAATCCCCAAATACCCCTTCCTCCAAATAAGAATTAAATATAAATATTTAATTCATATTTTCCTCTCACCTCATATCCCATCCTCCATCTCTCCCACATGCCCTCTAATCCTAATCTTCCCTCAAGTGGTTACACACACTTAACCCATGATTAAGTGGGTCAACCCTCCCCATCACATCATGCACATGGACCTTTGTACTTGTGACATGGCCTTGGTACCATGTCACATGGGACTTGTCCCCTCCAAGGTATCATCACCCTCTCAAGCCCTCTCCTTGTGCCACTTGGAACAATATTGTGGCTTGAGAGATCCTAATCATCCTCCACCCTTCATCTCCATCAAACAATCTCAACCCTTCATCCATTTTCAACCAAAATCCATATATCCAACAATTAACCATTTTATCAAGATCTCACTCATTTTCACTTGGAGCATTGTTATGCTGCCAAAATTACTAGTGAGCACACATCCAATTGAATATCATGGGTAAATCTACTCAACGAGAGGTTCGACATAGTTCATTTTCGTCCCATTTTATGTTGGTTTGATCCTTCTAAGCCTTATCTTGAATGTTTGTTTGATTTCGTGTTTTGTTTTGTTTTTATTGTTTAAATCATTCACTTGAGAAAATTTTCATGCACACATTTCTAACATGCTCGGTGGGACCCACGTCATGGGTCATCTAGCACAATTTTGGTATTTTTAGTTGTTTTACACTTCCAAGTGCGTGCAAAGGTGGATACGTTCCCGCTTGGGCGAATACGTCTTGTAAACGGGTGGATCTATTACTACTTGGGTGGTTTCACTTCATATTTTTCCTAACCAATGGGCTTGTAGGTAAAATGGGTGGCTCTTCTCTATAAACATGTGGATCTATTACTACTTGGGTGGCTCTACTCGTACTTCATCATATTTTCTCACTCTTGGGTAGTTCTGCTATTATTGGGACAACTCTACAAACTTGTTCACACAAAGGTGATTTTGCTTCTACTTGTGTGGATACACTTTGCTCTTGGGTGACTATGCTCTTAGGTGAGTTAGTGACTATTTGGGTGAATTCTCTCTGCTTTTGGGTGATTTCACTCTCTACATCAGCAACGGTGTAAGATATAAACAATCTACTTCAGTTGATTTTTTTTACATTTTTCTTCATCATTGGGGTGGGTGTCCCAACCCCCTTTGGGCTAACATTCATTTTATTTTGATCATTTTTGACATCTAATTATCTTGTTGTGCAACTTGATATTGTTCATCAAAGATAAATATCATAAAATACTAACATATCTTTTGTAGGTTCATGATCAAAGACTCTTTTTATCACTAATCTAGGCACACTTCACTTTCTAAAGGGTCAATCTATTGGGTACTTTTTTTGAGATCATTTGTTGAAATATGCTCTCCCATTTCACCATTCAATGAGCTTGGAGATTAGAAATCACAAATTGATCCATCTTGTTGTGTTATCCCAGGAGCTCTAGTCTATGTGTATGCTCTCTCCTTGCACTTCATGTGAGCTTGGAGATCAAAAATGCCTAGAAATTCCTTCCCTTTAGGAGGCCTACTTGGGGATTTCATCACCCCAAGGGATGACCTCAACCATGTGAACCAGTGGGGTATATAAAGGGGGAGAACAAAATTTGTACCCCAATCTAGTCACATCATGTTTAGCGAAGCTTCAATATTTGGGTGATACCAAACTAGGAGTCTAGGGTTGTTCTGAATGACTTATATGACATTCCCAACCCACTCTTGTGATGGAATAGTGTTTACATATGTACCTCATGTGCCCTCCTAATATTTAGACAATGCACTAGATCACTTGTTTGAGCCTAACATAAGACCTTTCTATTGTTGCTTGGTGTGGTGGAGGGTAAACTATCATGCTCGAAGCTACTCACCATGTATCTCCTTGAGTAGAGATAGGATCTCTTTGGGAAAGGTCTGAGGACCTACAAAGAAAGGGAAACAGTGAGAACTTGTACCACTATATCCCTATATATTGACTCTTGAAATACAAGTGCCTCACACTAATCTTGATATATTAGCCTTTTGACTGGTGGGCCTACACTAAGTTAACACACCTACTTGATTAATCTAGGCTTTTAATTTCTAGTGTGTCTTCTTGTTCTTACCAATGCATCCCAACATCATCCATATTGTGTCTTTGTGATTGTAATCTTTAGTCCTTTTGTCATCTTTGTCAAGTCACCATTGGGAAATTTTTCTCTGCACTTGGTCGGATCCACTCTTTATTGGGTGAATCTACTTTATTCTTGGGAGGATTTTCCTAAATATTCATCCCCCATCTCTATCTAGTCACCCTTGGGCAACTTCGCTCTACATCGGGGTGGGTCGGTTCTTTGTTGGGTGATTTCGCTTTAAACTTATGTGGATTTTCCTAGGTCATCATCCCATCATCAGTCATCCTTGGTTAAATTCACTCCTTCTTGGGAAAATCCACTCCTTATGTGAATCTGCCTTGAAATTATTGTCAAACCCATAATTCCTTGTTGGAAAATTTTGCCTCTACTTGGGAAGATCTTCTTTGTTCTTGGGAAATTCATCTCTTTGGATTTTTTTGCTTCTTGGGTGATTTTGTGTTGTTCTTCGATTAATCCATTCCCCATATAAAATCCAAAGAGAAAATCTTTCCTATCATGGTTAGCCAGTGTCCTCCTAAGTACAAAACCACAATTCAATCATTTTTTCACTACATACCTAGCCCAAAAAGATCACTTCCATCTCATTGACCACCATCAACTTATCTAGAACATCATCCCCTTTGAAGAAGGAGTTAGTTAAGAATACCTAATCAACATCTAAACCATCTAGAATCACATATCATACCTCTGATACTTAATCAAGATCCTAAACCCTAAATCGATCATTTATCATAATGCTTTCTTGGGAAATTTACCTATCCCAAGTTAGTAATCCCTCATTCAAGCTATTTCACCTTGAGCCAGATGTATAGTTTATATCAATATCTTCTCTTTCTTAAGAACTTAGCTTTTCTCAAGTAGGAAATCCATCCAATCAACATTGACATAGGATATCAACCATAGTTGAAAGGATACTATCAACCATTCATCCTAACAATCACCCCATCTATTTTTCTAACTACATCCTTGAACAGTAGGAGACCCTCCCACCATATTTCAAAAATCATCATTATCTGAGCTTAAACCAGACCCTAAATTTGAGCTTAATTCAAATTCCAATATGAGCTTTAGTACATCCACATCTAGGATCTTCTAATATCAAAACAAATCTTAAAATCCCTCCTTCCATTTTCTTCTAATCCATTCCTTTTAACTATTCTCATCTCTTTCATCCATGCCCATCCAATCAAATATCATGAATCCTTATTCTCCCTTAACATGACCTAAAATGGTGGGGAAAGGAAGATCCTTAATAATATGGGTGGTTTCTATTTGTGTAGAGCTTTATAAGGATCTTAATATGTGTCTTTCCCCATAAATTTCATTAGGAAAGAGATCACAAGGTATAAGGATTGACTTTCAACCTCAATAGTGAGTCAATTAGACCTGGATCTCAGTCCTTTGGACAATAGGTAAGATGTGAAACTAAATTGAAATGATTTGTATCACTAAAACTAAATGAACAATCATAGTTTATAGGAAGATCTGAGAAGGGTCTGGACACATGTACCTATCACCAAAAGTAGGTTTTGAGACCTGTTGAAGGACTAGTTCACCCTTGGGTGAATGGGTACCTTAGTCAAACCCCAAGTTTGGTAATTAAACCTTGATAGAAAGATAATGATAATGGAGAAGGAAATGATGAATGAACAATGCTTGCTACAACTCACCAAACCTTCAATGGCTTCCCTTAGAGGAATGAAGACAAACACATATTTGCAAGGAACTTGATCTTAATTTACTTGATGGAATTGGATATTTTAAATTCTTTGATGCTTTAGGATCAACAATGTATATCATCCTTCACAAGATGACATGAACACACATAGACTTGAACATGATGTTAGGACTTTGATTGCTACAACAAATGACTAATAGATTTGCTCTTGAATTCTATTGACAATAATATTTTCTCTTAAAAATATTTGATCATGTGTGTTATAATGTTTCTTTTTAGATTTCAAAATGATAAAAATACTATGTATTTATAGGTGTTTATCTAATTTCCTGAAAAATTAGATTCCAAAATCTCACAATTGCAAATTGAATTTGAATCAATAAAATACCACCAAAAACATAAATTCAAAAATGGGTCTTAGGACTTAAAGGGGACCCATTTTCCCTTGGGTGAATGGGTCCTAGCCTATAATTCCAAGACACACATACTCCAATGTGATTTAGTTACTGATTGCTTTAATTAAATTTTGGTTCCCCTTTTAAAAAATGGGAAAATAAGGCCTTGTAATGCATAATTTGGAAAATTAGAGGCTTAATTAAGTCCAATAAATTAAGGGACCCAAACATAGTGTGAAATTGTAAAGGTATAAAATTTCCTACACTACATTTAGCCCCCACTTTAGTGAGAGTATGAACTTAAGCTCAGACTCACACTAAAATAGAAAAATATGTGTCAAGAGGGGTCAAAGTGTACAAATGTTAGAAAGATAGGATGACAAAGACCAAGGAGGTGGCCAAGCTCCCATGATCTAAGATCCCATGAAAAACCAACATAAGGACAAAGGGACACACAAGATGTGTAATACACATGCAACTAGACAAGATACACAAGCATACAATGTCAAAGCCAATGCAAAAAGAAAAAAGGATGGACTAGCAAGTTGCATTATGCCACATCCATAAAATACGCTCACAAGGGCTAGTGTAGTCTGATATACATTAGGTGAGCCCCAAAGGAAAATGAGAAACACACACTAGGTCTACAAGGTGCGTACCCATAAAAAATGGGTGGCAGATGGGACAAATGTCACACTAGGTCTACAGGCATGTTCCCATATGTCAACCATACCAAAATTTATACCTCCTGATAACTTTGATAAGGTGCCACAAAATGGTCAATGTGCTATGCGAACACTGATGAGGTGAAAATAACCTCATCATAATAAAATTTGGAAAGCTCATTCTTGCTAATTCAATCCTAAGCTTGTGCCAATTTATTAAACTTTAGAAGAAGTAATTACTAATTTTTAGAAAAATTATGCTTTCTTTCTTTCTTTTAATCAATTGAGGAAATTGTCCAAAGCAGGTTTAATGGGTTGATTTGAGTGTTGCTGTAGGGATTAATAGGTCATCATGCGGCTGTTGCAAAAGTTAGCCAACACGTGCCTCAAAGTAATGTTGCGAACCCACTCGTTGAAGCCTGGATGATGCGCCGAAGATTCAGTTTTAGTTCTTTTAATTTGGTTGCCTTCTGCATGTTTTAAGAAGCTTTAAAGACATCAAGTTAGTTTTAAGTTAAGGAAGACTTTTTCAATGGCTATCCATGCCATCTTAAGTTTAGGATCTAGTTAGAAAGTTATCTATAAAACTATAATTTCATAAGTAATAAAACAGTCAGAGAAAAAGTATCGTTATGTTGTTTACATGCATTTGCAAATCACTGTTGCAATGAGTTATTTGGTTTATGTTTATTGGTAACTATTGAATTCAATGATGGAGATTGTATATCGTAAGAGGATTTGAACATCTATAGTTTATGTGAGTTAAAGACAAAGTAGTAGCCCGTGAGCTAGCCACTCGAGGGGAGTTAGCCTAGACAGATAAGTATTTTACTGATTAAGTTATTTCCTTTGCTTAGGATAAATTGTTGTTCAGTAGAAAATAAAAATTTGTTGAAGAGTTTAGTTAGTTGTTCCGGAGCACCATTGTCTTTAATTTGTATAAGTCTTCTTCTGTAGTTGATAATATTTCTTTACTGTTTAGAAGATGCTTAATTGTTTGTTTCCTTACTTTTCTGCTTTCGTAATTTACCAGTTATTTAGTTTACTTGTTTCCATGCTTTCTAGTTTAGTAGTAATGTTTTCTAGATTAGTTGTCTTATGCTTTTTAATTTAGTTTTCCTTGATTTTCTTAGAGTAAGATCATTTTTGAGTTAAGTAGTAATGGCTTTGGTTTAGTCTCAACTTCTGTAGTTTAAAAGAAAAACTGAAAATATAAGATGGGTTGTTTGAATAATCTCCTTTTGCAAACTGCCTTGGACACTACACGGTTGACAATTGACATTCAATTATTCTAAAGTAGTAGGACCTAACGATAGCCTATCAAACGCTACACTAAGTCCAACTCCTGTGAACAAAAGTGAATCCCAAAAATGTCAAAATTTCAATGCCAATGTATGCCCCCTTTAAAGGAATTTCTAAACACCATACTGTGAGAAATTACTTTAAACTAGAAATGATAAATTCCAATTAATAAAAAGAGCCATGAGAGCTTATTTGGAAAGCCTTATGCCAATGATATGTTTCTAAATAAGGTTGTGTCATGAAAAAGGAGGGATTGCCTCCATATGCAATCCAAAAAGATAACACATAAGGGATTAATGGATTCAAGTTCAACGTATGTCTTTGCTATAGTGATATAATAAAGCTTAGAATCGTCATCATTCCCCAAAGACTTTGTAGAACAACAAACACAAAGGAAGAATGACACATAGAGAGTGAAACTAAAGGAAAACTCTTTTGGGTGAACATGGAAGAGACCTGGATGTATCGACGCCTTGCATTGTCCCCAAAGGGAAAACCCAAGATAAAAGAAAATACGATGTTTACGACATATAGAAGAATGGAGATACAAACAGAAGAATATCATGAGAAGTTTTATTCCTTTGTATCCTTGCACCAATGGAGTAACACAGGTCATACCAAGAAATCTCACAAACATAAAGGCATGCCAAGAAACACGATATGGGGGATCACATTACATACATGCAATCACAAAGAACATGAAAAGATAAGAAAGAAATTATGTCACATGTGAGCCAACCTAAAGCATGTCATCTTCATCCCAATCTTGTTCATCATATACAGAAGGAGGATAACTAGCCAAAGGGGCAACGATAAGTGTCGTACTAGGACAATGAATAGGTTCAAAAGTGGTGATTCACTCTTTTTTGGAGGATCAATATGATTTCTCCTATCTAAATTCATAGAATTGAAAAACAAAAAAATCAATTCATTATACACTTCGTCAATTTTAATAGTCTCATCATCACCATCCAAGTTAATCACAACAGGAGGTCTAATGACAATGTCCATTGTATGTTCTTATTTTTTTTGTGGTTTATAAGTTTCATGTTGTGGCGAAGGTGGAGAATAATCATGCTTTGTTTGAGTTCCAGTTTATTCTTTTCTTCTAACTGATGAGCAATAGCACAACGTCTACACCTACACTCTTTAGCATTTTAGTTTCTTCTTGTAGAATTTTCAAGTTGTGATGGTGTAGGAGTGGGTTTTTCAACCATCAGTCTCTTTTCTTCCCTTAGGGGATGAATGGAAGGGACCTCGATGGGTTGCCAAACCACTTTCTCTTTAGGATTATAAACTTGTTTTATTTTAGGAGGCACAACTGAAATTGTATGGTTATCTTTTGGTCTCTTGTAGGAAATAGGTGGAAAAATAGCATCATACTTGGTTTGATTATTCATGAGAGATCTTGGTTCAAGCATAGTTTCATCCACAACAATGGGAGTGGGAGGAACAACTATGGATCTTTCCGTTTTAGGTGGGATATTGACAAGGGATAACTCTACTATACGTTTTGCTTTGAACTTTTTATATGATTTGAAAAATAAATCTTCATGAGGTTTTATAGGTTGTATAGGTTCAGGCCAAAATAAATCCAATGAAAAGTTCCCTCTGGAAGAAAAAGGATTAAATCCACTATGATGCATTGTAAAAATTTGGTAGTCAAATGGAAATTTCAAACACTTGTGGATGACCGATGTGACAACATTCATGGAGCGTAGCCATGGATAACCTAACTTTACACAAAATTGAACCGACGTTGGGATATGGAGAATGATACATTTAATTGTTTCAGTCCAACTTTTAATGGAAGAGTGATCAAACCTATCGTAGAGCAAGAAAAACCATCATGGGTTTTGATCTATGCTTTCAATTTTTCATAAGAATCTTGGTACAATTCATGCACAAATAAGAATTCCTTAGTGATCACATTATCTACACACATGTGATCAATTAATATCCCAATTGTGTGATTTTCATTGATTCTTTCAGCTATGTAACGAGTACCATCAGGTCCATGTTTAATTATATCATTATTTGAGAAATAAATTTCAAGAGACAAGTTGGTTTGGCCCTTATGAGGTTGAACGTCAATGAATCCAATCATGTCATGTAGATCATCCTCATTATCACTTTTATCGCCATCAATTATATCTTGTATCTTGTTAACATTCAACACATCATTCTTGGTATCACTAGCTTTTACAAAAGAGACATAATGGTTTGGCATTGGATTGGTAAAGATTTCAATTTTTTTATTAGGTGGGCCAATAGATTTATTTCCTTGATCATTAACACTGCCCAACTGGATGTGATTGGAATAAATGAGGTCTTGCACTATATGTTTCAGACACATGCATCATTTTGTATCATGTCCAGCTTACCGATGCTAGTGGAAAAATTCATTTGAGTTATAGTTACAAGGTAAAGGCTTAATGATATCAAAAGGTCTAACATGAGGTAAGGTGATTAGGTTCTTGCTCAAGAGTTGCAACATAATCAAATGGAGGGTGTCGGGTAACAAGGTGAGTTATCTATTCATATCCCAAAATTGGTATGGATTTATTTTTATGGAAGCCACTTGAGGTTCAACATGGTGGGTTGTTTGAGGTGGATTATTTGTATAAAGCCCTTGTTTTTTTTCTTGAATGGTTGAAAATTGTTATGAGGCAGGATTTCAGATTATTTAGGATGAGTTGAAGTGGTTTTTCCTACACTTTGATTGAGCGATTTCTGATAATCATGGAGAGTCATGCATAAGTGTGTAAAAGAGGGAAATTTCATCATCCCAAGCTTATCTTGGATTTTTTTGGTAAGTTATCAATGAAAATTCTTTGAAGATCAACATCAGGAAGTATAATGTTTATTTGTGAGTAAATCAATTGATATCGTGCTATAAAATCAAAGACCTTTTCATCTGCATTTTATTTAACGTGCATCAAATCAAGTAGGGCCATCTTAGTACCAATGCACACTTGTAAATGGTTTAGAAAGGCATCAAAAAACTCATTAAATGAGTGGATTGAGTTATTCGGTAAGTAACAAAACAATTCTAAGGATGTATCTTTTAAGGACCTAGGAAAAAGCTTAGCCAAGAGTTTATCTTAAAAAATGAAGTCACTACATATGGTTGTATATGTTGACACATGGTTGCTAGGATCTCCTTTACCACTGTATTTATCAATTCTAGGTATCTCTATGCCTTGTGGAATTTGTTCTCTCAATATGTCTAATGACAATGGGTTGCTTTTGAAATATTGTGTAGGTTGTCTGTTTTGGTTTTGGTTCAATGTTGCTATTTGTTGTTAAAGGATGTGACATTTTACAAAAGTTGGTTTATGGTGAAATCATTGGTTGTGTTTTAAGATGGAGGGGAATATGGTGGAGGTGTATATGTGTTAGGAGGAAAAATAAATTGCAAATTTGTGAGAGGCTGGGGGTTTGAAGATATGATGTTTGAATTCACAAAGCTAAAAGGATTCCCAGTGGAAATACCCAAAGTTGGAGTGATATTGCTAGTTGGTTGCATCAGTTTAGTAATAGTTGGATTAGTATATGTAGGAATAGCAACTATGTTTGTAGGGGAGGAATTTGATTTCCTCCTTGAATTTGAGTGTATCCCAAAGCTTGAGCACAACTAGCCATTCTAGGAATATGATTTTCAATAATGTGATCCTGACTATGCACAATCTCTATTCGTAGTTCATTATCAAGATTATTCTCATGTTATCTATGATAGGAATGATAATACTAGCAATATATTTCATACTCACATAGTCTTGAAGTTTTTCTAAGGCTTTATCCATTTTTTGCAAGTTCTCTTAATGGACATTAGCAACAATGGTTTCAACATCAGTAGAAGTAGTGGTCATAGGACATGTGATATCATGGATGGATTTCAACATGGGTTGACTAGTGTCAACACTATGAGTGAAAGAGTTGGAAAACACAATATCCATAATGAATGTACCAACATGGGATGCCATGAGTCTCAAACTACGTCTCGCTGAAGTATTGGAAATAGGACACCAGGTTGTGATACTCATACAAGTTTCACCAAACCAAAAGTGTACCAAAATGGACAAAAGACACTAAATACAGATAGTAAACACCAAAAAATACGAAACACAATGCAAGTATTGAAGAAGATATGCAATTTTCAGATCTAGAATATGATAATTGACTGATTTTAGATGTACAAACTTGAAAATGATTATTTTTGAATGCATATTCTGATTCTAAACAATGCACTTTCTTTTACCAATTGAACTAAATGAAAAAATACAAAAATGTGAAATTTTTGAAACTGAAATAAAGATCTACAAGTACAGGAAAATGAAGTAGAAAGAGACAAATCAATGTGAAGAATTTTGGAAAATCACTTACATACATGGATAGGTTCAACCTTGGGTGAATGAGTCCTTAGACAAGGTTCTGTAAAATTTAAATATGTGTTTAACTTGATATTTAAGCTCACTATTCCTAACTGCAAACAAATTCTTCAATGACATTTTTTCCAAAAATCTAATGAAATACAAATGCGATTTAAATGACAATCTATGAAGAAAATGAAAACTTTTTTGAATGCAATTTTTGAATGAAATTTCATCTAAATGACTGAAACACACCTTAATGCAAGCTATTATGTAGAATGTATACAATATTACTGGATTTTTATGAGTTTAAATGATGAAAATATGCAATATGTAAACCTAGATGAAATGTAAAAAAAGATGATGCAAAACCTAAATCTAGGGTTTTGAGCATCTCCAAATCAGAAAACTATGATGTAAGACTATCAGGCTCACCAAAATGAAATGGTGGGGAAAGGAAGATCCTTAATAATATGGGTGGTTTCTATTTGTGTAAAATTTTATAAGGATCTTAATATGTGTCTTTCCCCATAAATTTCATTAGGAAAGAGATCACAAGGTGTAAGGATTAATTTTCAACCTCAAAGGTGAGTCAATCAGACCTGGATCTCAGTTCTTAGGATAGTAGGTAAGATCTGAAACTAAATTGAAATAATTTGAATCACTAAAAATAAATGAGCAATAAGACCCAGTACATGAAATGAAAATTATCGAAAGTACAAAAACTTAAATCATAGTTTGCAGGCATATTTGAGAAGGGTTTGCACAAATGTACACTTGTCACCAAAACTAGGTCTTCAGACCCACTGAAGGACTGGTTCGCCCCTGGGAAAATGGGTCTTGGTTAGGGCTTCTGAAAAAACTTTTGACAGTCCTCTGATGCTAGATTTTAGCTTTTGTTTGGCATAAGTCCCACTGTCAAAAATTCAAAAATAAAGTTTACAACTTAGTTTTTGTGGCTTGACAACAATGATGACAACTTGTGCAACAATGAAAAATTTCTCTTCAAGATCTTAAACTCTTCTTCAACTTGTAATCTGCAGATACACAAAGGGGATTTTTTCTTTGTTTGAATGGGGGTTTACCTTAGTCAAACCCCAGGTTTGGTAATTAAACCTTGATAGAAAGATAATGATAATGGAGAAGGAAATGATGAATGAACATTGCTTGCTACAACTCACCAAACCTTCAATGGATTCCCTCATAGGAATGAAGACAAACACATCTCTCCAAGGAATTTGATCTTTCTTTTTTTGATGGATTTGGATACTTGAAATGCGTGGATTCTTTAGGATCAATAATCCATATTAGCCTTCAAAAGATGACATGAACACACATAGACTTGAACATGATGTTAGGACCTTGATTGCTACAACAAATGACTGATAGATCTGCTCTTGAATGCTCTTGACAATAATATTTTCTCTTGAAAATATTTGATCATGCATGTTATAATGTTTCTTTTTAGATTTAAAAATGATAAAAAAACTATGTATTTATAGGTCTTTATCTAATTTCCCAAAAATTAGATTCCAAAAGTCGACAATTACAAATTGAATTTGAATCAATAAAATATCGCCGAAAACATATTAAAGAATGGGTCTTAGGTCTTAAAGGGGACCCATTCACCCTTGGGAAAATGGTCCCTAACCTGTAATTCTAGGACACACATGCTCTAATGTGATTTAATTACTGATTTCTTTAATTAAATATCCATTCCCCTTTTAGAAAACAAGAAAAATAAGGCTTTGGAATGCATAATTTGTAAAATTAGAAGCTTAATTAAGTCTAATAAATTAAGGGACCCAAAAATAGTGTGAAATTGTAAAGGTATACAATTTCCTACACTACCCATTTGATGCCATCATTGCTAGCAAGCTTTCTCCAAGTGTCTTCCAAAACCCAATCACTCATCTAAGCTATTCCACCATGCCTCTATGCACACACATTAGTAATTATTATGGTACCTTTGACAAGGGAAATATTTATCTCCTCCATCCATATCTCCATCTTATCCCGCATCCATATCTTCCTCTTATCTATCACTCACATATCCCTCTCATCCAATATCTATACCTCCATCTTCTCCCCTAGCCATATTTCAACCTCTATCTTTGCACAACAATACTGTCACCTTCATCCCTAGTTCAAATCCACTATCCCATTTTCCCCCAAACCATCTCCCAATCCATAATCCTAATCCTCCAATCCATGATCACAATCCTCCATCTACTTCCTCCTATCTTAATCCACCATATAATTATTCATATCTTAAACCACCATCCAATTCCTCTTATCTCAATCCACCATCCACTTCCTTCTACCTCAATTCACCATCCATGTCCTCCTATCTCACTCCACCTTCCAATCCATCATACCTTAATCCTCCATCCAATACATCATACTTCCATCCTCTATCTAATCTTGATCCCCCCACTAATCCTAATCCTCCACCTACTCTTACTCATAAATACATTTGCAACCCAACATCTAATCCTAATTCTCCAATCCATAATCCTAATAATCCCACTACTCCCACTCTTCCATCTACCCATAATACTCCACCTAAGCCTAAAATATACAAGTAGCTCTTTCCAAATGTCATTTGACTACTAGAAAAGAAGTCATCACTAAATCCAAATCCCAAATTTATGGAGTCATTTCACCCCACTCCAACATGTGTGGTCCTTAGTGATGAGGCTCTTCTCTATCCTACACCTATCATTCCTCTTCCTACTCCTAACACCATCCAAACTGTTGAAACCATCTAATCCATCGAAGCCACCCAAATTCAATCCCCTTCTCCTTCTCCTAGCATTAACCAAACCCACTCCCATGAAATTAATGAATCCTATATCCTTTCATCCACCCCGTCTGAGGATTCTATCCAAAACTCATCCAGAATTACAACACCCACACAAGTTGATGCATGCTAAGGGATTTTTCCAAAACATACCAAAATATCCCCTCATCCAAATCAAGATCATACAATCCCACCTAATTCCTCTCATTATTCCTTATCCTCCCCTCATCCAAATTAAGGTCATACCAACCCACTTAATCCATCTTATGATCTCTTATCACACCCTCCTCTAAATAAAGATCCTACCATCCCATCTTCTCCATCTCATGATCCTTTATCACATCCTACTGAAGATATCCCAACACCACCTCTATATCCCATTGTTCCTCTTACATTCACCCATGGTGGTTCTCTTGCAACTGAAGAATAAATAATATCCACCACTCATCCTCCTCCACCTAATAATGGAATCACACCATACTTTGGAAATAACAAGAATCCTATTGTAAACTAAATGCTTGAGACCATGAACTATCAAGGCAAAGGATTAGGCCTTAACAAGAAAGGTATATTAAATACCATCCATATTAAATAAAATCCATGAGCACAAGGCCTTGGCTACAAATATCAAGGCTTAGAATCCAAAAATTTTGGTACAACCTTTGTACATCCTAAGCATGCCTCTTCCAAAAGAAAAATAGGCTCTCCCCACCACTCCACCAAAACATTTGTTACCATCCCTCCTCCTCATACACACCTAAAAACATTATTGCTATACCTCCTTCATCCGCCAAATCCATTTTGGGTCCTTATGTCCCACAATCCATCACCACACATCCTCCATCTACTAAGTCCATTTTGGGCCCTTATATCCAAAAATACCATCCTCCATCTTATCATACTCATCCCCTTATCCACTCATCCCCTATCCCTATCACCCATCATAAAAAAAATTCCTATAATCCCAAATCAGGATCAACAAAGGCACACCTACATGAACATCATCCAACATCCCCCATCTATGCATCCTATCCAACATCCCAAGTCCATCACTCCACTCATATTTCCTCCAAATAATCCATCTCGTTACACCCATACCATTGTTATTGGAAGTAGTTTGGATGCCAAAAAAAAAATGCATACAACCAAAAATCCACATGGATCTATAGATCACTATGTCCCTTGAAAAATACATGAGGAAGAAAATAAAAATCCAATCTAAAATCTAATCAATCCCAAAGGCTACAAATTCCCACCAAAGAAAAAAACAAAACCTTGTGGAACATAAAGAAAAAAGATGCAGTGTATTCAAATGAAAAATCCATAATGACATCCAAAGTTGTTAATCCAAAATCTAAGCATCCCATCTTCCATCTCATAAATCTATTTTGGATCCCTATGTCCAAAAATTCAATATCCCGACTCCTCCATCATCCTCACATCCTCCATCTCTTCCCCCTCCTATCATTCCACACTCATCACAATATGTGTCAATATTGGTCCTGACAATCTCCCCCCATCACAATCCTCTCCTATCATTCCATCCATACAATTTCCAACATCCCATAAATTATCCCACATATTTCCCAAATCACATCCAATTAATGCATTCCCTTGCATAATCCATTCATCCTAATAAGGTTGTACCAACGTCCCACACTCACTTCAAATAGGCTCTTATTACCTTGACGTGGAAATAAATGCTTGAGTCCTTCATGTATATATCCTTATCCCCTTCTTCCAAATTGAATTATCCAAATCCCTATCCTCATCCATCTCCATCCACACACTTATCAAAAAGTCCACAAATCTAATAATCCAAAAAAAGAAAAAAAGAAAAAAAGAATAGTAAAGAGAAAAATCTATCCAATGGTGAAAACTTGGCAAATAGGCACCTTTGGCAAGTACCATTATGAAAAACTTACACACATGCATCATGTGTAAAACCCCCATTCATTTTCTCTCCACACTTGGGGGAAAATTAATTCTAAGAATCTCATCCTTCATCTCCTCCATCCAACCTATCTTACCCATCCAGCCTATCATATCCCATTTATCTCCATCCTTTCGTCCTCCTTTTGATCTTGATATAGATAGATACAAATATATATACATGATTTTTACCCCTCTCAGTATACATTCCCTCTATCCACACACTATCATATTCCTTTTTGTCCCCAACACACTATCATCCATTTATCTCCCTTATCTTCCTATCCTCTTATTTTACAACCCTCCCCTCATCACACATGACATATATAGAGTGGGGCATCTGATTAATTTACAACATAATCCTTGGAGATCTCACTCCATACCATCCATCCATACATCCAATAATCTTTCAATCTCCCAAATCCATATCTCCTAACCCTTCCTCCATTAATTCATCCTTCCATCTCCCCATCTTTATCTCCATATCCTTTCACCCCATCATCCCTTCCATATCACTATATTTATCTCCCTATCCTAAATTCAATAATCCCTTCCATCTGCAAATCATTATCTCCTTATCTATTCATCATATCATCCTTCCATATTCCAAATCCTTATCTCCCTATCATCCATCCATGCAATCCATCCTACCATCTCATCCTCCTCTCACATAATCCCTTGTCATAGGAGTTTAGATATAAGCTACCCCATGAAATCTAATGCCATCTCCTATCTCTATCCCATATCTTGCTAATCTCCTACCAATTTTCATCGCTAATCTATCACTTCATTATCCTCACAATTAATCTTTTGATGATTAGATAACTATCTCATTCTCGAGCTTCATGCAATCAACATACTCTTGTAAATATTATACATCTTGTATATATCAATCATCCTTTACATAAGGTTCATCCCATCTCATCATCTAGACCCATCAATGCACATACTTGTAACTAGGTCCCATCCTTGTGCACATTGTGTCACCGAGATCACCTATCAAGCTAGTACTTCAATAAAATCCATTAGCCCCTTTGGGTTTCATGTATCTTGATCGTCTCTTGTCATGAGAATCCAAGGTATTACCTATCCATATTTGGTCTTTGTAGGATATATCATTCATCAAATCAAACCACATCTACCCCATCCATCATCCTTACGGAAAAAGGTACTTGATAGTTTTGTATTTTCTTTGGTTCTTTTGGACATTTTTTTATCTTTCTTTTGAGTTTACTATACCTACTCAGGGTCTCCACGATCCATCATATCATGGCGTTCTTTGAATAGTGAAAATATGGGCAAGCCTTGGATTTTTGTTTGTGGCGTTTTCTTGGTTGTCCTGTGTTGTTTCCACCAAGATCCTTTTCTCTCTTGTGTTATGTTGGGGCATTCCTTATATTTCTGGTTTTCTAGCATCATTCCCACAAAAGTTCCCTGTGACTTTGTGGGATGTTGGAATAAACTTTCTTATTTTTTGAGTCATTCCTATGCATGCGATACGAAGTCACCTTGGTTCGTCATACCCTAGTGCATAGTATCCCATGCTATATCAAATTAAGTGCTCACTACATGATAATTTTAATTTACCACTCCAAATCCCCCATCCATTTATCCTACATCTTTCTAATCCATTCATTCTTCATCACTATCCTCCATCTACCTATCCTATATATTTTCATCACTCCACTTAATCCCAGTTTTGTGTGCACAAAAATCCTGATCCATCTATCCTCTCATCTTTCTCTTGTCATAATAATTTTCTTCTGATCCATTCTCATCATTTCATTATCCCTTCAATCCTTTTAGACTAATATAGATTTGTTATTCTGAGCATCTTTTCATCCACCCTATCATTCTATTATCCATCAAGTTCATTTTAGGCTAATATAGCTTTTCTAGTCTAAACATCTTTTCCTCTCCATCCATTTCACCAATCCCAAAACCATAAGAAAATTATCATCCATGCAATCTAGCACAAATAATTCAATCAAATCTTTGGTCTTGTCCCCAACCTTGTTGCAAACCTTTATCCCACTCCAATTATCATCATTAGGTTATATCCTTCCCAATCCTTTTGTTTTTTTTAGATATATTATTCCCACATCAACATCACTCTAATCATCATCATCGAGATGTATCCTTCTCAATCCTTGTGTTATTTTGGGATATTTCATTCCTATTGCAATGGATTTACTTTTGTGCTTAAATATTGACCTATTAACGCTTGATAAAAACACTAGATTCATACAAGATACACAAGAGGCAGTTAAGCCATGACGGGATGGAAAGGCACCAATCTATCCAACGGGATGAAGGCACAAACCTTCCAATAGTTCCCACATAAACAACACTCCAATAATCATCACTGGGATGTATCCTTCCCAATCCTTGTGTTGTTTCAAGATATATCATTCCCATATTGTAAGGCACCTCCCTTTATATCAGCATCATAGCCTTTTATTCTAAACTTGTACTACATTGTTGTGTGGATTAAGGGTGCATCATTTAGATGATACTAGACCCAACTGTGTTTGATTTCCACTATACCTTTAGTCATTTGATTCTAAGATAAGCTAAGTTAAATTCTTATGTGACTACTTCTATTAAGGTATGTGACCAAATCTGCATTGATAGATACTATAATTTGTCATGCTATATGGTGTTGCTAGGATCCACTAGTAATAAAGCTCCTTTCTTATCATTTGAATCATGTTGATTTTGAACGTATTCTATAATATTCATTTGTGGTTCCTCATAGCATGTATTATGAATTAAGCCATTAAAGGAGCCTTAGATGTTTTAGTAAATAAAACAAGTGCAGATTTGATCCCTATGGTACTACTTAACTTAGGGAAAGTAAGCTATCATGTAAATAAGGATAGGTGAAGAGTCTTCTTTGCTTTTGGGTTGTGCCTTATCATGGAATTATGATATGCTCTTAGATTAGAACATCATACCCATACTGATAGTTGGGAGAGGCTAATAGAGAGTTAATCTGATGAGGATAATTAAACCCAACTATATTTAGATTAATCTGTTGATAGTATGATTTTCATTTTTGTCTCAAGGGAATCTTATAATGTTAGATGAGAGACTACTAGAAATGAGTTGATTGAGGTCAACAAAGGCACCTCCTTGAGGTTAGTAGGAGATCTGAGTGATATCAAATAAATAGTTGTTGTATGAGTCCAAAAAGGACTTCATAGGGTTGTTAGGAAGAATGATTCATTGGCCTTAGGGTGTCATTACATCAAGCCTTGGAGAGTTCCAAAAGTTCAAACTTTAGACCTCGGCTTACTTGTATCGTTTGTCAAAGAGGAAAGAGTTAGTCATTTTTCAGCTAAACCCAACCAGGCTTCAAACTTCGGGCTTGAGGATTACTCTCTATTGAAAGGCATCAGACTTGGGATTTGGTCATACCTTATACCAAATGCCTCAAAGTATGAAGAAGGTTTGAGTTAAGTCCAAAATGGCTAGGGACAACGAGGTTAATTTTCCTATCAGGCATAGAAGATTAGCCCTAAGGCTTATGCCTTAACATAATTTTTAAGTAAAAAGTAAGTTGGATTCAAGTTCAAAAGGGTGTCAAACATTGGGCTTCGGCCATGCCTCATACTAAATCCCTCAAGCAAAAGAAGGAAGAGTGTGCTAAGTCTGAAAAGGTTTTAGACATCGGACTTCGACAATGAGGCTTACGCCTTGACTTACCAAAATTGCTAAGTGATGAAAGAGGTATGGAGGAACCTTGATGTTGGCATATGGTTGTATTTGATGTCAAAAGGAGATTAGTGATGAGTTGGACCTGATTCTAAAAGGAGATTGTTGGAATAATGGTTCTGAAAGGAGATTGTTGGCATAATGATTCTGAAAGTAGATTGTTGGCATAATGATGTCATTGAAGTAAAAAGAATATTTGTGCAATAACATACAAAAGAGGTGTAAATGAATTAGTCAAATTTGTGCTAAGTGAGGAGGTTTTGGATTTTGAGCTTCAATTTTATGGCTTATCGAATTCCTTAGTTGATTTTAGTAAGAATCGAGCATCGATCGTTGGACTTATCGCTTACCAAATGCATTTGAAAAAGACTTAGGAAGTTTGAAGGTTTTCGGAATTCAAACTTTGGAGCTTCATCACAGCCTTTACTTGTGAAGTCTACAGTATTGGGTATTGAGAAATCTCGACACATGAAAGGATTTCACTCTTCACTGCTTAGTGTTATGTTCATCGGTTTGGAAAAGCAAGCAGTTAGTATGAAGAAATCCTGAAGACCGACACCCAAAAGGGTTATGATTAACGACAATTGTAGAGGACTTTATCTGGAATTGTGAGTTGGAGGTATGGCCTAGGCCTTACCAAAAGGTAGGTAAGCTATATGAAGGAATGGTCAACACCGACATCTAATGATCTTATGAGATTTTTATCGAAGTTCTGTGATCAGTGTTTCAAAGAGTTTTTGGTTGTGATGGAGTGGTGATTGAAAAGGTAAAGGGTAAGGTTGATGGCCGAACCCTGTCAGATGAGTAAAGAGCTTCAAACTTAAGTGTCTAGGCTTGCGTGTTAAGTCTTGTAATGCACTCCAAGCATAAGGTAAGGGAGACTAGAGACTCCCAACCCCTGATGGAAAAGAAGAATAAAGTCATCGAAATTGAAGGATTATTTCTGCCATACCATAGAATGCTTGAGTTGACTAGAGTTGACTTGTGTAGATTTGAAGAAAAATGACATGTGGCTAAAAGTGATTGGCTAGGATGATTCAAATTTTTGTTGTGAATCATTATGTTAGGGTGACATGAGCATAAAGGTAAGATCGATGGCATAGTTATAGGTGAAGATCTACAGACAACATTTAAAGCATGTCTAATTTGATGGTGGTATTTAAATGTCTTGACAATTGAGCGATAACTGTCTAATCATGGCGTGGATTTCAATATCGATGGCCTACATTCAAAGGCCAGTTTTGTCAATAGTTAGGCGAAGGAAGCTAAGGCACAAAAAATGAGATGTTAGCCTGTGGAAAAATTCTTGTGAAGGAATGAATAAAATGGATGCCACCATTAATGCAAAGGATGGCTAGGTAAGCGAGGGGGATTTCGAGCAAAAAAGGAGAACAATTAATGCAAAATAAAACCCTAGTTTATGTTATGACACAAATGGCAGGTGTAATGATTTTGGTCAGATTTCACAACTTAAGAGGAGAGGCGGGTCAATGAAGAAAAGAGGAGAGGCTAAGCATTGGACTTCTCTCCAAGTAGTGGAGGTGGGAAGGCACATAAGGAGACTACCATTTCAATTTTATAGGAGGAGGGAAGTCATTTCAGGGATGGGGGATGGAAGACAAAGGGTTGCATTGGAAAAGCAAAGGCTCAAGATCCCATCCTAGGCCTTGGAAAATATTTATGCAGGTAAGAGGATCTAACTTTAACTAGTTTTCAACATACCCACGTGGTGTTTTGTATGTGTAGAGGCATTTGCGTATTGGACCCTATTGTGCTTACTGGTGGTGTTGGCTATGTATTTTCGTGTAACATTGTTAGCGGGAGTAATATCTGGGAGTTTTTGTTTATACCTAGATCATATCTTTTTTGTGCTTTGGGACTATTGTTTTTAACCATGGCCTCCATTGACCATTCCATTGGTCTCAAGCAAAACCCTTATTCTTAAGTCATCGTATGGTGATTTCAATATTGACCCTAAACGAATAGAACTCAAACTTCTATGTCCTTCTTGGTCTTCAAATGCCAGTAAAAGTAATTTACATGTAAGTTTTGATACATGATAATCGGTAAGAATAATGGGTGTTAAGAATGCTTTTTTCAACAAGGATTAGAGTATCACACTCATGGCACTATTTGGAAGTTGCTAGATAAATCTTGTCTTGTAATACATTTTTATATTATTTAAATGGAAGACCCCATTTCATCAACATGAGGCTAAAAGATTTCTTGTTTGAGCGTTTGGATAGAGCTCACGAGGCTTCATGATGCCAGTATGGTCAGGAGGAGAGCAAGTTTGATTCTTGGAGTTATCTTATTGCTATAAATTATCTTGTGGTTAGAGAGGGTCATCAAACTTTTCTCTTAACTAGAAATGCAACCATGAAGTGAAGCAAATATTAATTCCAAACACTAAATTGTCGTGTAAGCGTGATGTGTTTTGTTTATGAATAAATTGTCCTTTAAAACTGTGCCTATCCATATCGAGGTTTAAGACCTCTAGCTTCACCTCAGTGGGTGGCAACCGATGGTGAAATTGTTTGGGTAAGAGGACCCTAGAAAGGGTTGCATACCCACTCTTTTATTCTAGAATTAAAGGATTAAAGGCATAAGATGATTTTTTGTAGAGCGATATTTGAACCTAAGGGTTATATCCCTTTTGCCAGTCAACCACGTGTTTGATGGATGAATTGTCTTGAAGATTGAATATGTGGATTTTCTTATTACCCTTTCACCCTGTAATCTTATCCCTGTTATATGGTGTCCTTTGCATTGTGGGATTGAAACCACAACTTTTATTATAATTATCTATTCAAGATATGTTTTGGTACCTTCATCCTAGACCAATTCTTGATTATCTGTGTTGGCAAGTGGCCCTTGAGGGGCATTGTAATCAAGATTGTTACTCACTCCTTATAGTAGAAGGAGCCTTTATAGATTCATTGTTATTTATTTTTAGTATTAACTACCATTGTGAGCTAGTGGTGATTTAAACTTGGGTGCTATGTGTGATTTTTGGGGAAATAATAAATGAGTTGGGAGAACTCAAGTTGATGAAATACAGTTCCTCTACGAAATATATACGTAGACAAGGCTGTCAGAGATGAGCCCCCGAGGAATTAGGTCTGGCCCCTAGGGTTTTCTCTCTTTTCATTACTTGAGTTAATATTGATATATTGTATTGGTATAGCTTGTGACTTCATGGTGTTATTTGAATTAAGTTGTGATGAATAATGATTTGTAGAGGTAATAAAGCCTACCTTGATGATGTGAACCCCCTTGTCTTCTCTAGAAGCACTACTAGGATTGCCTAAGAAATTTAGTTACTTAAAAAAATATTATAATCTATATTTGGTCAAATGTTGTTATACTTTTTTAAGAATTGTGTGATTTGGAAACAAAATTGTGTGAGTTAGTCATGTGTTGTAATCAAAATTTGGGATTTGTGTTTTGTCCTTAACTATATTTTATTGCAAAAGTTTTGGGCATTAAATTTGGTATCAAAGCCAGATTGCAACAATGGGATATTTGGTTAGTGATGTTGCCCATGTATGGTTGTTTGTGTGATTTATGTTGTGTGCTTGTCTCCTTGTTGTGATGGATGGATGAAATGACCTTATGAGATCCTATGTTGTTTTCATCAATTTTTGATAGTTTTGGTTGTGAAAGAGCTAACTAAAAAGGAAATAATTATGTTGTTATATTGATTGAGCATTATGTAACCTTGTTTGAATGATGCATTTGATTATGAAGAAGTTTGAATAGCCCAGTTTATAGATTCTGACTTGCCAAGATTTAAATATAAATGCACCTATGTACCCTCCCGTAGGAATTGTAAGTGTTTAAGATGAACAAGATTAAGAAAATTAAATGTGTCAATTGTATGTTTTTTTCATGTTGATTAGCATGTTATGGTGAATCATCTTTGTGAAGATCGAGTCAATCTGGAGTGAAAATAGAAATGAAAACAAAGTGAATGGCTAGAAAACTATGGACATTATTATTATAAAATCCACCCTCGTGTTATCCTACAACCTTCAACCTTATGGAGATTAAAGATGATTCTTAAGAATGACTATTATGTAGACAATACAACCTTACTAAAGTAAACATCATTTAACTTCATAATGCAAGTGAATAACTTTTTATAAAACACTATAATTCATATTTCTAAATCTTTGTGCCTTGGGGTGTTGTGAAAATGAAAATTCTCTTCTCGTGTGTGGAGGATGAAGTGCTTCCAAATTGATCATGTTGCCTCGAAATTAATTGAACAAATTTTTATGTAAGGCCATCTTGTAGATATGGAGGAAATATGTATGTTGGGAAAAAGGCCACGGTTCCAAAACTGTAATTCCTACCTTAGGATGTATGTGTGATCTTGTGCATGGAATCAATTAATCTTGAGATAAAATAGAATAGTGAATACAATAAGCAAGTAAATAAATAATAACGGTGGTGAGGGAATGAATGTATTAGTAAACCTTGTATTGTTAAATTTTGAATCTAAGTTTCTTCTTTCATTGCATGGTATGTCAGGAATGTAGAATGGCATGATTGTTATAGTAGCAATATATTGATGTGACTTAATGTTCCCAATCAAATTATTATTTATAAAAAACCATATAAATGTTAACTCATTGGAGATGCAAATGTTAAGTGTGTGAATTAAGTGAATTTTGAATGAGAAGAATGTTTTATTTGTGGTGCTAACCAACTAGACTATGTTTTCCTTATCATGTGTTTAGTGTCGAGTAGCAAAAATTCTTCATCATAGTTATGTATGCCACTTGGTAGAATAAAATATTTGTGGTTTAATTTATGTGTAAGGAAATTATTTTGTGGCTCTAAAAGATGAAAAATTTGGAAAAAGAAAAGAAAAGAGAAGTTATTTTTTATTCTCGGTGTATGTGAATACCCCGTAATGGTGCTTGTGTTGTGTATTGTGGAAATTTTTGTGGATAGACCAAGTTGTAAAAGTAAGTGTATGTTGTGCATCTTTGACTCATATGGAATGGAATGAAGATTCTTGATAGTTATTGTGATTTTTCATGTGGAAAAAAGTATATGTGTTGTGCCCCAAGCATGAGATACAAGGTATCCAACTTGGGATAAGGGTGATGGACATCTAGTACAATCCCTTATGCGTACCCTTTGTGATGGCTTTTATGTAAGCTAACTAGTTGTGAGTTTATGTAAATGTGTTAAGTGTGTAATAGTCTTTATTAAATGAAATGTGATATATTCCTTTATGTTAGTCTTATTTTTATGTTAAATGTGTACCCCTAGTGTATGGTTCCCCCCTTATGGGAGTGAGATGCTAGCTAGTGTAAACAAGGGGTTGAGAGGCACATGTTCACCCATCGAGAAATTACAAGCTCAGGGCATTGTCCCTAATCCTGATAAAGGGTCTATGTTGAGTTGTTGTAATCCTCCCATGGACATTGATTGTGGCCTACTCCCCCACATATGAGAGCCACACTTGTTGGTTCATAGTGCAAACCCATTTCCTTGATGTTTATAACCCATGGGTAAATGATGAAATTACATGGACCACCCGTGATTCATATTTATGTGGTCAAGGGCCACCAGTTATTAATCTTCATGTGGTCAGGGACCACCAGTGATGCATACTTATGTGGTCAGGGACCACCAGTTATTCATATTCATGTGGTTAGGGACCACTAATGATGCATACTTATGTGATCAGGGACCACCAGCTATTCATATTTATGTGGTTAGGGACCACCAATTATTGCATGATATTATACTTATGTGGGTAGAGAACCACCATTCCCCTCATCCCCTTAGGTGGTTTATCAAGTCACGTGGTGCTTGTAATATGCAGATTTTATTGTTTAAAAAAAAATGAATTATTGGTAATTTCTTATTGATGCTTTATTTTATTACGTGCCAATAATGCAAAATTTTATAGTTATTTTATAAGGCTATTTAGCCATTTGAAGGTTGTTATAGTCTGGTTTTCCTCAAGGACTTTTTTAAATTTCATTTTTGAATTAAGATTGAAGTGTTACAATGTAGCTACAATTGAGCTTTATTTTGCTCCTCTCTTGAATTTATAGTTCCTTTTTGGAATTTTTATTGAAATTTTGGTTTATGATCCTATGTTACTCAGTTTGAGGCTCTCTCCTTATTTGAAAATTATTGGCATAGGTGGTGTAGTATGACATTTGTAAACTGCCATATCTCAGGGGGTTTGCTGGCAGGTCGAATAGGGGAGTAGATGCATTGGGGAATTATTTTTGAAAGGGGTTATAAATGGGACCGGTATGGGACAGTCATTAATCCATTCTTCCTCTCATTCTATGATTGTTCTTATATGTATGGAGGATTCCTTAGAGAAGGGCCTCCAGATCATCTTTCCTAATGGCTATGGTATCCAAGAGTATCCATCCTTATAAACCCCATTGTGTGAGCCTTATGTTGTAAATTATGTGACTGTATGAGGAGAGGCGCACCCATTGGGAACAACATCCTTTGTATGAGGACAAGCACACCCATTGGGAAGAGCATCCTTTGTGTGAGGAAAAGCGTACCCATTGGAAGAGCATCCTTGCTATTTTTTTGGGTACATGTGAAATTGCAAGTAAATGTGATGTGGCATACCTGTGAACTATGTGCAAAAGTAAAAAATGATGCAAGTTAATATTCCTTGAGACATGGTATGAGTGCCATGATTGAGATATGGTATGAGTACCATAATTATAAGGTAAACTATTCTCTTAAGAACATATTTGGGTAAAAAATGTGAAGATGATAACTCTTGAGACATGTTGGGATATTTGAGAAAAGGCATTTTTTAACATCATGAGTGCCATTCATGGCAATTAAGATTTTGAGATGTGTTAAAGGATGTTTAATTGTTGGTATACTATTGTAACTTAGTTGAAGGTGGTTGCATGGGTAACAATTTATGGTTGCATAAATGGTTGTTAACCGTGCATTTTGTTTACATATTGTGAACATATGGGATTATTTTTTTATTTTTTTTAACAATTGGGTGCTAAATTCAAGAAAGTAATGTATCTTATGTGTCCTTCTTTAGCCTACTCTTGTGAAAAATCATGTGAAAATAGTTATTGTATATTTGATACCTTGTACAGTTGCTATGATGTGTTGTAAGTGTCTACACTTCGTAGGCTTCTCTTTGGCTCATTGTTTGAGCAATTGTTGATCACTTTGACTGTTGTTCTATGATTTATATTGTTGTATAGAGTTGTGTGAATTTGTGTAAATATTTCTTTGGTCCAATATGAAAAAAAGGCATGTTCTTAATTTAATGTTTTGATCACCTTCATCATGAAAGTAGAATAATTAGAATGGCTAATCATTTTCTTGAGTGATACTATAATGCTACTAAGTCCAAACCCTGAAAGACTTCTAGGAGGAAGTCTATACAAGGGGCGAGGAGGATGTAGCCCCTCCCTTTATATCGATGTCATAGCCTTTTATTAAAAAACTTATACTATGTTGTTGTGTGGATTAAGGGTGCATCATTTAGATGATACCGGACCCAACTATGTTTGAATGCCACTATACCTTTAGTCATTTGATTCTAAGATAAGATGAGTTAAATTCTTATGTGAATTCTTCTATTAAGGTATGTGACCAAATCTGCATTGATAAATACTATAATTTGTCATGCTATATGGTGTTGCTAGGATCCACTAGTAATAAAGCTACTTTCTTATCATTTGACTCATGTTGATTTTAAATTTCTTCTATATTATTCACTTGAGGTTCCTCATATAGCATGTGTTATGACTAAAGTCACTAAAGCAGCCTTAGAGGTTTTAGTAAATATAGCAGGTACAAATCTAATCCCTATGGTACTACTTAGCTTAGGGAAAGTAAGCTATCAAGTAAATAAGGATAGGTGAAGAGTATTCTCTACTTTTGGGTTGTGCCTTATCATGGAATTATGATATGCTCTTAGATTAGAACATCATACCCATACTGAGAGTTGGGAGAGGCTAATAGAGAGTTAATTTGATGAGGATAACTGAACCCAGATATAGTTAGATTAATCTGTTGATAGTATGATTGCCATTGTTATCTCAAGGGAATCTTATGATGTCAGAGGAGAGGCTACTGGAAATGAGTTGATTAAGGTCAACAAAGGCACCTCATTGAGGTCAGTAGGATATCTGAGTGATATCAAATGAAGAGTTGTTGTTTGAGGCCAAAAAAGACTTCATATGGTTGTTAGGAAGAAAGATTCATTGGACTTAGGGTGTCATTACAAAAAGCCTTGAAGAGTTCCAAAAGTTCAGACTTAGGACCTCAGGCTTACCTATATCATTTGTTAAAGAGGAAAGAGTTAGACATTTTTCAGCTAAGTTCAACCGAGCTTCAGACTCTAGGCATGAAGCTTACTCTTTGTTGAAAGGTATTAGTCTTGAGCACCAGTCATACCTTATACCAAATGCCTCAAAGTATGAAGAAGGTTTGAGTTAAGTCCAAAATGGCTAGGGACATCGAGGTTAAGTTTCCTATCGAGCATCAGAGATCAACCTTAAGGTTTATACCTTAACATAATTTTTAAGTACGAAGTAAATTGGAGTCAAGTTCGAAAGGGCGTTGGACATTGAGCTTCGGCCATGCCTCATACCGAATCCCTCAAGTAAAGGAAGGAAGAGTGTGCTAAGTCTGAAATGGTTTTAGACATTAGACTTTGACAATGAGGCTTACACCTTGACTTACCAAAATTGCTAAGTGATGAAAGAGGTATGGAGGAACCTCGATGTTGGCATATGGTTGTCATTAATGTCAAAAGAAGATCAGTGATGACTTGGACCTGGTTCTGAAAGGAGATTATTGGCATAATGATTCTGAAAGGAGATTGTTGTCATAATGATGTCATTAAAGTCAAAAGATCTATGCAATATCATACATAAGAGGTGTAAAGGAATTAGTCAAAATTTTGCTAAGTTAGCAGGTTTCAAAGTTTGGGCTTCGGGTTTATGACTTAACGAACTTCTTAGTTGATTTTAGTAAGAATTGGGTATCGATCATTAGACTTATCACTTACCAAATGCATTTGAAAAAGACTTAGGAAGTTTGAAGGTTTTTGACATTCGGACTTCAGAGCTTCATTGTAATCTTTACTTGTAAATTTTGGGCTATTGAGTATTGAGAAACCCTAAACCCTAACCCACGAAAGGATTTCACTCTTTGCTACTTAGCGTTATATTCGCCAGTTTAGCAAGGCGAGCAGTTAGTATGAAGAAAGCTTGAAGTCTGACACCTAAAAGGAATATGATTAACAACAATTGTAGAGGAATTTATTTGGCATCACGAGTCATAGGTATAGCTCACGCCTTACCAAAAGGTAGGTAAGAAATATGAAGGAATGACAAACCTCTACATCTGATGATGTAATGAGATTATTTTTTGAAGTTTTGCGATCAGTGTTTCAAAGAGAATTTTGGGTTGCGATGGAGTGGTGATTGAAAAGGTAAAGGGTAAGGTTGATGGTTGAACCCTGACAAATGAGTAAAGAGCTTAAGACTTAAGTGTTTAGGTTTTCTTGTTAAGTCTTGTAATGCACTCCAAGCATAAGGTAAGGGAGATTAGTGACTCCCGACCCCCGATGGAAAGGAATAATAAATTCGTTGAAATTGAAGGAGTATTTCCACGATTTCATAGAATGCTTGAGTTGACTAGAGTTGACGTGTGTATTTCAAGGAAAATGACACGTGGCTAAAAGTGATTTGCTGGGTTGATTCAAATCATTGTTGTGAATCATTCTCTTAGGGTGAGGTGAGCATAAAGGTAAGATCGATGGCATAGTTATAGGTGAAGATCTACAAACAACATTTAAAGCCTCTGATGGTGGTATTTAAATGTCTTGATGGTTGAGCAATAACTATCTAATCATGGAATGGATTTCAAGATCGATGGTCTACATTCAAAGGCTAGTTTTGTCAATGGTTAGGTGAAGGAAGCTAAGGCACAAAAATTGAGATTTTAGCTTTTGGCGACATTATTGTGAAGGAATGAAGAAAATAGATGCCACCATTAATGCAAAGGATGGCTAGGTAAGCGAGGGGGAGTTCGAGCAAACAAGGAGAAAAATTAATGCAAAATAAAACCCTAGTTTATGTTATGCCAAAATGACAAGTGTAATGAATTTGGTCAAAGTGCATGGCTTGAGAGGCGAAGCAAGTCGATAAAGAAAAGAGGAGAGGCTAGGCATGGGACTTCTCTCCAAGCAGTGGAGGTGGGAAGGCATAGAAGGAGACTGCCATTTCAAGTTTTATGGGAGGAGGGAAGTCATTTAGGGACATGGGATGGAGGACAAAAGATTGTAGAGAAAAAGAAAAGGCTCAAGATCCCATCCCAAGCCTTGGAAAATATTTGTGCAAGTAAGGGGATCTAACTTTAACTAGTTTTCAGCATACCCATGTGGTGTTTCATACATGTAGATGCATTTTCATATTGGACCCTATCGTGCTTACTGGTGGTGTTGGCTATGTATTTTTGTGCACCATTTTTAGCAGGAGTAATATCTGGGAATTTTTGTTTATACCCAAATCGGATCTTTGAGTGTTTTAGGACTATTTTTTTTAACCTTGGCCTCTATCGACCATTCCATTGGTCTCAAGAAAAACCCTTGTTCTTAAGTCATTGTATGAAAATTTAAATGTTAACCCTAAAAAAATAGAACTCAGACTTCTATGTCCTTCTTGGTCTTCAAATGCCAATAACAATAATTTATATGTAAGTTTTGATACATGATAACCGGTAAGAATAATGGTTGTTAGAATGCTTTGTTCAACAAGCATTGGAGTATCAAACTCATGGCACTATTTGGCAGTTGCTAGATAAATCTTTCCTTGTAATACCATTTTATATTATCTAAATGGAAGGCCCCATTTCATCATCATAGGGCTAAAATATTTCTTGCTCGGGGGTTTGGCTAGAGCTCATGAGGCTTCATGATGCGAATATGGTTGGGAGGAGAGCAAGTTGGATTATTGGAGTTATCTTATTGCTATAAATTATCTCGTGGTCAGAGAGGGCATCAAACTTTTCTCTTAACTAGAAATGAAACCATGAAGTGAAGCAGATATTAAGTACATACACTAAATTGTCATGTAAGTGTGATGTGTTTTGTTTATGATTAAACTATCCTTCAAAACCGTGCCTATCCATATTGAGGTTTCGGACCTTCGAATTCACCTTAGTGGGTGGCAATCGAGGGTGAAACTATCTAGGGTAAGAGAACCCTGGAAAGGGTTGCGTACCCACTCTTTTATTCTAGAATTAAAGGATTAAAGACATAAGATGAATTTTTGTAGAACGATCTTTGAACATAAGGGTTATATCACCTATTTTAGTCAACCAAGTGTTTGATGGATGCATTTTCTTGAAGATTGAATATGTAATTGTCTTATTACCCTTTCACCTGATAATCTTATCCCTATTATATGGTGTCCTTTGCATTGTGGGATTGAAACTATAACTTCTATTATAATTATATATTCAAGATATGTTTTAGTACCTTCATCCTAGACCAATTCTTGATTATCTATGTTGGATAGTGGCCCTTGAGGGTCATTATAATTGGGATTATTACTCACTCCTTATAGTAGAAGGAGCCCTTATAGATTCACTATTGTTATTTAGTTTTAGTATTTACTACCATTGTGAACTAGTGGTGATTTAAACTTGGGTGCTATGTGTGATTTCTGGGAAAATAAAAATGAGTTGGGAGAACTCAAGTTGTTGAACTACGGTTCCTCTATGAAATATATACGTAGGAAAGGCTGTTAGAGATGATCCCCCAATGACTTAGTTCTGGCCCCTAGGGTTTTCTCTCTTTTCATTACTTGAGTAAATATTAATATATTATATCGGCATAATTTGTTACTTGGTGGTGTCCTCTAAATTAATTTTTGATGAATGATGAGTTGTAGAGCTAATCAAGCCTACCTTTATGATGTGAACCCCCTTTTCTTCTCTAGAAACACTACTAGGGTTGCCTAAGCAATTTAGTTACTTAACTGAATATTATAATCTATATTTGGTCAAATGTTGTTATTTTGTTTTTAAGAATTGTGTGATTTGGAAACAAAATTATGTGAGTTAGTCATGTGTTGTAATCGAAATTTGGAATTTATGTTTTTCCCTTAAACCATATTTTATTGCAAAACTTTTGGGCATTACACATATCAAAAACACTCCATCCATCATCAATCAATCTTTTTTTTTAGCTTGACTAGGGCAACACCATATTTGTCCTTGAATCCTTTTGTGCTTTCTTGTTTATCATCTCCCTCATTCATTATATCTTCCTCTTCCTATCTTGCCTTCTATCCATCATAATGCATCATCTTCCTCATTTATCCTTGCATCCTCTCATGGGTAAAAGTACAAAGTTATGTCACACTTTCAACCAACTTATCAATACAAGAGAATTTAAGTACTTCAAACTAAAAATAAATCTTGTTCAAATATATGATCTAGTTAGATTCATTCTAGCTAAGTTAGAAATGTCCACAACTTTTCTAGCTAAAATTTGTTGAGATATGTAACACCACTTTAAGGCCAATTTACCAAAAAAGTAAAATTATTTTAAAAACTTAATGTTTCAACAATTCTTACTCATGTAAATAATATTTAAAAAAATATAAAAATACCCTTTTGTAGATCCATAAGTGGAGTTTTCAAAAAAACTATTTTTAGTAGTTTAACTATTATTTATATTTTATATTTTATTTTTCATAAAAGTAGGTTATCAACACCAAAATATTAGGTTGATTATCATGTCAAGAAAAAATACTAAAACTTATTAATTTTTTTTGAAAAAATATGATGCAGTAGATAAAAGATTCTATATCAAGATGGTATACTTTTTTTCTATTTTAGATAAATGGTTAAGATGAAAGTTGACGTTAAATGGAAACAACTATTTTTTTAATACACACATTTTAATATTATTTAAAAAAATGTATTTATCAAAATTGAAAAAAAAATTCCATGCATTAAAGTTTCAAGTCATAAATACACAAAAAAATTGAAGGAAAAAGAAGAAAATTTACTATGTAAAGAGCGACGTCTCATGTAACTTAATTTTTCAACATTTTATCAACAACTAAATTATAGTGTCAATTTATAAAAAAACTATATTCAAATAATTTTCTAAATTTTTCAAAAAAAATACAAACATAAAATATACAAAAAAATACACGTTTTATTAGTTTACATCATTTCAAAATTCAAAGCATATATGCCACTTTTTAGTGATTCAAGTTTGAAATTTTGATCAGTGTTGGTTTTTTCCTTTATAAAAGTGTGAACAACTTTATACTTTCACCTTCATTCATTTCAAGAGCACACCTGTGTTCTCTTGAACCCGCTTGTCCTCTCTAGGGAGCATCCTCAATCCTAATCCTCAACTTTACTCTCACCATCTTTCCTCCTAGCCACTCCTTTGAATGACTGGGGCATCTTCCCTAATATAACCATCTTCTTTCTAGAGCTATAATTTAATATTCTTTGAAATGATATTACTTTATAACTATTATCAACTAGGATTGCACCCTAGCTAAGCCTAGACTTAGCTAATCCTATTGAAACATGGAAACATCTTCGAGCTTGTGGGTTGCACATAGTGAAGATGAATCTCCAAATAAAGGGCTGGTTCCTTCTGATACCTCCTACAAACTACTTTCTTTGAAAGGAAAAGGGATAGAAAAAAACTTGGAATTGAAACCTATCCTAGGAGGCGATACACCAAATGTTCTAGATCTACTTGTTGGTCAAGTTCACAATCTATTTCAATAAATAGGCCTTTAGTCTTTACACAACTCAAGTAAGCATGTAACACATAAGTATTTCATATGTAAGGACTGAAATTAGAGTTTGTTGAAGGAAAACAACCTATTTTCACAACTTCAAACAACTAAAAAAATAACTGGCAAAAATTATGACCTGCATCAACCATGCATCTTCTTGCATTATTATTTCTTAAAAGAGACAAAATCAAAGGATTATTAAGCATGAATCACAGAAATATCATCAATCATTCTCATTACTACACATGAAGTATCAAAAAGGATAACTCTACTTTATTTATTGAGAAAATAAAAGAATTTGTTGCTACAAGTGGATCAATTTGAGTTACAAAACTTCTCAAACTCTCTCCAATACTCAAGAGATGAAGAAGCAAGAACTAGGAAAAAAACCTAAGTCTTTTCTCCTATATACAAAAAGAGTCTCAAAGTGCCAAGAGATGGCACTTACAGTCAACTGCAACTAAAAATATCTCCAAGAATCTCTCCCATGAGCAAAAGAGAAAACCCCTAAAAAGATGAGTCTAAACTGATGTAATTTGAGCAAAAATAGGCTCAAACTCTGTTTCATGATCAATTCAACCAAGGAGGACTCCAAAACCACTACAGTCTGACCTTAAGTCAAAGAAAATCTCTAAGTAATCGAGTGCATGAGTGACTCCAAATTCACTTTGTTTGTCTCAAAATTTGCATGAAAAATAACTTTAAAGGCACTTGAGTTATCCCCAACTCTTTATTTTTAAATGACTTATGGAACAAAGATAACTACATGAATAAATATTAAAGCAACACTTATAACTTGCTTTAATATTTACTAAGTTATTGTTTATTTAATGCCTTGTATGAAAATATTAAAGTTATTTAGAAGATATTACTTTAATATTTGTTTACAATGTTGTTTTGGTTTTAAAATTCATGCAAAAATGAAAGAAGCGGAGATAGCTTAATTGGGTATTCAGAAAAACAAATCAAAGTATTCCCCTCAACTTGGGTATTAATCTTTATCCATCTTTATAAAATAAAGGAGATAAAAATTAATTAGCGACTAGGATTAGGGTTTCTCGGGAAACACAAAATAAATCTAATCCTTGGCCATAGTTTTAAAAAATTAATTAGCAACCAGGATTAGGGTTTCTCAGGAAACACAAAAGAATTCTAATCCTTGGCCGTAGTTTTCATTCTTCACTCTTTTTTGTTAAAACATCTGCATTGATTCTTGACGTGTTGCCATGAGTCTAACTAGGGTTCACACATTCTCTATGCAATCTGGAGACCATCGTTTGCATAGGCTGAACTATTGCCTCTCTATTCGTAAGTCATTCTTCTCTCTAAAAATGAACAGGTTCCTTTATTTAACATGTCGTTTATTCCTTCTTTTGTGAAAGGAAAGGCTCTTTGTGAAAGAAAATTGCCCCTCCTTAATTTCTATTATGTTAATGGCTCGGCCCTTTGAGTTTCACTTGATCTTTTCTCTGTGGCCGTGGTTCGATTTATTTTTTTATTGTGCCTTTCTTGGAAACTTCATGAAGAAAACTCCGTTTGGAAATAAAAGTATTTTGTTCTTTCATTTGCATATTCGGGGGTTTATCAATAAAATTCATGAGGCCATATTTTTTCAATATTCTCTGCCTGTGACAAAAATGACACTCCCTCCCTTTGGTAAAATGCTTATTTTCTCCATGAGATGCCACGTTTTTCATTTTTTGTAGATATTGACGGCTCTACCTTTGAGAATTTTTGAAGAAATCCCTTCATATTTGATTTGACATATGTTCTAGGTCCGCTCTTTTATGACTGCTTTCTCATTTGCATTACTCTTTATGACTGTGTCTTTGTGATGTTCTTCATGTACCTTGCATAGTGAAAGAATGATGGCTATTTAGCTATATTGGTAAGGTCTCTAGACCTGTATGTTGCTCTTCTAGTATGTTGCAATGACTTTTTGACCCTTTGAGGCCATTATCATGACTTATATAATGAAGTTGGATCATGGATAGTAGATCTTGTGACCCACAGGATGATAGGAAAGAATCAATTTTCCTTTTCCTTAACATCCTTTTGGATTGAAATAGTATGGTCATGATGGTGGTGAAATTTCCTTTGAGTTATAGTCACTTTGAATAACCATGATGGTCTAGATATTCTCATCATCTCTTATAGGCTTCAAATTATCTGTATTTCTACATGGTGCCAACAAAACTGCCCCATGGGTTGTTCATCCTAATTACTTTTCTAGAACATATTCCCTTGTAAACTTTAGGACCCCTTCGTTGTTACTATATATATTTATTTGTTTGCCTCTTGTGAATGCTCCTTGATTTGCATGATAGTGGAGATCTTAAGAAAAGTGGTGGAACTATCAACAAGATTATTGTATGAGTGTCCCCACACTAGCAATTTTATACTTCATTCCCAACAAAAGGTGGTAAATATTTGCCCTATTTTATTTCTTAATGACTGTCTTTTTACACTTTATGAGCCTCTGCTATCTGATGTGTTGGTTGTCTTTTACCATGCTAAGATGAAACTTATCCAAATGTTTGTATTTTTTACCTTTAGTCAGTCATTAAAATGATTGCTTAGGTACAATAAATGATGAATTTCTCATTATCCCTCTTTATTGAACCTTAATTGCTGCTACTAGGGCTACTTCATGTCATTTATGACTGCTCTAGTTATATTTGTTGTTCAACTGTCATTTATGGTTGCTTCTCCATGAAATCATGCCTTGACTTCTATAGATTTTGATGAATTACTAGTCCTCTTTGTTAGTGTGATCTTGTGAAGGTGTTCATCACACTTACACTATGCAGCTCACTTGGGTTTGACTGCTCTCCATTCATAAATAAGGTGGTTGTCTTTTTACTATGCTTCCAATTTAGCAAATACTTGCCATTTATGATAGTGACGTTCACCAACTCACTATCATAGGTGATGAAAATTTTCTTCAAAGTTGATAAATATGATGCTTTTACACTTTCATTCCTCTCAAAATACAAGAGGGCATCATCTTGGGCTCAACCCTTGTGGGAGCCCATTTTTCTCCATATGTTGTGATGTCAAACCATGAAAATCTAGAATATCAAATGAACCTATACCTACACAGTGAATAAACAAGTTATCAAAACAATGAAGTTGAAAGATTCCAATAATGCATTAATTCTCCTGCTCCTGAATGTTTGTGAAATATGCATATCTGATCAAATGACTTATAGGAGTAGATTATATATTTTTTGATGTATGCATATGAAGATAAATTTGGTCCTGAGCTCTAGCACAATACATCCATCCCCTGTAGGTAAATCTGGAGTGACAATGGAAGGAGCTGGAGCGAGAGCAACTGAAACTAAAGACACAACTAACAACTTCGTGATTCATCATTCAGGCAATGACAAATCAAATTTCCTTTCATGTTCTTACTTCCTCAGTTGTATAGTTTATTCTTTATGTTTCATTTCATCATATATTTCTCAGTTACTCCCACGGCTTCTGTGGGACATCATATTTTGTTGTAAAATGAATAAAGACAACAATACTATGCAAACTCGTGTAGTTTTTTTTTATAAAGAACATTTGCATAATAAAACTAAACTTCATTTGAAAACATCATTTGTGTAATGACAAAACTTTAGCAAAAATTTGTATGTACCTTTTTCCTAGCTGCAAACTATGTTTCAATTCTACCTAATATAGTTGTAAGCGAAAATTAGGTAACAATAACACCATCTCAAAGAGGAGCAAAATGTAGACACCTAAAATTGACCACTTTCATCTAGTCAATTTACCCCTAATTCATCCAATTTCATATCCTCTATATTAATTAATAATAAACTATTATTTAATTAATATTCAATTATCTCAACCTTCATCCTAATCTATTTCTTTTATTATCCCTATATCCTAGCCTAAATTAATTATTTATCCCCAACCCTTTCATCTATTAAATGAATAAATACCCTTGTTTATTTAATTTAATCCCCAAATACCCCTTCCTCCAAAGAGGAATTTTTTCCTCTCACCTCATGTCCCATCCTCCAACTCCCCCACTTTCCCTCCAATCCTAATTTAATCCTAATCTCCCCTTAAGTGGTTGCACACAATTAACCCATGATTAAGTGGGTCAACCCTTCCCATCACATCATCCACATGGCCCTTCATACTTGTGACATGGCCTTGGTACTATAACATCCCTCCTCTTAATACTCGAGTAAACTCAAGAATTTACTAGAGGGTAAATGAACTTAGTAAACATGCGAGAGAATTTTTTATTTTTTTCAAATAACATTTGCATAAGCACAAGAAATTGAGTACAACATTTCTAGTTAATTTCAAACTTGAAAACAAATATAATCACAATTAGAATCAAAGATAAGTTCTTACACTTTTCCATTATATTGCATAAAATACATTTGGCAAAATAATAGTTTTACCTCATAAGTTTGACTGTTAGAAGTCGTACCAAGGAGTTCACTGCATATGGAATATGGTTAACTATCTTCACGAGCCTCGATGAGTCTTCTACTATAGAGGGAGAGCATCATCTGAGTGCTTTTCCTCCCAACCAAAGACCTGCTAGTCTCCCGTGTTTCTTTAACTGAAGAAACTCGTACCTTCACGAAGGGTATAGACATAAGGAACTATCAAGTTTCTCCATCTAAGTCCTGGTGATGTGTCCTACAAAACTCAATCAGCCATATACCTCTAGATCCCTTCTAGCTAAGTATGATCATCCTGATTGGTCATACCGTCTAGACACACACACCTAACTTGCCTTAGAAATTTTCTCATCCTATAGTTTTACTTACTTAATGTGGTACTCCAGTCACAACTTGTTAGAATTGAAACATCCATTCTAGCCTATCGGACTTAGAACTAATCCTTACTCTAGGATATACATGTAATATAAGATTTAGTTTTTTCTAACCTTTTTAAGAGTCGCTTATTGCATTCTTGCAATTTCTAGGGTTTATGACATTCTATCATATTGCTCTCTAGATTCAATACTAAACATCCTTGATGCATTAAATTGAGTTTTGACATTATCATAGAATCCCTCCAAGTATTACAAAGACTCTTCATGTATTTTTCTATGGTTTCCTTGACCTTCCACTGTCAAACCATATATATATATATATGTACAATGTGATATCCATCATAAGAGTTATAGATTCCTATATCCTCCTTGCTTCAATACTAGGGTTTAACTTTTCTAACCCAATACATGGAAATATCAAACAACCTTGTTTTCCAAAGGTAATAGCATAAGTGTATCAAACATAAGAACAATGCTACTAGTCTTCCTAGACCACTTGGCATTGCTTGAGTTCACATTTTATGTAACATGAATAAGCATAGTACTCAAGGTATTTCCTCACCGATATAATATCTAAAAGAATACTATCACTTTATATTAATTGTTTTGAACTAAGACAATATTTCAACCCTAAAAGGTTGATTTATAGAAGATAATAATGTACTTTTGACCCCTTGGTCTACTTGAGTCTACTGACTTTCAACATAGGTTAAGTTATGAACTCATAAGTAATTTCCTTGTCCCATAAACCTTATTTGATCATATTAGTTTACCGCCATCATATGGAATTGAGTTACAACTCTCTCCTTATGCCCCACCCTGAGGTAAATCATTCTAGTGATGCCCAATCTTGGACTATCTATGTCTTTTGTGCACTTAGCACTAAAATAAGTTCTATTGAACAAGAACTATGAGATTTATATCTTTGCATTGCCTAGTTTACTCTCTCTCCTAAGACAACATAACATAAGTAACAATGGTTAATTGAAAGGATATCTAAATTTCAACATCCATGGATCACCTAATCTCCTAGATTTGTTTTACAAAAAAGACATGCAAAATTTAATTTCATAAAAGGAATTCTATATCCATAATGCAACATTGTTGCTTCAATATCAAAAGGTTATATGACATAAAGTCGAGTTTGTAAAGGTAGCCACAATATATCTGTATATATATACAACAATCCTGATATACACAATATGCACAAGCAGTCGAGGCTCACCATCACTTACTATCGAATTGGCAAGATAAAGAATCAAGTGCACACAACACCGACTCAGTTGTGCCTCTGAGTTTAAAGTGTTTGTGTCTATCATGAATGTGGCCATTGTTATTATGGCATGCAAAAAAAATTTGGTATCTATTCCGTTGGCCAATACCCTTGACCTTCCTTTAACAAATGATTATTGCCCTATCAGGCTTAGTAATAAACATCAGATTTACAAGTCTTATTAATTGATAAGTAATTAAAACATAACATTATTGAAAGAAACATGGCTCAAATGGGATATAACTGGTATTATGTAGGTGCAAATGCATGCATAACTATGTTTAACGCCATAACATCCATCACCATAGTCGTGGTGACCATATTGGTTGTATGCAAGCTGAATTCTCAAACTAGTACTAATACCATAATTTGACGCTTCTCATGTTGTGAGCACCTTGGCTTGAATCCTTACTCGAGTCTTTGGAACTGATCTATTCTATCAACATCATTATTCAACATGTATAAGTTTTAGTTTAATATGTGCTTAGTCATAACGACCTCAAGCCATAGTTATAGGATGGATATAATGCATTAAGCTCAGCCTTTGTGGCCTTGAGCTACAGATATATCATGGTAAATATTGAAATATAGCTCCTTCAAAGCTTTGAGATTTAGTACATGAAGGGATACAATGTATTGAATCTCAACCTCCATGGCCACAAGAAAAGTCGCAGCAAGAAAGATAACTTAGTATAGCTCGACCATGAGTCTCGAGCTTAGACATCATGAAGAAAATGAGCAATATGGCCTAGGCATAAGGCCTTGAGCCTTTGAACGAAAAGAGAGGCTTTAAATATTATTCAAGCTCGACCATAAGGCGTCGAGTCATTTCCATATAGAATATATCAGAGATAAGGACACCATAGTAACAAATATAAAAGAAAGAACCCCATATGATATGCATGATATGCGAGCTTGATAAAAAAGAATCTCATAATTGAAATGTATTCCAGAATAACATTCTTTACTCTACCAGAGCATAGTCCTTCCAATAAAAAAGTGAAGGCATTCGCAGTTCCGTCTCCATTTGTCCTACTCCCCCCCATGTCTTTTTCTCCTCCCCTCATCTATTCGCAAAAATAGTTCAAGTAGGTTTGTTATGCCACACCTCGTGGGTGGAAGAAAACCACCGTTGTAAGGAGGTAAGAAAATGTATTGCCCCCCCCCCAAAAAAAATTGATATAACTCCTTTAAAAAAGTGGTTAAGGTCGTCCCCAACTATTCTTCCCCTGAATAATATCCCATTCGAAATCAAAATACATCCTCCCTAATACCTGAGCAAGAAATAGTTCAAAATTAGTTTTAGAACGGTTAAAAGAAAACATTTATCACTTCCACAAATTGTGGAGATAGCCATGATGCCAATCATGGTAACACTTGACTTGCACATGGCTTAATCATGCACCACCCTCAAGCACTATATCGTGGCCTTGTAATAGCTTTTCAAAAGCATTCCCATTGAATTGAAACTTCTTTCACCTTCAAATATTAAGAAGTCGCTAAAAGGGCTTTACATTGGAATTTTAGACATTAGTAAATGTATATATTTATTTATATATGCTTACTACCATAACATTCTATTAAGCTCCTCATTAACGATTTGAGCAATTCAAATATAATTTGTCCCTCTTTACTAAGAGTTGATTCGTTGTTAACTCTCGGCATATGTAGCCATTGTAAATTGTCAACATATAGTTTAACATAAAAATCATTTTAGAAGTATTAGTATCATAGGTAAGGTTGACGACATAGGTCGTTATGTCGTCGAACAACTGTATTCAATGATCAGACGAATGAACTCAACTAGGTTCACTATTTGGAAACAAGACTAGACCTAAAATGGCAACAACCTGTTATTTTCCTTGTATCTATACCCTTCTCTCCGATGATGTTATCCCTTCCTTTCTCGGAGGGGTGAAACCCTGTTCCCCGAATGCAACTTGCAATCACCAACTCAAGATTACGGTATCATTAAAAATTTCATAGTCCTTATGAAATCATCACACCTTGACAACTTTTAAACACATGTCTATTGTAGTCAAATAACATAACTCATGAAAACATTGATTTTTCCAAAAAAATTTACTAAACACCAAATCATTGAATTATGTGTAATCATCTAGTAATTACTTCAAAAGTAAAAAGTAAAACATAGTTAAAGTTAGGGATGTAACATATCTTCCCCCATTAGATTCATCGTCCTTGATGATCCAATGCATCCAAAACCAAAATAAAATAATAATTTTCTTTATCCTGCAAAAGCGTAAACAATTGTGAAAATCATTGATATAAAATCATGGTAAACTTTACATGTCACATTACCGCTTGGGATACTTGTCCCACTGGACCTTGCATTGAGAAGCTCGATCATGACCACTCCCTAGTCTTGTACCTGGAAAACATTCTGAGAATATAATTATCATTTGTTATAGACTTTTCAAATGTATTTCATAGAAAGCATTTTACCTCTTGGTAATAACTGATAATAGAATGATTTTGTACTCAATTGAATTAATAACTTTGAGATTTTTTTATTTTTTATTTTGAGGAGTCCTTCATTTCTAGGAGCCGGCTTGGAAAAAATTCCTTACCTTATGAAACTTTTCTTCTCTAGCTGAGAATTGTGTTAGTGTGCAGTTGACATTTACTTAGCTTTTCTATCTATTATTTGCTTCCACCAATATTTTTGATCATTTTGATTTGTTTACCCATTTCTAACAACACTTCTGGACTAATGCTAATCATATCTTCTAGCTTACCTAGCCTATAGGAGTTCGACATCTTTTATGTCTAATGTTTCAATTGGATTCATTTGGATAGCAAAATTTTAGAAGTTGTTGCAACAGATTCCATAAAAGATGGATACTCTTCCTACGTGTAGCAGTCAACTAATTTTAACATAGGTTTACCAAGAGAATTTCACCAAAGGTTAAGAATATTAAGCGAGTAATGTACCACTATTCATCATGCAAGATACAAAAAGTAACAACAACCTTCACTTTTCTAGCTGAAAAGGTTATTCATCAAGTACTAATTTCATTTATTTCATGCATCATTAAAATAAGCTGATAAGTAAATACAAGAGAAAGGATCAAAATTCCTTTTCTAGTTCAACTGTCCTCCAAGACTCGGCTTGTCATTGATAAGAGGGAAAACATCACTCGGTTGTTTCTCCTTCTAACTATGGACTTAAGCGGTTTTCCTCGCTCATTTCCTTCCTAGAAGCAGTCCTACCTTTCAACGAAAGGTTGTATTGGAAACCCTCTCAGTTGCCATCTAAGCTCTGGTGTGTACCCCCACTTAACCAACTCTGTTGCACTACTAAGGATACCCTCCTACTAAGTATGACAACTTTGGTTAGCTAAGTGTCTGGAGTATGGTGAACCGATGAGTGCACAAAGTGGCACAACACTCACTATGGCCATAGGTTTTTGTATACATACGTTTTGCAATCCACGTAGTAATGGTTCACCACCCTGCTTGACTTGGAGAGACCAATCACCTGGGCTTACCTGTCCACCCACATACCATAACACAAGGTTCAAAAAGTGATATCTGCATAAGACCCCCCTTTCGATAGATTGCATATTAATTATATAACACTAAAAAGGTTTGGTACTTATTTCCTTCCACACAAGGTTTCTTTCTTTTGTAACGTTAAGGACATACCAGGTGCAGTTCTACAATTTACTCTCTTACACAATCCATCAGAGGTCCATCTGGGACATGATAGAGATGAGCATTACATCAAACATAGTGAGCAACCGAAAATGATCTTGTATATAGCCACCACAAAAAAAAATCAACTTCATATCAAAATATAAGCAGTTTAAATTTCAACAATAAATCAAAAGAATCAACTCATTCCTGACAATAAATCAAATTTTGACCAACTGGCCATATAATAACCGATCTTCAAAATTAAGTGGCTAGACCATATCAAAATAAAAAATTAAACAATGACATTCCTTGCTAGTATTAAAAATGAATTTTACCAAAAATTCATGGAAGTGTCAAAATTCAGAAGAACACTGTTAACACACTACATGACTTGACTAAGCCACTACAAGGGAGTAGATTTTTGCACTGTATTTGAATTTTCCAAAAACTTACAGTGGATTAGAGATTGTGTTTCAGGCGCATCAAACAAATAAGTCCCTTACTTCACCAAATAGGTTACTTGTTCAAAACATGAATAGCCTTAACTACATACTTTGGTGATGATTACATTCACCAATGTGGTTGTACTTCTTAGTTCTACCAAAAGGCAAGTACTTAGTTCTCAACCATTATATATATGTATATTTTGTATTCTATGCCCGTAGAGCACTACTCATATATTTATTTCACTTGGCTCATTCCAAGACATCTAGAAGTTAGACTGAACCCATCTTAACTAGATTTCATTGATATAGTTTCAAGGATTCCAACACTCAAATGCCCCTACACCTGGTTGATTACTTTCAGATCTTCCCATCCTTAAGTTCCTAAGAAATAAGATTGATCTTGAATTCATATAGACATTGCTCTACCCAAGCTCTTAGTCTGATTAATAACTGACCAAGGTTTTACCTTTCAAGTCAAAGTCTCAAAACCATTCAATATGCAACCTTAACAAAATGGTTTTTCTCTTAGATTTTTATCCCTCAGTTGGCTTTCTCTTAGCCATGGACTTGGGTAAGTGCTGGAAAGATATTCTTCCAGACAATTTCCTTGGTTTTTCTCTATGCCATTTTGGCATCAAACCAGCTTTAGCCTTAGCCAATCTGCTAATGTTTAACAAGTTTTCTCATCATGAGCTCATAGGTCCATGTGTTGAACCCGGTTGGCTCTGATAAAATATGTAATATCCCTCCTCTTAATACTCAAGTAAACTCAAGAATTTACTAGAGGGTAAATGAGCTTAGTAAACATGCGAGAGAATTTTTTATTTTTTTCAAATAACATTTGCATAAGCACAAGAAATTGAGTACAACATTTCAATTTAATTTCAAACTTGAAAAAAAATATAATCATGACTAGAATCAAAGAGAATTTCCTACACTTTTCCATTATATTGCATAAAATACATTTGGAAAAAGAATAGTTTTATCTCATAATTTTGACTATTAGAAATCATGTCAAGGAGTTCACTGCATCTAGAATATGGTTATCTATCTTCACAAGCCTCGGTGAGTCTTCTACTATAGAGCGAGAGCATCATCTGAGTGATTTTCCTCCCAACCAAAGACCTACTAGTCTCCCGCGTTTCTTCAACTAAAGAAACCCGTCCCTTCAAGAAGGGTATAGATATAAGGAACTATCAAGTTTCTCCATCTAAGTCCTGGTGATGGTTCCTTCAAAACTCAATCGACCTTATAACTCTAGATCCCTTCTAGCTAAATATGATCATCCTGATTGGTCATGCCAACTAGACACACACCCCTAACTCACCTTAGAAACTTTCTCAATCTATAGTTTTACTTACTTAATGTGGTACTCCAGTCACAACTTGTCAGAACTGAAACATCCATTCTAGCCTATCGAACTTAGAACTAATCCTTACTCCAGGATATACATGTAACATAAGATTTAGTTTTTTCTAACCTTTTTAAGAGTCCCTTATTGCATTCTTGCAATTTCTAGGGTTTATGACATTCTATCATATTGCTCTCTAGATTCAATACTAAACATCCTTGATGCATTAAATTGAGTTTTGACATTATCATAGAATCCCTCCAAGTATTACAAAGACTCTTCATGTCTTGTTCTATGGTTTCCTTGACCTTCCATTGTCAAACCATATATATATATAAATATGTACAATGTCATATCTGTCATAAGAGTTATAGATTCCTATATCCTCCTTGCTTCAATACTAGGGTTTAACTTTTCTAACCCAATACATGGAAATATCAGACAACCTTGTTTTCCAAAGGTAATCGCATAAGTGTATCAAACATAAGAACAATGCTACTAGTCTTCCTAGACCACTTGGCATTGCTTGAGTTCACATTTTACGTAACATGAATAAGCATAGTACTCGAGGTATTTCCTCACCAATATAATATCTAAAAGAATACTATCACTTTATATTAATTGTTTTGAACTAAGACAATCTTTCAACCCTAAAAGGTTTATTTATAGAAGATACTAATCTACTTTTGACCCCTTGGTCTACTTGAGTCTACTGACTTTCAACATAGGTTAAGTTATGAACTCATAAGTAGTTTCCTTGTCCCATAAACCTTATTTGATCATTTTAGTTTACCACCATCATATGAAATTGAGTTACGACTCTCTCCTTATCCCCACCCTGAGGTAAATCATTCTAGTGATGCCCAATCTTGGACTATCTTTTTATTTTGTGCAACAATTTTGTGGTATCTATTCCATTGGCCAATACCCTTGACCTACCTTTAACAAATGATTATTTCCCTATCAGGATTAGTAATAAGCATCAGATTTTTAAGTCTTATCGATTGATAAGTAATCAAAACATAACATTATTGAAAGACACATGGCTCAATTGGGATATAACTAGTATTATGTAGGCGTGCATGCATGCATAACTATGTTTAACGCGATAACATCTATCACCACAGTTGTGGTGACCATATTGGTTGTATGCAGGCCAAATTCTCAAATTGGTACTAATACCATAATTTGGCACTTCTCGTGTCGTGAGCACCTTGGCTCGACTCCTTACTCGAGTCTTGGCATTGCTCTATTCTATAAACATCATTATTTGACGTGTATAAGTTGTAGTGTAATATGTGCTCAGTCATAACGACCTCGAGCCATAGTTATAGGATGGATATAATGCATTAAGCTCGACCTTCGTGGCCTTGAGCTACAAATATATCATGGTAAATATTGAAATATAGCTCGACCTTCAAAGCTTTGAGCTTTAGTACAAGAATGGATACAATGTATTGAAGCTCAACCTCCATGGCCACGAGAAAAGTCGCAGCAAGAAAGATAACTTAGTATAGCTCGACCATAAGTCTTGAGCTTAGACATCGTGAAGAAAATGAGCAATATGGCCTGGTCGTAAGGCCTTGAGCCTCTAAATGAAAAGAATGGCTTTAAATATTATTCAAGCTTGACTGTAAGGCATCGAGTCATTGCCATATAGAATATATCAGAGATAAGGACACCATAGTAACAAATATAAAAGCAAGAACCCCATATGATATACATGATATGCGAGCTCGATAAAAAAGAAACTCATAATTGAAATGTATGCCAGAATAACATTCTTTACTCTACCGGAGCATAGTCCTTCCAAGAAAAATGCAAAAGCATTCGCAGTTCCGTCTCCATTTGTCCTGCTCCCCCCCATGTCTTTTTCTCCTCCCCTCATCTGTTCACAAAAACAGTTCAAGTAGGTTCGTTATGCCGCACCTCGTGGGTGGAAGAAAACCACCGCTATAAGGAGGTAAGAAAATGTATTTCCCCCCCCCCCAAAATCGATATAAATCCTTTACAAAAGTGGTTAAGGTCATCCCCAACTGTTCTTCCCCCGAATAATATCCCCTTCAAAATCAAAATACATCCTCCCTAATACCCGAGCAAGAAACAGTTCAAAATTAGTTTTAGAATGGTTAAAAGAAAACATTTATCAGTTCCACAAATTATGGAGATAGCCACAATGCCAATCATGGTAACACTTGACTTGCACATGGCTTAAGCATGCACCACCCTCAAGCACTATATTGTGGCCTTGTAATAGATTTTCAAAAGCATTCCCATTGAATTGAAACTTCTTTCACCTTCAAATATTAAGAAGTCACTAAAAGGGCTTTACGTTGGAATTTTAGACATTAGTAAATGTATATATTTATTTATATATGCTTACTACCATAACATTCTATTAATCTCCTCATTAACGAGCTGAGCAATTCAAATATAATTTGTCCCTCTTTACTAAGAGTTGATTTGTTGTTAACTCTTGGCATATGTAGCCATTTTAAATTGTCAACATATAGTTTAACATAAAAATCATTTAAGAAGTATTAGTATCATAGGTAAGGTTGACGACATAGGTCGTTACGTCGTCAAACAACCGTATTCAATGATCAAATGAACGAACTCAACTAGGTTCACTATTTGGAAACAAGACTAGACCTAAGATGGCAACAACCTATTCTTTTCCTTGTATCTATACCCTTCTCTCTGATGATGCTCTCCCTTCCTTTCTCGGAGGGGCGGAACCCTGTTCCTTGAATGCAACTTGCAATCACCAACTCGAGATTAGTGTATCATTAACCATTTCAAAGTCCTTATGAAATCATCACACCTTGAAAAATTTTAAACACATGTCTACTGTAGTCAAATAACATAATTCATGAAAACATTGATTTTTCCAAACATTTTTACTAAAAATCAAATCATTGAATCATGCGTAATCATCTAGTAATTACTTCAAAAGTAAAAAGTAAAACATAGTTAAAGTTAGGGATGTAATAGGTACCATGTCGCATGGGCCTTGTCCCCACCAAGGTACCATCTTCCTCTCAATCCCTCTCCTTGTGCCACTTGACACAACCTTGTGGCTTGAGAGATCCCAATCATCCTCCACCCTTGATCTCCATCAAACAATCTCAACCCTTCATCCATTTTCAACCAAAAAATATATATTTAACCCTTAAAACTATTTTATCAGGATTTCACTCATTTTCACTTGGAGCACTGTTATGCTACCAAAATTTCTAGTGAGCACACATCCAATCAAATACAATGGGAAACTCTACTCAACAGGAGGTTCAACATAGTTTGTTTTATCTGATTCTATGTTGGTTTGAGATTCTAAGTATTATCTTGAATGTTTGTTTGGTTTTTATTTCTTAAATCATTCATTTGATCACATTTTCATGCACACATAAACAATAAAAAACATTCCTACCAAAGCTAGTATCCAACCAGGACAGCCTATCCCTCCTTAACTGACTAAGATCCTTCCAACTGATCATACCGAATAAGCTTTAGAATTTGTTAAGATTTACTTGGATCCACATCTCCCCAATGAGTGACATTCTAGAATTTACCTCCCTTAGAAGCACATTTTTCTAAACAGTTAGCAACTTTGTTCCATTATCTATGAATTTGAACAAAGGAAATAGAATCAATGTTTTTGGCCAAACCAAGAATCTTCTTAGCCACTCGAGACAGTTTCCAAGAAGCCTGCTGAAAATTATTTTTTATTAAGGAGAGAGACTAAAATCATAGAATTTGTTTCACAAATAACTTTTTGCCTACCCATAGTCACAACTTTTTCTAGACCTGTAAGGAATGCTAAAGGCTCCATTAAATTATTATAATGTTTCCCCATATAGGTGGAGAATAAGAACTAAAGACAACCATCATTATCCCATCCTAAACCACCAATATTGACATCCCTCGGGTTACCATGAGAGGAACCATCAATATTAAATTTAAGGAAACCATCATGAGGCATACACCATCTACCATTTCTCTTCACCTTTGCTAAGCCCACATAAATAATTCTTGACTTGAAATATGGGGAAGAAGACATATAGAGCTCAAGAAGATTAACAATGTGACCATAAGAGAATATGATAGGTTCCTCTATACTAAAATTAGATTCAATAGTCTCCTTAAGCATGCCTTTGATCCTGCACCAAACTTGAAAATTTCTAGGCTTGCAACTTTGGAAAATTTGTTGATTTTTCTCCAACCAAAGTTCCAAGAGAAAAAAGAGGGTCCAATTTCCTAGGAAGACAAAAGAAAGGAAGTTGAAGCTAGGGAAGACTCATACTCTCCCAAAATTGAAACAAAAAAGTGTAATATACGATAAGTTTGTTCTAAATCCACCACCATAACTTCCATATTTCTATAGAAAAGGGGCATTGGAAGAAGAAGTGATTGGAGCATTCTTCATTACCACCACAAAGAATATAGATACAAGGCCCTTGTAAGCCTCTTTTTCTAGGATTGCCACATGTGAGGCACCTTTTTATGACTGAGAAGCCACAATAAAAAATTAAATTTTGGCCACCTAACTTTATTCTAAATTTTTTTCCACTAGGGATACTCAACATAAATTAGATTTTGTTGTTCCAAGAGTAACCAAATAATTGTCTTTCAAATCATGACTCCATGCAAGGACATCCAATTCCTCCAAATAGTTACATGCCATGTCTTCTTGGATGGAAACCAAAAAATATTGATCCTTAGTAGAATCTCCTCTCATCCAACAACATGACTCCTTCCATATTTTGATTGTAGATCTCCCTAAGGAAGAAGATAATTTAAAATTAGCTACCCTATACAAACCTACTTCTTGAAAATAAAAATAGAGAGCCCTCAATTGAGGGAAAGATGAAAGGATTAGGGGATGATTTTCCCAATAATCTTCCCAAAATAAAGCCTTATTTCCCTTAGTAACTATAAAAAATAGCCCTTCCTTTATAAGCATAGCCCCTCTTTTTAGAGTATTCCAAAAGATCCTCCTCTAGTGATCTCCATTATGGGAATTTCTTCACTATCCACCCCTCCCAAATATTTAAAATTAAGAATCGTCATCTGAGGCTAGTTTGGATTTCTACACCATCTCCAATAAAGTTTGGCCACTAAGGCCATGCAATTCAACCTTGAAAATCATATGCGAATACCTCCAACCTCTTTACACCTACAAACCAAATCCTAGCTCACTAGATTCTATTTTTGGTTATCCAAGTTTCCAGCCCATAATTTTTTTTTTGAGAGAATCAAAATATTTAAGAATTTTTTGGGGCAACAACAAGAAATATTTAGATAGGCACCACCTGCAAGATATATTTTAAAATATTTAATCAACCTACAAAAGAAATCCAACAAAAAGTCCAATGGCTAACTTGCATGCAAAATCTATCTAAAATTTTCTTTTGCTAAACTCTCTTAAGACTGCCAACCACAAGGGGGATTCCCAAATAGTCCATCAACAAAACACCAATTTTAAAATAGAGAATATCAACAATCCTACGTTGATTAAGTTGTGGGGTTTTGAAGAAAAAAATATTGGACTTTTCCTCATTGATCTTTTGACCAAAATAAAATAAGTAAGAATTTAACATTGTCCTAAAATTGACAACCTCTCTCAATTTGGTCATACCTGACAAGGCAATATCATCAATAAACTGGAGATGAGATTTATTAGAAATCTGTAATAGGTTGATAACTCAAGGAACTTTATAAGGGAAATTCAAAGTTACATAAACTAGAAAAACATAAATAATACAAACCAACAATTTTGAGAGATGTGCAATGTTAAAATGAAAAAATTACATTAAGATCTTCCAAGATGAAAATACAAGATAGGTAGTGAGTTTATATAGAACTAAGGAGAGGATGAAGGTGAAAATTCAACCAATAGGAATTGACCACCACTAACCACCAAAAGTGGGAAATTCTCCAACCTTTAAGGAAATGTTCCACTCTTTAAGGATGGGGACTCCTCATCACCTTATTTCCTAGTTATTAAATAATAAACTCACTTTATTATCCTAAAAAAGATTAATAAAGGTGTAGGAAAAACCTATGACTAATGGAAAATAAATTATCCCACTAGGAAAATAAAAAACCTACACCAACACCCCCCTTAAGCATAGCTTAGGAGGATGTAAAAGATGATGGGTCCCAATAAATGAGGCCATGTTATGTATCCATGTATATATATATATCTCCACCAAAGAAGAAGAAGCCACCCCCCAAATACAGAGAGAATAAGAGGACTAAGTAGCCCCCCAAAGAGGACACCAATTGCACCACAATAAAAGCTCGCAAATAAAGGAACTTGCTCTCAGTGAAGGGTTTGGTGAGGATGTCTGCAGTCTCATTTGATGTCAGACAATACCTAAGATCAATAACATGCTCATAAATTAACTCTTGAATTTAGTGTGTGTGGATCTCAATGTATTTGGTCTATTGATGATGTATCAGATTATGATAGATCTATATCACACTCTAGTTGTCACAAAAGATGACTGTAGGCTTCTAGAAGTGAATGTCAAACTCAATGAGAATATTTTGAAGCCACAAGGCCTCATTAGTATCATTAACTACGCTTCGATACTTAGCCTTTGTAGATGAAAAAGCAATAGAAGATTGCTTCTTGGTCAAACAACAAATTGGATTAGAACCAAGAGAGAAGCAATACCCTGAAGTAGACTTGTGACCTTGAAATTCGCCTGCCCAATCTAAATTTGTGTGTCAGGCACCAAGTCAAAATCCATGCCCATTGTATAGTGAATCCCATAACTATGAGCACCCTTGATGTAGTGAAGAATTCACTTAGTTTCTTTCTAGTGCAACTCATGTGGCTCCTGCATGAATCGAGAGACCATGTCTACAACATATAAAATTCCAGGTCTCATGTGAGTCAGATAGATGAGATTACCAACAAGTTTTTGATACAAAGTGCCATCTACCAAAGGCAAAAAACACTTAGCTTCAAGTTTGACCCCTAAGAGAATGGAGTGGGTGTAGGCTTATGACCATACATGCAAAACCTATGAATCGTATTAAGTGCATACTTAGGTTGTGCAAGAGAGATACCTAAAGAATATTGATTTATATCAATCCCCAAGAAGTAGTGCAATAATCCCAAGTATGACATCAAAAATTGATCATTAAGGGAAATTTTCACTACCCAAATGGTGGATGAGTGACTTTTTGTGATCAACAATTCATCGACGTAGAGGACTACAAAAGTGTGAGTATCATCCTACCACATAATGTAGACATTAGGATCATAATGGCATTGAGTGAACCCATCGTTTAGAAGGAAGGATTCCATCTTGAAATACCAAGCTAAGGGGCATGTTTGAGGCCATAGAGAAACTTTTGAATATGGTAAACAAGTAAAGGATCATGTATGGACCCATGAGGATGCTCCATGTATATCTCCTCCTGAAGGTCACTGTGAAGTAAAATATTCTTCACATCCATCCAATGAACTTTCCATCTATGAGTTGTAGCAATAGCAAGGGAAAGTTGGATGGAAATCATTTTGGAAACTAGTGGAAAAGTCTCAAAGTAGTCAATCTTGAGAACCTGGGAGAATCCTTTGGCAACCAAGCGATCCTTATGCTTATTAATCAACCCATCTGTTTTAATTTTTTTAATAGATCCACTTGAGTCAAACAATTTTCCTTCCCTTAGGAAGAGTGACAAGATCCCAAGTGTGGTTCCTCTCCAGGGAATTGAACTCTTCCTACATAGTTGCATCCCACTCAAGCACACCAAAATCTTCCCAAAATTACTATGGATCAAAATTTATGGCTAGGAAGAGATGTGGAGCCTCTTGAAAATTTGATCTTGTTCTTCTATGATTTGAAGGATCCCCTACCTAATCCCCTACCGATGACAATATTTGATGAGCCCAAAGAGGCCCTGCAACTAGAGAAGGTGGAGAATCATCAACCTCTAAAGGAATATGAACCCTCATGGTCACTATTATCATCTGAAGTGGAGGAAGAAGAATCCTCATCAAGATCATAAGGATTATGATCCCTTGAAGAACTATCATCATTATGCAAGGTCTCCAATCTGATGGTAGCTAGAGAAGTGGTAAGAGAAGAACTAGAAGGACTCTCCTCAAAATGAACACTCCTCTTAATGAACAACTCATGGCTGGTAGGATGAAAAATCTTGTAGCATTTGACATAATCTAGGTATCCAACAAATATGTAAGGCTTTCTCTATGGATCCATAGCCTTGCATTTTTATGCTGGAATGTGGCCCCATGCAAAAGATCCAAACACTCAAAAGTGCTTAACTAAGGGTTTCCAACTATTCCAAGCTTGAAAATAAGTTACCCCCTTCACCAATTTGTCAGGAACTTGGTTCTAGATATAATATGCACAGTTAATGGCTTCTGCCCAAAAAGGTGGTACCAAAGACTTGGATCGAATCATACAATTGACCATCTCTTTAAAGGACCGATTTTTGCATTCTGCAACTCCATATTTTTGAGGATTCTAGGAAATTGTAAGCTACAAATCAATTCCCTCTAAAGTACAATACTACTCAAACCTGTGGTTGACATATTCCCCCATTATCTGTACGTAAAACTTTGATGGATTTCCTAGTTTGTTTCTTTATAAATACCTTGAATTCTAAGAATGAATCAAAGACTTCAAACTTCTATTTGAGAAAGTACACAAAAGTGTACCTATGAAATTCATCAAGGAAGGTTAAAACATATCAAGCTTTGTTGAAAGGTGGTTGTGGAAATGGACTATACAAATCACTATGTACCAACTCCAAAAGTTGTGAGTCTCTCCAAGATTTTCCTCTGTCAATTTTCTCTTTTGCATGCTTTCCAAGAATACATCATTGAAAAAAATGATCAAAAAAATGAACTATAAGCAATCTTGTAACCATGTCTTGTTGACTGAGTTGCTTCAAGTAGTAGTTTTTCAAATGGCCAAACCATTGATGCCACAAATTACTCTATCAAAGTGAGTGAGTAGAACAAATGAAGGTGGATCAAGAATAAATTGAGAGAACAAATAAATCCAAGATTGATGATATGCTCTCCCAACTATAGCTATAGAATCATTGTGCAACTCATGAGTCACCATTGAATCAGAAGAAAACTCAACCTTCTTTCCTAAACCTATGTGAGTGTTTTGATATATTGATAGGAGATTAGTTGATAATAAGGGCACACAAAGAACATCCTAAAATGTGTCATCCCCCATATCAATAGAACCTCTCCCACAAACCTCAACAAGAGTGTCATAGCACATCAAAATGGAAGGTAGAGTACATGGCTCCAAAGATGCAACTTCATCCTCAAATGAATCGATGTGTTGCAAGAAACCCAAATCAAGAAATCAAGTGGATGGTGGAAAAGAAAATCCTTCAATGGTCTTTCCCTTTCCTTTCCCCTAGTTTTTATCTTTTTCCTTGTGATACACCTCATCTAAACTTCGTTTGATTGATTCAGGAACATTGAGATTATTCTTTTCAAGAATGTGTTAAGTGATCAACTTGTTTCTTAAAATGTTTATGTTCATCATGACTGGGTCTTTTATTATAGGCACATTTGACCTTCTCTTTCTTAGAATTATTGTCATTTGAAGATGAGGTCTCATTAGCTGATTTTGGGGAAACTAATTTTTTATCCTTCTCTTTGCTATTATTTTGTTCCTTATCCTTGTTGTTACTATGTTATCCTCACTGTTCTTTTGTGCCATGGTTGACAACCAAGGAATTTGACTTAGAGGACTTTAGAGTTCCCATCTAGATTAGCTTATCTTGTTATCGTGTAAGAGAAGTAGAAACATCATCCAAAGATGACATGGTGAATCGAGACCCAAGTGCATCCTTAGTAGAATAGAAGGTAGAAACAAATACTGAATATTCAAAAAACACAGAGAATATTAAGAATTAGTTGTTCATCTTTCTTTTCAATTCCACATTTCTTTAACTACAACGTTAGTAATTTCAACTTTGTGAAGAAACATTGAATTGTGTTGAGGTTTCCTAGACTTAGACTGAGTAATTCATTTTTCAACATATGACCCCTCATAGAATCTTGAGTTTCAAATAGAGTTTCTAGCTTAGTCCATATTTCATTTGGTGTATTCAAAGATTCGATATGAAAGAGCAAATCAGGAGATACAGACAAACATAATGCTCCATTATCTTCATCAAATCTATTAAACCATTTAGGTTTTTCATCATCTTTAGCAGGTTTAGTTTCTAGTCCTATTTTTATTCTATGCAAACCAAGATTTCTTAAGTGAATTTTTATTTTAGATTTCCTCTCAAAATAGTTGTATGTAGAGAATAAGAACTATTGTTTGAGCCATGATGAAGAAATGAAAAATGAAGTGTTGAAAGAAAGAGAACACAAGAAAACCAACACACTCCCACCCTTTTCACTAGTATCAAAAATCACCCCCCAAATATTATAAGGTTGGCACTTTATAGTTTAGTGTGTTTACAAATCCTTTTCCAAGATATAATGCTCAATAGGCCCACAATGACCAAAATTACAAATTTTGATGCAAAATGAACCTTAGAAAAAATCTAAAAAACTAGCGCTAGTTGTATATTGTTGTTCAATACCTTTCCAAATCCTATTCATTTTTGAAAAATAGAGCTCCTGGGTGAAAGTTATGGCCTGTGAAGAAATATGCAACGTACAACTTTAACCTGAAATATTTGGCAAAAAATGAAAAAAATATTTTGAATACCTTTATGGATGGAAATTTCTCGTCTCCAACTTTCCATTGATATCTTGTTTGCCAAAATCTAATAACCGGGGCAAAAGTTATGCAGGTTTTGAAAAAAGGCCCAATTTGGCCTATAGGGAGGGCCCTAGTGGCCCCCTAGTGGCCCTTGGGTGGCACCCATGGTGGAGGTGGTGCTTTAGTAGAGACTAAGAAGTGAAATGGGTGGAGATTTGACAATATTTGTAATTTTAATTTCATGGTTTAATTGTAAACCGCACATTGTTTAGATAAACTTGTCACAGTTTATAACTGTAGGTCACAATTTTCCAAGCAGTTGTGGGAAGCTTGAGCTTGCAAGTACTTAGCCCCTAGGCTCAACGCCTTAGGCACTACACTTGAGCACTTAGCGTTGCAAGCACTGAGCACAATACTATAAGTTCTATTAATGTTTTAAAATATTTTTTCTTGAATTTTTTCTTACGCAGAGTCGTACTACTGCATCTGGGGGGTCGTATGACCTCCTAGGCAAAACAATTTTGCCTCTACGGATCCCAACATTGAATATGGGAAAATTTTATATCAAAATTTGTCTCCTCGGCCTTCTGAATGCAATGGCAAGGTTAATTTTGGTCGAAAGTGCTCATGCAAAAATCTATTCGCCGGATCTAAGCTTCAAACCGTTATTTGCAACTATGTCAAACGATTTGCAAATTAATGAAACGAAAGCCTATATTGACTTTCTTGAGCCTCCTAGACGCATTAAAACAATAAAAAATGCTGCCGCTATAACTAGAAATTTCGCAATCACCCAGATCCCATAAAAATATATGTAATATGTGTAGCGTAGAAAAATGTACACCTTTACATTTTCACACTATGTTTGCATCCCCTTAATTAATTGGACTTAATTAACCCTTTAACTGTCCAATTATGCATTCACAAGCCTAATTCATTTTTTTTTCCGAAAGGGAAACCCACATTTAATTAATGCCTACATCGAACTTAACACCTTGGAAATTGAGTGTTCTAGAACCCATTCGCCTTCCCCTTAAGTCTCAGGACCCAATTTTTGATATTTTTTTGGTGGCATTTGAATGATCTAAATTCAAATTACAAAGGTCAGCTTGTGGTGTTTAATTGTTGGGTAATTAAGGAAATACCTATAAATGCATAGTTATTTTATCAATTCAATATTAAGAATGAAGAGGAAACTTTCACAAGAGCAAAGATTATTGTTAAGAGCATTGACAAGCAGATTTAATAGTCATCTACAACAAAATTCAAGATCCTATCATGATGTCAATATTTATGTGTGTTCATGCATGTTTTTCGAGCTAACATTGTGATGTAGGTTTCAAGTTTTCAAGTGTCAAATAAAGCATCCAGTCAATCCATTTCATGCAATATCCAATCCTTAGAGAGATGTGTTAGACTTTAGTCCTCTAAGGGAAACCATTAAAGGATTTGGTGAGTTGTAACAAGTCTTGTTAATTCATCATTCCTTACATTTTATCATTATTTTATTATCAAGGTTTAATTACCAAACTGGGGTTTGACCAAGGAAAATCCCTATTCACCAAAAACAAACATTTTTCCCTCTTTGTGTATGTGCATATTTGCAAGTGAAGAAGGACTGAAAGTTGATCAAAAGTGCAATTTTGCAAAGTTGTCAAAGTTATCAACATTGTCGTCAAGACACGAAAACTCAAATCCCAAATTTATTTCCGAATCTTTGGTAGTGAAACTTGGGGAAAACAGAAGCTTAGATCCATCTCCAGAGGACCCTAGAAGTTGAGAAAAAACCCTATACAAGACCCATTCACCCTTGGGCAAATGAGCCCTACTACAGGTCCTAAAACCCACTTTTCTGGGTAAGTTTGTCATGTTTTGCACCTCCTAGATCTACTTGCAAATTGGTGTTTCTATTTGTGCTATCATTTAACTTTTCATTTCTAGTTTTACTTCACATAAATGAGGTCATTAAGCATTTTATTTTCATCTCCCAAAAGTGCATTTCAGTCATATTTTACCATTTTCTATCATAAGGAAAACAATAGATCTTCCAATAGGGTTAACTCACCTAAAGGTTGAAAGTCAATCCTACCTTTGGGGATCTCATTTCCTAATGAAAATAGAAGAAAGGTAGGTGCATCACACATCCTTTTAACCATTCCATTTTGGATCACCCACTTACCTTTTTCTATATTTCAATATGAATAGGTTATCGTATCTTTATAAACCCTTTCCAATTCTCAAGATCGTTCAAAACACAAGAGAAAAGCTTACAAAAATTTACAAGATCTTACATGAAAAACTCAAACTCTCAATTAGGAATCTATGAACTCATAATTCTAAAAATATCTCTGATGCCATGTTAGAAGTCCAAAATAGACTGATAACTCAAGGAACTTTATAAGAGAAATTCAAAGCTACACAAACTAGAAAAACACAAGCAATGCAAACTAGCAATTTTGAAAGATATACAATGTCAAAATAACAAAATTGAATTCAGAGCTTCCAAGATGAAAAATACAAGCTAAGTAGTGAGTTTATATACAACTAAGGAGAGGATAAAGGTGGAAAATCAACTAATAGGAATTGACCATTAACAACCACCAATAACCACCAAAAGTGGGAAATTCTCCACCCTTTAAGGATGGGGACACCTCATTACCTTATATTGTAGTTATTAAATAATAAACTCACTTTGTTATCCTCAGAAATCTTAACAAAACTGTAGGAAAAACCTATGACTAAGAGAAAATAAATTAACCCACTAGGAAAAAAATAAAAAAACCTACACCAACATCGACTTGGGGCATTACATCTAGTATCAAAGCCCATGTTGCAACACTAAGATCTCTAGTTTGTCTTCTTTCCTATGTGGTTGTTGGTGCTTGGTGTGTGATCACTCAAGTGCTTGTTTTAGTAAGTCAATGTTTGACTTCTTACTTGGCTGCCATAGGTGGCTTTTTTGAGGGTTCAATGTGAACCAACCTATGTAGCGTGTTTGAGGAGGAAGAGTGCCTCCTAAGTCCTAACACATTTGACAAGGATAGGAAGATACCATTGGTTGAGAGTCTCCTGAGTGGGGAATAATCACTCTTTGGTGTGTTGCTCATTGTGTGAGAGATTTAGTTGGATTTCAATGTGTGTGTGTGTGTGTTTGGCAGCTTAGGTGTTGTAATTTTTCCCTAGCGTGATATGTTTGAGAAATTCTTATTTTTGATGGTTAGTTAGACCCTTGAGGTTCTGAGAAGATCTTTCATGTGTGATTTCCATCTCAATGTCTCGATTCTTGTTAAGTGTGAATGCATAGCAATCCTTGAGTGGTCTTATTTATGCTTGTGTGTTCTCTTTAGATGTGTGACTATGGGTGCATTTGATTTGAAATTGTGTGGTAATGTTTTGGATCATGATTGAGTATTATGAACTATCTTATGTGACTGATGCATTGAAATTGAATATGATGTATGTCATATGCTTGAATTGTGGAAAGGTGTTCATATGGTATGTTTCCTGAAGTACATTATGCATTTGTAGTTCCATTGGAGTATCATCATATGTATAACGTTATCATGGTAGTGCATGAATGGAAGGTTGCATTGTCATAATAGAATATTTGGGTCAATGAATTATGTCCCCAAATCATGTTTTCCCTAGAATTATTGTGGGAACCTAGATGGTAATTGATTTTTTTCCTCTTGCATGTGGTTCATGTTTAAATGTTAAGTGAATTATGCATATTAGGAGCATTATGTTAGTTTGGTCTAGAGCATTGGTTGTGATGTGCCCTATGAATGATGTGGATTCCATTATGTTTTAGCATATGGTATTGATGCATGATGTGAGTAAATACGTGTGTCATTTCCTTGTAAATGATGTGGATGTCATTTTATTTTATCCCTACCCTTATGTGGATAGAAATTTTTGGATGTTGTAGGAAACCCTGCATATGCCTTCTTGCATAATGATGTGATTGTGTCTTAGTGAAGTGCATTTTCTTAGTGTGGTTTTTGTTGGCACAATTGAGTGAATTTGGTGATTGTGAATGTAATGTGTCTGAGCATTATCTCTCCAACACACTTTGGATGTTGTACTCCCAAGGTGTCATGTAGCTCTTTACTCCCTCAAATGTGGCTAATACTAGTCACTAGTTCATGTAATAGTGTCTTCCAATTGATGCTTTATTTTGATTATTGATGAAATTTATAATTGTTGTAAGGACTAGCATTTAATTTTTAATTTTGTTATGGTTGGTCTAGTCATCTAGCTTCTCCATCTGTCTATTTTGTGACCCTTGGTCATGTTTGATTCAATATTTCCATTGAGCTCATTTTTTATCTTAATGATGAAATTCATAATTCTCCCTCTTCGGCTATATTTTATATTTTTGGTAGCTATTCTAAATGTTTAAAATTGTTGGTCTTGTTCTATGTTAAGTTTTTTTCTCTATCATTCTCATTACGAACCCCTAATAGAATGTACAAGGTAGTATGTGGAAAAAAATATGTTAATTATTGGTGTTTGTATGATTAGAATCATATTGCATCAAATTTCTTGTTCATGGTGAAATGAAAGTGGATGTTATGTGGTTTTGGAAATTTTGTGAAATGCTTGTATGCATATGGTTATTCTAGCTTGGAGTGGCTTCAATGTGTGAAAATCTTGGTGTTTGGAATTGAGTGAAGTGGATTCAAATATCTATGTGAGAGTGTTTTCAGAATTCTATGTTCTCTAAGTGAGATTATGTGTTGAAATTTGTGTTTGCATCATGCTTGAATCTATTTTCTAATAGATGGTTGGGTGTGCTTTAGTCCACAAATTGTGTGTGCTCTTTCTTGTCTTGGCCTTGCTTGTTATGGTCTTTTGAATATGTTTCCTAGTGGCTTGGCATTAATTAAGCGTTTGTTGAGCTATTTTAAGTACCAAAAGCCATGTTATTGGATAGCATGAAGACATGCATCGTGTCATTTTGGGATGTGATTTCCATAGCTGTACTCATGTTTGAAATAGTGTAGGGTATGAAGGCGCATTAGTAAGTGCTTCAAAATATTATGTTTTTATCTTATTATATTATATATATCTACCCTTGTTATGTTTCCAGTTCAGGTTGTCTTGGTGGTTTTTAAGAGTTTCTCCTTAGCATTTTTGTGGTGTTCATAGCATAAGGCTAGAAGAAGATGTAATTTTGGTTTGAGGAATTGGCTATCATGTGTATTTGGGAGAGTACTTAGTATTTGATCCTTGTAGTGGTTGTTGGGTGCCTTTCCAATTTTGATTTCATGATCTTGTTGGGTTGTTTAGCCCTTAGGTGGGTCATAGTTGAGCATCGTGAGTGAAAATCTGATTTTTTCTCCTATGCTTAGTGATCAGTTATTTCCTTGGTGGTATTGTGTGAGTTTGGGGGTTGCTAAGCCTCATTGTTTGGAAGTGCTTATACTTTTCTAAGGTAGCTTCCTAGATTATTGCCCCTAATAACCCCTATGTTGTCCCTAGTTTTGCATTGAGAAGCTAGCGTGCTTAGGGAATCCTCACTTTTCCCAAGTGATACCAAGGGAGAGCCTCGTGAAGTGTGCCATAATTAGAAGTGAGGCATGTTCTTGGTGAGCACGAAAATGAGTTAGTATTTCCTCTAGCCTTGTACATTTGTTGGACCCAATGGATGGTCCTACCATTGGTTGCAGTGGCATCTAGTGAAGGTAGTGTGGTTATCTTTGAGTGGTTGCACACCTAGTGGCAAGTGGTCACTTAGCTTGTGCACCTATAAAAATGTGTGTTGTGTGTTTGATGCCTAGACTTTTAGAGAGTCTAGAGGGTTGATCTTGTGCGTGTGTTATGTTTGAAGGATTGTGTACTAGGTGTACCCATCCTTATTTTGTATAGGCTTCTGAATAAGCCTAATTTTAGTGGGGTAGGATGTAGTTTTCCTCTCGTTTGCATCTTGTTAATGTGAGATTGGTGTTTCAACTTCACTATTTCCCAATCAATTTTGTGGTGATTGTTTTATGGCCTTGAATGGTGTGTATGAACCACTGCATGGTCAAGATGAGGTTCCTCAACATTTCGATTGTTGACATTTTGTATATTTATATGCTTGGTTTATCATTATGCTTCAATTCAATGATGTCTATTATACATTATGTGATTAAATGTGATCCCGAGTATTGATGATTCAAGAAATGATTTATATGATAGATGCACATATGTTATTTTATGTTTTATGTTATTGAACCCCATTGGGTGATTATGTTGTGCTTCATCTATATAAACATTAAGTAGGTACCCTTGATGTGTGTTGAATGGTTACCGGTATAGGGTTATTTCTCCACTTGGCTACATAGGTCTGAGTCATTCTGTAATGGTGGTTAATTTAGAGATGTCACACTGGGCCTCCCTATGTATTCCCTTCTCACACTCGAATCAAGTATGGTATGTATCATGTTTGACCCTATGTGAAACCAGAGCTGGGTTAGGAATTATTTTGGAATCCAAGTATGTGTTGTCAAATGCCAGTGTAAGCTTGATTTAAATGATTTCCTAATTTCATGTTTTTTCATAAAAATATTTAATAAATTGCATATTTGCTTTTATTAATCGTATTTTAATTATGGAATCAGATTAAGGTAAATATTTAAATGATTTTTTAAATTTCCCATTTTGATTGTAAGGAAATGTTTGGTGAGTTAAAAGATTGTTTTTATGTCTTAGGGTTATTTTTTGTAAAAATTGGAAAAATATAATTAACTTGATTAATTTCAGAAAATTCTTGGGGTGGGAATGTGTATTTATATTTGATTTAATTGTATTGTTAAATAATTGCAAATGAATGAATGTAAATTGTTTTAATTGAAATGAATTTTTTGGAATTTAAAATAAAGAAAATTAAAAAGTTGTGGGAAAAGAAATGGGTTAAAAGGAAAAAGCACTTAGCATTTTTATCCATTCTTTTGTTTTTGGGAAAATTGGGCTCTTAAACCCTCTTCCAAGCTAAATTTGAAATTTGAGTTGTGGGAGAAAATGGGAACAAAATCAGATGGGATTCGAAGAAATGGGATAGGAAATGGAGTGTGAATGCTTGGGTGTGATTTCTTCCTCTTTCTTTTGGAAAATTGCAAGTTCTTCCATGTTTGTTGTATCTTCAAAATGGAGGTAATCTTCTCATTTCTCCTCCCTTTGTTTATATTTTTGAATTTGGATGTCATGCTCACCATTAGGGGAGCATAGGACTTCCTCAATAGCATTCAAATCTTGTAATTAGAGTAGGATTTAATTATTTATAAAAATGTTAAAAATTTCCATTTTCAGCTATGGTTATGGAATTTTTTTTCCTAAAATTTAGGAAACATGAATTTTACGTGAAAAGTGTGTTGTTGGGAATATTTAGAGCCAAAGGGTATTTTTAGAAAAATGAAATTGAAACTTAAAAATTTGAAGCTTTTCATCACGAGTTTTTGAGAATTTATAGTTTTCCAATGCAAAATAAAATTAGAAAAAAATGAAATTGTGCATGTTTTATGATGAATTTTAATGTGGGGAAAAAGTATCCCTATTTATTTTCAATTTAGAACCAAAAGATGTTTGTAGAAAATTGAAATTTGTATTTTAAATTTTCAAGCATTCTTTAATGGAGAAATTGGAAAATGAATGGTTTTCCTTGTAAAAAGTTTTAGAATTTTAGAATTTTTGATTGATTCTGGATGAATTCTAATGTGAAATAAAAAGTCTCCTTGATTTTTATCGATTTAGAATATTATGAGACCATATTTGTTTTATTCCGAATAAACTTTTTGCATTACTTTTTATGCCAGACTCGTTTGTGAGTGTGCAGAGCCTAGGAATAAGGTACTAGAGAGGGTATGTGAGTTTCTCCCAACGTATCCTTGAGTCAAAGTGGCAAGTAGGATGATCACAGGCAGGGAGTCATCTAATCAAGTGATAATGAATAAAACACAAGTAATAAATTAACTAAGATAATGGATGCCCCTCTCATGCCTTGAGTGCTTGTAAAGGCTAAGGATGTTTCGAAAGACATGCCAACTCGAGGAGTTGGGTCTTGTAAGGTCAAGTACTCTCGTATATAAGATAGAGGTACTAGATTCCATGCGTTCCATATCAGTGAGCACCGTGATGACATTCCCTACTAGATCTCTAGCATCTTACCCTAGTGTCTAATATTTTGTGATCCTCTATTGGTGAGTTGTCCCAATGATGATCCTTGTGGTGAGTTATCCCATGGTGTGTATATGATGTGGCATTGGTAGTTTGGCCCAATGCGGATTTGTGATGTGACATTGGTGAATTTTTCTAGTGTGGATTTGTGATATGTCATTTGTGGTTGTACCAAATGAGGACTTGTATTGGATCAATCTTGTGATTTTGGATGAGTGGTTTATATGATGTGTATATTGAGTGTATACTTTGTGTATGTCATGTGTGTAAGCCATCTCTCAATGTGTTTGGTGTGTGTTGTGATTATAGTCCATGTGACCATCTCCTAGCACAATGGGAGTGGATCTTTGGATTCCACAAGGTCGGGTGGCATGGAAACCACCATTGCAGACAAAAGGTTCATGAATCAAGTCGCATCATTGTACCATACTCTATTGAGTTTTACTTATGTAATTAGTTACTTTCCTTTATTCAAAATGTTATATTGTTATTAGACCTCTCATTGAGATGATTTGTAGTTGTGATAATGGACAAGAGTATTAGATTACTTATGTGTCTAGGTGTTGCAATCAAGCACACTTGTGTTATGGTTTTCATAATTGTACTATGCAAATGTTAAAATGAACTTATGAATATTTCATTTGGTGTTTAAAATGAATTTAGATACTTTATTTCCTAGTTGGTCAGCTTGGTATTGTATCGAAGCGATATTTTTTCACCCAGAATTGACCCGTAGTGCCCAAAAGATAACTTAGTCAACTTGGGCAGCCTTGTTCTTAGTGGGTCGACTTGGTTTTGTAGGTTTAGAAGTCAGAAATTTGGTTAACTCTATTGGGGAGGCCTTGTCTTATACTTGGACAACCTCATTCCCCATACAAAAAATAGAGTGTTAACCCTCTCTACCATAGTTAGCTAGTGGTTTTCCTAGCCCAATATCATTGACGAATAATTTTTATGCCTCCTATCTTGCTCGTTTTGGCTGTTTTCATCAGCTGGACCTCCAAAACCTAGTCAAAGTATCTTTCTCTTTGAACTTGAGCATTCTTCTTTGTTTCGGGGCCTTGTATGGGAAAACCATGTAAATAGAAGTGGTTCCTCATGGTCTTAGGGGTCTAGTGATATTTTGAACATGTTCTTATGTGTGGTCATTAAGGACTTGTGGTATCTCTTGCATTATTTTGTGTGCCTTCTTCCAAAGTTGCCTGATTGTCAAACTTAGGGTTAAGGAGATTGTGCACCTAGTCTTGTGAAGACTTGGCAAGGTTGTAATCCTTCATGGTTGGCCTTGTTTGTGCCCTCAACATTCCCCATAGGGGTTTAGTATTATTTCTCTTGTGTGATGTCACGTTGTGATGAGACGTCTTGGCAAGCATGTGGTTGTTTGGAAGTGACTTGTTGTCATTCTAGTTAGTGGAGAGTTTGGGCCTCTTGGTTAGGAAACCTCGAAGGTTAGCCTTAGTGTTTTGGGTTGTTTAGTGTGTCTAGGTGTGGATTTGAGGTTGATGATTCTCTCATCCTATCCTAGTGTGGTGTTGCGAGAGAACATAATCATGGTTTAGTAACCGATCGTAGGTGTTGTCCTCTCTCTCTCATATGTTCATCTAGTAGATTTATTCCACGAGTGGTTAATCTTGCATTGTTGCCACCTTGCTTCTGCAATGGTGAGGTTGTCTTATGGTCTTTGTCATTGTGTTGTGTTTATGTGACACTTGTGTACCTGTTGTTGTGTATGTGCAACATACCATTATTGCATTATCAACGCTGTCATTGTTTCATTAGATTTTATTTTGAGCATGCGAACTCGGGGCATTACAAGCACCATGTGGGAGGGTTAGGACAATACGAAGGAGATATCGCAATATTCTAATATTATCTTTTTATTGTTTTATAATAGTATATAATAATATATATTAGATTGTAGAAATCAAGTAGCCCTCCTATAAACTGCAGTGTGTTTGGTAAATTTTGTTCACTTGACTGATGACACTGGTGCGACACGCCATTTATATCATGAGGACAAGGGGGAGACTGGACCTTGTGGCCTCTTATTTGCAACATGATGCTTTAGCTAATCGAACCAAGGCCCCCACCCCTTATTGTAATTACAATAATAAGATAATATTTTAATTTATAAAAAATATAATATAATTGTTATTAATTAATTTTTTTTCTTTAGAATATGATAATATTATTAAAAATAAAGAAAGGGGTGTATTTTAAGTTATTTATACTATATTAAATGTATTTAATATAATTAAACACATTTTTTTTAATAATATTTAGAGGATCAACAAAAAGAAATATTTTATTTTAATTATATTGTTTAAAAAGTTGTTTTATTGTATTTTATTTACTTAAGAGTTGCTAAAGTAAAAAAATATAATATCATTTTTAAAAAATTATATATTTTTAACAAAAGTTTTATAAATTTCATATTTTATTATAATACGAATTCAATTTATTTGCATTTTGTCTACCTATTTCTTATTTATTAAGAAATGCTCAATTTGTTGTTTACTACTATTTATATTACAAGTTCTTTTATTGTTTATCTAATAATCTAATATTTATTATGATTGAGGTAGTCATTATATTAAATCTATTTTTATTTATTGACATAAAAAATAATTTTATTCAATTTAAAAACTATATAAATTCACATATTAACAAACAAATAGCAACATAGGTCTATCTAATATTTCTTCAATTATTTATCTTTTATCTAAATAGAGAACTAATCATCAAAGAAACAGACTAAATATTAACAATCTATTATTTCTTAAAATAAAAATTAATCAACAAATTCAACAAACTATAAAAACAACCATACTTAATTATTCACATTACAAAATAATAATACTTTAAACAAAATAATAATTGAAACCTCAATATTAAATTTACTTCTATAATGGTGTTATACGTGAGGAGGTAAGTATGGAAACTGATTGTTTCAACAATCACTAGAGATTTATGATCTAAACAAAGGGGCAGAGGCTATTCTCCAACACGATAGTGAAACTATTTTGGCCACTAGTTAGGAGGCAAATAATGATAACCGTCAAATAGATAGAGTAAATTTAGAATCAAAACATCATTCAATGAAATTCAAAATCTGCAAATGAAGACCAAATGAACAATGATGGCCTCTTTGAAGAAGTCGAGTATAAACATAACTCTTTCGATAACATGTGGGAAAAAGGAATGCACAACAACTGGCTTTGGAAAGAATAAGGAAAATATAGCGAAAAATGAGAAAATAAAGGAGAAAGAGCCTAAAGAAAAGATGTATTTTTTAAACAGATTTAAACTCATTAAAGATGCAAATGGTAACAATGAAGATCACAAAAATAAGGAGATGGTAAATGAAGTCTGTGAACAAAACAAAGGAACACTCTCCACAACCTCCGTGAGTGAATTTGAAACCAAAATGCAGTCCACCTCTATCCAATAGGATACCACCAATGGATTAGTTTCAAGCCAATTGAATGAAGGGGAAGGAAAGAAGGAATCTAGTGGTCTTGAGAAACATTGTAACCAATGCGCTGATGATATTTCATGGATACAGGTGTGTTGAATGTTTGTTCTAGTGAGGAGAATAACAAAGAAATAACTACTAGCCAAAAAGGAACCCTGTCTACAAGCATGGGGACTAGTTTCAGAAATGAAGATAAAACCGCTATGCTAAAACAATTGAAGTCAAATAAAGCCAACCCTCATAAGAGAAATGTGTCTTCAAGAGATAGCGAGGAATCAATTCATAAGGAGTTCATTGAAGAGGGAGCAGGTTCTAAAATTAGGCAACTACAAAGAACAAGAAGAGCACAAAAAAAAGGAAATGAATCAATAATCCCCGCATGGAGAGGTGGCCTTAAACTCCTGTCTAGGAACAAAAGGAAAAATACTAGTATTGTCATCTTAAGTCCTACTGCCAAAAGGATGGAACTAGATCCAAAGATTCCTTAATACTTTGAGAACTTTAGGACTTAGGACTAAAAAGGATTCTTCTGCTAGCATTGTGCCAAATTACCCTTAATTGCATATCATGAAATGTAAGGGGATTGGAAGCCCTAGACAAAAAGCAGATTGTAAGAAGGTTCCTAAACCAGTTTAGGAGTATGGATTTAGTGCTATTTCAAGAGATAAAAGCAACATGGTTTTTCAGAATCTGAAATTCATTTGGAGAGAGGCAACTCATTTTTTTACCCAACATGAGAAAGGTAGGGGGTAGCTATTCTCATCTCCAAAGAATGAAGCCAATTTTTTTCTATTTTTGGGGTTTCTCCTCGTAATAGGGTTGTCTAGGTAACATTAAAAAAGGAAGAGTCCTTATTTGGAATCTACTCTATATATGCTCCTAATGAATATAGTGAAATAATGAAGATTTGGAAGTGGCTTTGTGATCTAGAGTGTATCCCATGCATATTGGGTGGGGACTTTAACATGATTGAGAACCCAAAGAATAAGTATGGAGGGATTGATATGGAATGGAAAGGAAATGAGAAAAAATTCTGGATGAAGATGAAATCTAAATTGAATATGGTTGACCCTATAGAAGGTCGGAAAAAGGATTTTCCCAGCATATGGTATACATGGTGCAATACACACAAGGGCAATAAAAGAATCTATTACTGCCTTGCCGAATTTTACTAAATAAAGACCAGTTCATTATAAACTCCCTTAAAGATGGTTGCAAGATTGAAGTCCACCCATACACCCTATCTGACCACCACCCCATCAAAATTAGGATTCTTCTTAAAAAGGATCTTGGGGATGAAAGGAAAAAGGGGGGGATTCCTCCTAAACACAAATGTACTCAAGTGTAGAGACTATGTTGATGTTGTGAAATCTCTCAAGAATATCAATTATTGGATGTATAAATAATTAAGTGCAATTGAAAGGTGGAATCTAAACACTAAGGGTTGGAAAATTTTGTTCCAAACCAATGGATAGAAAAGAGCCATGGATAGGAGGAAGGAAGAGGGCCTCCTCCAGGAGGGGCTTCTCCAAGCTGAAGCTTGCTTACAGGAAGATCCTTGAAATGAATACTTGGGAGGCAAGTTCATGGTACTCAAAAACTCTTTGAGGAGGCTGCAAAACAACATAATTCAATGTCTAAGGATAAGGTCTAATCTTAACTAGTTGAATAACATAGACAAAGGAACCAAATTCTTCTTTAGGTATCTAATATAGAATAATGTCAAAGAACAAATTGAACAAGTACAGGTAGAAGGCGTGGCCTACATCAAGCAGGAATACATCAAAGGTCATTTCTTCAACTTTTACAAGAATCTTTTCACTTCTAAAAATAATGTTGAAGGTTGCTTTAATGCAAGAAGTCTACTAAAAAGAATCATTCCAACAAAGATAGGAGGGAAGGACGCAAACGAGCTTTGTAAAGAGATATCTAAAGAGGAAATTAAAAACACAATCCTATCCTTACAAAATGATAAAACCCTTGGGGCAAACGACCTCCTAGCAAAATTTTACAAAGTCTTCATTGACTAGATAGTGGATGATAGATATTTCTAGTATACAAAGAGGCCTTAGAAGTAGGTTCTTTGGGAAGGAACATCAATAAGGGCATTATAAAACTGCTCCCCAAAGGTGTTAAAACTCTAATAAAAAACTAGAGGCAAATAACATTGCTAAATATATCTTATAAAATATTAGCAAAAGTATTGACAAAAAGATTGGTAAACATTTTGCTAATTTTCATCTATAGTACCTGTAGACACCCAAAAATGTCCTCTTACAATACCTTGTCACAACATTACATCATTTAGACATCTTGTAGCATGTTTTTCCCTAGGCACCCATTCCATCATCTAATTAGTTAAATAAATCTTATTTATTTGACTAATTTCATTTGTTTCATTTCTATTGAAAATCCCTTTGTTCTTCTAGTGTTAATTAAATAATTTATATTATTTAAATAATGAAATCATAAATCAAATATTTATTTTATTAAAAAATCCTAAAAATATCTTCTCGCTTTCTTTCCAAAATTGGAACTCATGTGTATCTAATTAATTAATTTAATTATTTAATTAGATAATTCATTAATTATCCTTCTCATCTTTCTTAGGATTTATTTCCTTTAAAACAAAAAATCAATATTTTTTTAATCTTTTTAAATCTTATCTTATCTTGGTGGTTTTTCCTTTTTTGTCAAAAATCAAATCCTTATCAAATCTCATCTCCAAGATCAAATCTTATCTCCATCCACATCAAAGCTCTATAAATATAACCTCTTAGAAGCCATTTGGGAGATCCAATTCTTTAAACATCCTTATGTTGTTAAAATCATTCTTGAATCTCCCATACCCCATCTATCATCTTCATCATATTGTTAAGTTGCTGAATTGAGCAACCAACATTTGTCCAATTGTCAAACCTCAAAATCTTGCATTCTCATGCGAGGTTGAGAAGAGCAATGGAGATAAATCAAGTTTAGTGTGAATTTGGGTTTGCATTCATCTGTTATTTTGATTTTCATGCTTGCTCATACTCTATTGTGCTAGTTAGGATTTGATATATAGCTATTTTAGTATAATATCCAATTTCCCCCTAATTTTAGTACCCAAACTGGGTTTATTACAGGAAGATACACTCTAAAACAATTGATCACTAGTTGGGAAGCAATGGAATATTGGGCAAAATCTTCCAACCAAGATGTGGCAATGTTACTCCTTGATTTTGAGAAGGCATATGATAGAGTAGAGTGGGCATACATCAAACTAACTCTTGAAGCCTTTGGATTTTTTGAAACCTTTTGCAATATGGTTGCTACACTCTTCAAGGATGCAGTGGCACATGTAGATGTTAATGGTTCTCTTATAGAGGAGTTTAATTTGAAAAGGTCAATTAGAAAAGTCTATCCTCTGGTGCCTGCATTGTTTGTTATTGCATCAAATGCCTTACATTACCTCCTTAGGGTCAATGACATTACCCCTAAGGTGAAATGCTCCTACTAGATAATAATGAGCTCCTCAATATTCAATTTGGAGATGACACCACTTTTTGCCATGTTAGATGAGATAAATATATCAAATCTAATGGACAAACTAAACTTATTTTGTGTAGCCTTAGGAGCTAAAGTTTCACTTGCAAAGTCCATGCTAGGATGGCATGAGAAACCCCTAGATTGGTTAAACAAATTTGATGTGCAATGGCGAGGTCCTCAAAAGTAGGTTAGATATTTGGGCATTTCATTTGCTATTTGCCCAAATTTGAAAGAGATGTGGCTATGGATCAAGGGAAAAATAGAAAAGAAAATTAGTAAATGGAACATGTAATTTCTATCACTGGTAGGGATGATTCAAGTATGCCAGGAAATTCTATCATCTTACAACCTATATTTTTCCTCGGTGTGCCTATTCAATAGCTATCTAGTTGATGAAATACAAAAAAAATAAGGGATTTTTTGTGGTCAGATGGGAAGGGTAAAAGGAAGAAATATTTAGTTAAATTGAGTTGGTGTTGTCTTAGCAAAGTTGGTGGTGGGCTTGAGCCAAAGGACCTAAAACTTTAAGGTATAGCCCTAGCCTCAAAATGGATCTTCAAATCCCTAGAAGGGAATGAACCTTGGAAGGTCTTGGTTAGAAATAACATCAAAAGTGATTCCCCCAAGCATGCAAAGAATTGGAAGGACCTCCCCCTTTGTGACTTCCTCAACAATTATCACTTCTTTTCCCTTGAAGGCTTAGTTGTCTTTAAGAGCATATGAAAAGCATGGGAGCATATCAAGTAATTTGTTGTAAGCTGTCAGTATTTCAAAAACAACATAATTTCCACCCATAGATTAATTTGGTGGAACCTTGAGCATAATGGTAAACCACTAGCACTACTTCAAGGATGCTTTGCCAAAGGATGGGCTAGTAAAGGCATAAAACTATTTAAGGACACTATAAAATATGTACACCTAAAAGATTGGAATGAGATATGTAGTGAATATAGTTTGCCTGCCACCAATTGGAGAATCTAAACCATAATAAATGAACTTTCTAGTTGAATACAAACTTAATACAAAATAGTACAAAGAGTTTTTTTGGAAGGATGGAACCAAACTCACAAAAATGAACACTAAAATAATCTACAACACTCTTGCTAATCAACACAAAGCGATAAACCATTTAAATAGAGCATGGGGTATTGAATTGAGTAGCAATGACTTGTCCAAGGTCCTTAAAAATAACTAGTCACATATAATTGAGCCAAAGAAGGCTTGCTTCGGATGGCTTCTGATTTTTCAGAAGCTAGCTTTCAACATAAACTCTGAGAACATTGAACTATGCAGTGCAGGGTGCTAGAATCAATAAATTACATCTTTGAATGTCTTTGCAAGAGAACTATGAATTTTTTTTTGCCAAAAATAACATATCTGGGATGTCAATGGCAAGCCCATATCTGACATAATTCTTTTAATAAAAGATAATAAATTGGGGAAAAAAATATCTTTGTTTTGTCTGTACTTTTCCACTAAAATTCTTTGGGTCATTTGGAGAGCAAGGAATGATGAGAGGTTTAATGGAACAAGGAGGGCACTTATTGAGTATGTCAAGAGACTCACACTTTACAACATTGCTTTGCAGGTTACATTGAGAGTGAAATCTCCAAGTTCAAGTTTCTTAAACTACTAGAGGAGGGCACCTTAAGGATGAATCTTCATGAAGTCAAGTGTGGGCACACTTGGCAGGAGGGACAACCTAGTACACAAGTCTTTCTCAAAGCTCTAGAGGTATTTCAAAATCGATTTAATGGAAAAGTTGACACAGATGATCCCAAGACAAAAGCTCTAGGTTTAATTAGCTTTGAAGACTTTGCCAAGGAGGAAATTGATGCAATAAAAACACTCTTGGGGTTGAAGAACTTGGTGTGGGATGACATGGAGGCTAACATCCCATGATATTTTGATCAATTGTATTGCATTTTTTGTTAGCAAGCATACAATACAATGTAATCAATACCTTGTAACTCTCACTAATATGATATAAAATCTATATATATACAATGTAAAGGGGAACATATATATATTGTATAGGGGCATACATGAGAGCTTGAAAATCTATGTAAATTGTATAGATATATGTAGAGAAAACATGTAATTTTTTTGGTGTTCCAACTATATCTAATACCAAAAATTATATATTTTTAATAAAACTTTTATAAATTTCATATTTTATTATAATACAAATTCAATTTATTTGCATTTTGTCTACCTATTTCTTATTTATTAACAAGTGCTCAATTTGTTGTTTATTACTATTTATATTACAAATTCTTTTATTGTTTATCTAATAATCTAATATCTATTATGATTGAGATAGTAATATTAATTTTTATTTATTTATTGACATACAAAATAATTTTATATCAATTTAAAAACTATATAAATTCACAGATTAACTAACAAATAGCAACACAGATCTATCTAATATTTCTTCTAATCTTTATCTTTTATCTAAATAGACAACTAATCATCAAAGAAACAAACTGAATTTTAACAATCTATTATTTCTTAAAATAAAAATTAATCATCAAATTCAACACACTATAAAAACAGCCATACTTAATTAACAAAATAATAATTGAAATCTTAATATTAAATTTGCTTCTATTTATTAAAAATAAAATACAGCTTCAAGTTTTCTAAGTACAAATTCAAATATTTACTACTAAATGTCAATATAATTATAACTTTCTTATTTTAATCTTATCAATTAAAAAATAAATTAAACAAACCATGCTACTCAATACCAAAACCAATCTCCAGAACCGCTGTACTTCAATCTATTCACAATAAACGAAAAATAGTCTAAAATATCGGGGTTGTAGAGCTCCTAGATAGACAAATTTTTGCAGCCTTTTAACGAAAAAATTAGTTGCGAGTTAAAATTTGTTTTTAGCGAAGAATGTTTGAAATCCGTGAAAGGTAATTTACCGGGGGCGTGAGACAACGGGCGGAAGCTGAAACAAAATACAGCCTACCGACTTACTATACCAAGCCGCGTGTAATAACTTTTGCTTTCTCTTTCCTACTAAGAAAAGGCGTGTCACAGCAAATTCACCCATAGAACCGCAAATTAACAACAAATTCACCCATAGATACCTCAAATTAACAACAAAAATTGGGCCTCGAATATTATGTACAACTTGCTTGACAAGAGTCTGGTGTTCACTGTTAATAAGACCAGCAATGTCTTATTGCACTGAAAGTTTCATCAGAAACCCTTAAAAGCATCAGTATAACAGAAACCACAAATTGGGTGGGCAAAATTGATTTTCAAAGTATTTTTCTGTCTGCAACTCTTATTTGCAAAGTTATTTTTATCAAAGGTACTTTGCTTTTTATGCTAGTACACCAATGCTTTCTCTGTAAGAAGGGTTGTTCTTAACTGGTCACTGCCGAAGACGCATACTATTTTATCGTATATTTGAGAGAAATTTGTTGGCAGTCTTTTAATTTGCAATGATCTTCTGTTTTAGTCTTGTGTAGGTTTAGGTCATCTACAATTTAAAATACCTAGGTAGTCTAACCTAGAATATCATTTTAAATTTTACCATAATTGCAATGATCTTCTGGTTAGACTTTGTAGGTTGGTGAAACCAAAGCAACACAATTTAAACAATCTAGGCAATCTAAACCAGAAGGCCATTTTAAATTTTATCATATTTGCCATAATCTTTTCTAGGTTAGACTGAGTCGGTTTGTTTTCTTGTTAGAATTTAAAGAACCTAGGCAGTCTAACCCAGAAAATTATTGTAAATTGTTGTCAATAGCTATTATTAATAGACCCTTCCAACAGTAGCAATTGCCCTTGGGGTTAGACTCTGTGGATTATTTGTTAAGATCATTGCAAATTTTATCATTTACTGTAATTGATAGGCCTTTCCAACATAGTTCCAGCGGTCTGCTGGGTTAGACTACCTCTGGGTTAGAATACATGGACTGTTCAGGACCTTCTCAGTCTTACCAAAATTTCATTGTAAATTTTATCATTTGTCATAACTGGTAACTCCATTCCAACATAATTGCAATGGTCGTTTGATTAGGCTGCATGGGTTGTTTATTTGAACCTCAACCACCGACACAGTCTTACCAAAATATCACACCTTATCATTTATCATAATTGATAGGCCCTTCAAACACGGTTGAGATGGGTTAGATTGCTTGGGTTGTTCGTTAGAACCTAAACAAACTACACAGTCCAACCCAGAAGATCGTTGCAAAATTTTAACATAATTGATGAGCCCTTCCATCATGACTTCAAATTACAGTTGATGAAAGACACTGGAATTTACGCTATCAACCAATATTCCATTTCCACCGACCATTCAATTTTCAATTATTGGTCATGAAATAGAGGAGACAAACCTTGAGATTGACCATTAGATGTTAGCTTTCTTTGAAGTTAATGTCCAGTATGCATTAATAAATCATCTTGTTTGCCTTTGAAACATCATATGGATACTGCATGCCCCGGTGAATTTGAAATTGCACAAAACTTTTGCCTTCCAAACATTAGTAATTCTCTTTGGAAAACATGTCTCTATTCTAATCCAAGAGAATTTTGAATTATGGTTCAGTAGAATATGTAGAAAAAGTGGTTTAAATGAGGCAATGATTTTTTTTGTAATGAAGCTCCTAATCTGTAGATGGTGCTTCCGAAATTGATCAAATTTAAAGGGAGCTGTACATTAATCAAACAAGATATTGTCAATTTTTTAAGTTAACATGATTTTCTTGTGGTTTGAAAGGCTGACATAGCGGTCAACTTTGTTTTGTCACTTTAGTTCAACGGCATGGGAGGGCAACGGAATAGCAACAGAATAGTAGAGCAAAGGGCAGCGTAATAAGGCAGGGCAGAGGATTTACAAGTACAACAGCAACAACAGAAATTCCAGAAGCTCTGGTTTCGACTTTCGAGCTCTGAACAAGTAAGCAATGAACCCTAGCTCCGCAGTTTTTTAAAATCTGTTTTATGATATGTTATTCAATATCACTAAGTGTATTAGGCCATAGCACATGTTCTTAACAATTGAAAAAGTAACTAACTAAACTCTCATAATCTCAGAAGCATGAGTTAAACGTGCTGCCTATTTACTTTCAGCCCCCTCAGTGCAAGGCAGATAATACAATAGGAGAACAGATATCAGATGTTAGATATCAACAGCTCCTACTATTGAGTAGAATGACACAACCAGACATATTTTTGCGAGTAGAGGGTATTGAAAAGGCATCAAATAGTTCCAACATATGCATGCCTGAATCCTTTATTTTTGGGAGGGGGTTGTTGGAGCATGTGGGCATATGGAACACATACTTTATTCTCCCCACAATTATAGAGCTCCCACACATTGTTGTGCCACCCTGTTCATAAGATGCAAAACCGATCTATTTTCTCAAAAGTAATACTGGGAAATAATAAGGCGTTAGTAAGCTCAAGCAAGGGCAGAGATTATATAAGGACAACAGACAGAAACAGAAAAACAAAACAGATACTGACACAGAAGCAAGAACAAGCACATGGTAAAAGAAACATCCAATGGTTTGACCTAAAAGAAACAAGAAAACTCAGATCTAGATCTGGGCTAGGGATAGGATAAAAACAAGGTACAAGAGGTATTGGTGACAGAACAAGACAAGGTACATCACCATGCAACAATCAAAAAGCCATAGAAGGAAGAGATGAGGCACATGCACTTGACATAAGAAACCTTTTAGGGGAATCTCAAGATGGCGAGGAGACCTACATCCCCATAACAACTCTGTTCATATGGTCACCAAATTTGAATATACAAGATCTAACATGCATTAAAAAGAGACTGGAGAACATAGAAGCAATGCAGAAAGTGGAAGATCTCAAGCTAGAAATTTAAAGGTGAAGCAAAAACTGGAGGATAACAAAATGCTCAAAGAGTAAACAGCGAAACTGTAGAATCTCATGGGTTATTGGGCAACAGAAATGATTGCATCACAAAGAAAATTATCCCTCGTTCAACAAGGTCAAGCACAGTTTTCACTGACAGTGTAAAATGAGTGAGCAGGACTCAAATAAAAGAGCTGCAAAGAGGCCTCATAAGATGTGGAAACAAAACAGAATGATCTAAGAAATGAGTTAGAAGAGGCTAAGGTATGGGCAGAGGCAGTACAACTGTTGGATAAACAAGAAGAGTTGGTAGGAAGACAAGTTGAGAGAAAAATGATGAGGGAAGAGAAAGGTAGATCAAATCAATACATATAATCATCAAAAAAGTGAAAGACTGGTGAAAGACTATGGGGAAGGGAACACAAGGGAATTTGACAGGCAATGTGTGTTTCAGTCCTAGCTCATCTCAAGCTAGTTGCACTCAATTTTCAGTTGGCCAGACTTCTTCACCACTAACGCCTTCAAATGTAAGTTGCATGCACCTGACAAATGCAAATGAAAATCAATTTATGGAAAGTCTAAATGTAGTAGCAGAAGACAAGAACACATCTCCAAATTATCCCTTGGATGATTTGACTAAGGTTGGGAGGGACCAACTGAAACAGTGCATTATATATTGTTTTTTTGTTGGGTTGTAGTTGGGGATCCCATTTTCATTATGCTGCATCTATTTATTAATGTGAACTAATTTTTATTATTATTTTGAACTAAATCTATTTATTAATTTGATAGGAGTACCCTGGTTGACTTTGTGGGTGAAAACTATTTTACAATTGCATATTAAGGCACTCTAGTGTTGGGCCCATTGACGACTATGTCAATACCTTTTTATGGTTGTCTTATAATCTACGTATCAAAAAATATATTGTGTGCAAATATTCTATTTCAATTTTTTTTATCACAATTGCTATGTTTATAATATCTATTCTACATTTGTGAAAATATATTCTATGCAGATAATTTGTTTCAACTTTGTTTACAACAATTACTATGTTTATAATATCTATTCTACATTTTGTGAAAAAATATTCAATGTTGATAATCTTATACAACATTTCATACAATAAATTCTATGTTAATAATTTAACATTTGAAATTGCATGTGAATACATTCCATAAAGTCATTAAAAAGGTCTACTAGACATGTCTAAAATCCATAACACTTCATAACAAAATAATTGATGTAATCTATCCTTTTGTATATCAGTAGCTTAATTGAAATTTACTTTTAGGCCATAGACTTTTATCTTAATGATGGAATTGATAATTCTCCCTCTTGGGCTATATTTTATATTTTTGGTAGTTATTCTAAATGTTTAAAATTGTTGGTCTTGTTCTATGTTAAGTTTTGTTCTCTATCATTCTCATTATGAACCCCTAATAGAATGTACAAGGGAGTATGTGGAAAAAAATGTGCTAATTATTGGTGTTTGTATAATTAGAATCATATTGCATCAAATTTCTTGTTCATGGTGAAATGAAAGTGGATGTTATGTGGTTTTGGAAATTTTGTGAAATGCTTGTATGCATATGGTTATTCTAGCTTGGAGTGGCTTTAATGTATGTGAAAGTCCTAGTGTTTGGAATTGAGTGAAGTGGATTCAAATCTCTATGTGAGAGTGTTTTCAGAATTCTATGTTCTCTAAGTGAGATTATGTGTTGACATTTGTGTTTGCATCGTGCTTGAATCTATTTTCTAATAGATGGTTGGGTGTGCTTTAGTGTCCAATCGTGTGTGCTCTTTCTTGTCTTGGCCTTGCTTGTTATGGTCTTGTGAATATGTTTCCTAGTGGCTTGGCATTAATTGAGTGTTTGTTGAGCTATTTTAAGCACCAAAAGCCATGTTATTGGATAGCATGAAGACATGCATCGTGTCATTTTGGGATGTGATTTCCATAGTTGCACTCATGTTTGAAATAGTGTAGGGTATGAAGATGCATTAATAAGTGCTTCAAAATATTATGTTTTTATCTTATTATATTATATATATCTACCCTTGTTATGTTTCCAATTCAGGTTGTCTTGGTGGTTTTTAGGAGTTTCTCCTTAGCATTTTTGTGGTGTTCATAGCTTAAGGCTAGAAGAAGATGTAATTTTGGTTTGAGGAATTGGCTATCGTGTGTATTATTTGGGAGAGTACTTAGTATTTGAGCCTTGTAGTGGTTGTTGGGTGCCTTTCCAATTTTGATTTCATGATCTTGTTGGGTTGTTTAACTCTTAGGTGGGTCATAGTCGAGCATTGTGAGTGAAAATATGAGTTTTTCTCCTATGCTTAGTGATCAATTACTTCCTTGGTGGTGTTGTGTGATTTTGGGGGTTGCTAAGCCTCATTGTTTGGAAGTGCTTATGCTTTTCTAAGGTAGCTTCCTAGATTCTTGCCCCTAATAACCCCTATATTGCCCCTAGTTTTGCGTTGAGAAGCTAGTGTGCTTAGGGAATCCTCGCTTTTCCCAAGTGATACCGAGGGAGAGCCTCACAAAGTGTGCCATAATTAGAAGTGAGGCATGTTCTTGGTGAGCATGAAAATGAGGTACTATTTCCTCTAGCCTTGTGCATTTGTTGGACCTAATGGATAGTCCTACCATCGGTTGCAGTGGCATCTAGTGAAGGTAGTGTGGTGATCTTTGAGTGGTTGCACACCTAGTGGCAAGTGGTCACTTAGCTTGTGCACCTCTAGAAATGTGTGGTGTGTGTTTGATGCCTAGACTTTTAGAGAGTCTAGAGGGTTGATCTTGTGCATGTGTTGTGTTTGAAGGATTGTGTACTAGGTGTACACATCCTTATTTTGTATAGGCTTCTAAGTAAGCCTAATTTTAGTGGGGTAGGATGTAGTGTCCCTCTCGTTTGCATCTTGTTAATGTGTGATTGGTGTTTCAACTTCACTATTTCCCAATCAATTTTGTGGTGATTGTTTTATGGCCCTGAATGGTGTGTATGAACCACTGCATGTTCAAGATGATGTTCCTCAACATTTTGATTGCTGACATTTTGTATATTTATATGTGTGGTTTATCATTATGCTTCAATTCAATGATGTCTATTATACATTATGTGATTAAATGTGATCCTGAGTATTGATGATTCAAGAAATGATTTATATGATAGATGTACAAATGTTATTTTATGTTTTATGTTATTGAACCCCATTGGGTGATTATGTTGTGCTTCATCTATATATATATTAAGTAGGTACCCTTGATGTGTGTTGAATGGTTACCGGTACAAGGTTATTTCTCCACTTGGCTACATAGGTATGAGTCATTCTGTAATGGTGGTTAATTTAGAGATGTCACACTGGGCCTCCCTATGTATTCCCTACGCACACTCGAATCAAGTACGGTATGTATTATGTTTGACCCTATGTGAAACCAGATCTGAGTTAGGAATTATTTTGGAATCCAAGTATGTGTTGTCAAATGCCAGTGTAAGCTTGATTTAAACGATTTCCTAATTTCATGTTTTTTCGTAAAAATATTTAATAAATTGCATATTTGCTTTAATTAATTGTATTTTAATTATGGAATCAGATTAAGGTAAATATTTGAATGATTTTTTAAATTTCCCATTTTGATTGTAAGGAAATGTTTGGTGAGTTAAAAGATTGTTTTTATGTCTTAGGGTTATTTTTGGTGAAAATTGGAAAAATATAATTAACTTGATTAATTTCAGAAAATTCTTGGGGTGGGAATGTGTATTTATATTTGATTTAATCGTATTGTTAAATAATTGCAAATGAATGAATGTAAATTGTTTTTAATTGAAATGATTTTTTTGGAATTTAAAATAAAGAAAATTAAAAGGTTGTGGGAAAAGAAATGGGTTAAAAGGAAAAAGCACTTAGCATTTTTATCCATTCTTTTGTTTTTGGGAAAATTGGGCTCTCAAACCCTCTTCCAAGCTAAATTTGAAATTTGAGTTGTGGGAGAAAATGGGAACGAAATTGGATGGGATTCGAGGAAATGGGATGGGAAATGGAGTGTGAATGCTTGGGTGTGATTTCTCCCTCTTTCTTTTGGAAAATTGCAAGTTCTTCCATGTTTGTTGTATCTTCAAAATGGAGGTAATCTTCTCATTTCTCCTCCCTTTGTTTATATTTTTGAATTTGGATGTCATGCTCACCATTAGGGGAGCATAGGACTTCCTCAATAGCATTCAAATCTTGTAATTAGAGTAGGATTTAATTATTTATAAAAATGTTAAAAATGTCCATTTTCGGCCATGGTTATGGAAATTTTTTTCGTAAAATTTAGGAAATATGAATTTTACGTGAAAAGTGTGTTGTTGGGAATATTTAGAGACAGGGTATTTTTAGAAAAATGAAATTGAAACTTTAAAATTTGAAGCTTTTCATCAAGAGTTTTTGAAAATTTATGGTTTTGCAATGCAAAATAAAATTAGAAAAAAATGAAACTGTGCATGTTTTATGATGAATTTTAATGTGGGGCAAAAGTATCCCTATTTATTTTCAATTTAGAACCAAAAGATGTTTGTAGAAAATTGAAATTTGTATTTTAAATTTTCAAGCATTCTTTAATGGAGAAATTGGAAAATGAATGGTTTTCCTTGTAAAAAGTTTTAGAATTTTAGAATTTTTGATTGATTCAGGATGAATTCTAACGTGAAATAAAAAGTCTCCTTGATTTTTATCGATTTAGAATATTATGAGACCATATTTGTTTTATTCCAAATAAACTTTTTGCATTACTTTCTATGCCACACTCGTTTGTGAGTGTGCAGAGCCTAGGAATAAGGTACTAGAGAGAGTATGTGAGTTTCTCCCAACGTGTCCTTGAGTCAAAGTGGCAAGTAGGATGATCATAGGCGGGGAGTCATCTAATCAAGTGATAATTAATGAAACACAATTAACTAAGATAATCGATGCCCCTTTCATGCCTTGAGTGCTCGTAAAGGCTAAGGATGTTTGGGAAGACATGCTGACTCGAGGAGTTGGGTCTTGTAAGGTCAAGTACTCTCGTATATATGATAGAGGTACTAGATTCCATGCGTTCCATATCAGTGAGCATCGTGATGACATTCCCTACTAGATCTCTAGCATCTTACCCTAGTGTCTAATATTTTGTGATCCTCTATTGGTGAGTTGTCCCAATGATGATCCTTGTGGTGAGTTATCCCATGGTGTGTATATGATGTGGCATTGGTGGGTTGGCCCAATGCGGATTTGTGATGTGACATTGGTGAATTTTCCTAGTGTGGATTTGTGATGTCATTTGTGGTTGTACCAAATGAGGACTTGTATTGGATCAATCTTGTGATTTTGGATGAGTGGTTTATATGATGTGTATATTGAGTGTATTCTTTGTGTATGTCATGTGTAAGCCATCTCCCAATGTGTTTGGTGTGTGTTGTGATTATGGTCCATGTGACCATCTCCTAGCACAATGGGAGTGGATCTTTGGATTACACAAGGTCGGGTGGCATGGAAACCACCATTGCGGACAAAAGGTTCATGAATCAAGTCGCACCATTGTACCATACTCTATTGAGTTTTACTTATGTAATTAGTTACTTTCCTTTATTCAAAATGTAATAATGTTGTTATTAGACCTCTCATTGAGATGATTTGTAGTTGTGATAATGGACGAGTATTAAATTACTTACGTGTCTAGGTGTTGCAATCGAGCACACTTGTGTTATGGTTTTCATAATTGTACTATGCAAATGTTAAAATGAACTTATGAATATTTCATTTGGTGTTTAAAATGAATTTAGATACTTTCTTTCCTAGTTGGTCAGCTTGGTATTGTATCGAAGCGATCTTTTTTCACCCAGAATTGACCCGTAGTGCCCAAAAGATGACTTAGTCAACTTGGGCAGCCTTGTTCTTAGTGGGTCGACTTGGTTTTGTAGGTTTAGAAGTCAGAAATTTGGTTACCTCTATTGGGGAGGCCTTGTCTTATACTTGGACAACCTCATTCCCCATACAAAAAATAGAGTGTTAACCCTCTCTACCATAGTTAGCTAGTGGTTTTCCTAGCCCAATATCATTGACGAATAATTTTTATGCCTCGTATCTTGCTCGTTTTGGCTGTTTTCATCAGTTGGGCCTCCAAAACCTAGTCAAAGTATCTTTCTCTTTGAACTTGAGCATTCTTCTTTGTTTTGGGGCCTCGTATGGGAAAACCATGTAAATAGAAGTTGTTCCTCATGGTCTTAGGGGTCTAGTGATATTTTGAACATGTTCTTATGTGTGTTCATTAAGGACTTGTGGTATCTCTTGCATTATTTTGTGTGCCTTCTTCCAAAGTTGCCCGATTGTCAAACTTAGGGTTAAGGAGATTGTGCACCTAGTCTTGTGAAGACTTGGGAAGGTTGTAATCCTTCATGGTTGGCCTTGTTTGTGCTTTCAACATTCCCCATAGGGGTGTAGTATTCTTTCTCTTGTGTGATGTCACGTTGTGATGAGACGTCTTGGGAAGCATGTGGTTGTTTGGAAGTGACTCGTCCTCATTCTAGTTAGTGGAGAGTTTGTACCTCTTGGTTAGGAAACCTCTTGTGAAGGTTAGCCTTAGTGTTTTGGGTTGTTTAGTGTGTCTAGGTGTGGATTCGAGGTTGATGATTCTCTCATCCTATCTTGGTGTGGTGTTGCGAGAGAACATAATCATGGTTTAGTAACCGATCGTAGGTGTTGTCCTCTCTCTCTCATATGTTCATCTAGTAGATTTATTCCACGAGTGATTAATCTTACATTGTTGCCACGTTGCTTCTGCAATGGTGAGATTGTCTTATGGTCTTTGTCATTGTGTCGTGTTTATGTGATACTTGTGTACATGTTGTTGTGTATGTGCAACATACCATTATTCTATTATCAACGTTGTCATTGTTTCATTAGATTTTATTTTGAGCATGTGAACTTGGGGCATTACAAGCACCATGTGGGAGGGTTAGGAGAATACGAAGGAGATATCACAATATTTTAATATTATCTTTTTATTGTTTTATAATAGTATATAATAATATATATTAGATTGTAGAAATCAAGTAGCCCTCTTATAAACTGTAGTGTGTTTGGTAAATTTTGTTCACTTGTTTAATGGCACTGGTGCGACACGCCCTCTATATCACGAGGACAAGGGGGAGACTGGACCTTGTGGCCTCTTATTTGCAACATGATGCTTTAGCTAATCGAACCAAGGCCCCCATCCATTATTGTAATTACAATAATAAGATAATATTTTAATTTATAAAAAATATAATATAATTGTTATTAATTAATTTTTTTTCTTTATAATATGATAATATTATTAAAAATAAAGAAAGGGGTGTATCTAATAATATTTAGAGGATCAACAAAAAGAAATATTTTATTTTAATTATATTGTTTAAAATTGTTTTATTGTATTTTATTTACTTAAGAGTTGCTAAAGTAAAAAATATAATATCATTTTTAAAAAATTATATATTTTTAATAAAACTTTTATAAATTTCATATTTTATTATAATACGAATTCAATTTATTTGCATTTTGTCTACCTATTTCTTATTTATTAACAAGTGCTCAATTTGTTGTTTAATACTATTTATATTACAAGTTCTTTTATTGTTTATCTAATAATCTAATATTTATTATGTTTGAGATAGTCATTATATTAAATCTATTTTTATTTATTGACATAAAAAATAATTTTATTCAATTTAAAAACTATATAAATTCACAGATTAACAAACAAATAGCAACATAGGTCTATCTAATATTTCTTCAATTCTTTTTCTTTTATCTAAATAGACAACTAATCATCAAAGAAACAAACTAAATATTAACAATCTATTATTTCTTAAAATAAAAATTAATCATCAAATTCAACAAACTATAAAAACAACCATACTTAATTATTCACATTACAAAATAATAATACTTTAAACAAAATAATAATTGAAACCTCAATATTAAATTTACTTCTATAATGGTGGTATAAGTGAGGAGGTAAGTATGGAAACTGATTGTTTCAACAATCACTAGAGATTCATGATCTAAACAAAGGGGCGGAGGCTACTCTCCAACACGATAGTGAAACTATTTTGGCCAGTAGTAAGGAGGCAAATAATGATAACCGTCAGATAGATAGACTAAATTTAGAATCAAAACATCATTCAATGAATTCAAAATCTGCAAATGAAGACCAAATGAACAATGATGGCCTCTTTGAAGAAGTTGAATATAAACATCACTCTATCGATAACATGTGGGAAAAAGGAATGCACAACAACTGGGTTTGGAAAGAATAAGGAAAATATAGCAAAAAATGAGAAAATAAAGGAGAAAGAGCCTAAAGAAAAGATGTATTTTTTAAACAGATTTAAACTCATTAAAGATGTAAATGGTAACAATGAAGATCACACAAATAAGGAGATGGTAAATAAAGTTTGTGAATAAAACAAAGGAACACTCTCCACAACCTCTGTGAGTGAATTTGAAACCAAAATGCAATCCACCTCTATCTAGTAGGATACCACCAATGGATTAGTTTCAGGCCAATTGAATGAAGGGGAAGGAAAGAAGGAATCTAGTGGTCCCGAGGAACATTGTAGCCAATGCACTGATGATATTTCATGGATACAAATGTGTTGAATGTTGGTTCTAGTGAGGAGAATAATAAAGAAATAACTACTAGCCAAAAAAGAACCCTGTCTACAAGCATGGGGACTAGTTTAAAAAATGAAGATAAAACTGCTATGTTAAAACAATTGAAGTCAAATAAAGCCAACCCTCAAAAGGGAAATGTGTCTTCAAGGGATAGTGAGGAATTAATTCATAAGGAGGTCATTGAAGAGGGAGCGGGCTCCAAAATTGGGCAACTACAAAGAACAAGAAGAGCACAAAATAAAGGAAATGAATCAATAATCCCCGCATGGAGAGGTGGCCTTAAACTCCTATCCAGGAACAAAAGGAAAAATACTAGTATTGTCATCTTAAGTCCTACTGCTAAAAGGATGGAACCAGATCCAAAGATGCCTTAATACTTTGAGAACTTTATGACTAAAAAGGATTCTTCTGCTAGCATTGTGCCAAATTACCCTTAATTGCATATCATGAAATGTAAGGGGATTGGAATCCCTAGACAAAAAGCAGATTGTAAGAAGGTTCCTAAACCAGTGTAGGAGTATGGATTTAGTGCTATTTCAAGAGATAAAAGCAACATGGTTTTCAAAATATGAAATTCAACTGGAGAGAGGCAATTCATTTTGTTACCCAACATGAGAAAGGTAGGGGGTAGCTATTCTCATCTCCAAAGAATAAAGCCAATTTGTTTCTAGTTTTGGGGTTTCTCCTGGCAATAGGGTTGTCTAGGTAACATTAAAAAAGGAAGAGTCCTTATTTGGAATCTACTCTATATATGCTCCTAATGAATATAGTGAAATAATCAAGATTTGGAAGTGGTTTTGTGATCTGGAGTGTATCCCATGGATATTGGGTGGGGACTTTAACATGATTGAGAACCCAAAGAATAAGTATGGAGGGATTGATATGGAATGGAAAGGAAATGAGAAAAAATTCTGGATGAAGATGAAATCTAAATTGAATATGGTTGACCCTATAGAAGGCCGGAAAAAGGAATTTCGCATCATATGGTATACATGGTGCAATACACATAAGGGCAATAAAAGAATCTATGGTTGCCTTGCCGGATTTTACTAAATAAAGACCAGTTCATTATAAACTCCCTTAGAGATGGTTGCAAGATTGAAGTCCACCCATACACCCTATCTGACCACCACCCCATCAAAATTAGGATTCTTCTTAAAAAGGATCTTGGTGGTGAAAGGAAAAAGTGGGGGATTCCTCCTAAACACAAATTTACTCAAGGATAGAGACTATGTTGATGTTGTGAAATCTCTCAAGAATATCGATTATTGGATGTATAAATAATTAAGTGCAATTGAAAGGTGGAATCTAAACACTAAGGGTTGGAAAAAAAATTTCCAGACCATTGGAAAGAAAAGAGCCATGGATAGGAGGAAGGAAGAGGGCCTCGTCCAGGAGGGGCTTCTCCAAGCTGAAGCTTGCTTACAAGAACATCCTAGAAATGAATACTTGGGAGGCAAGCTCATGGTAATCAAAAACTCCTTGAGGAGGCTTCAAAACAACATTATTCAAGGTCTAAGGATAAGGTCTAAGCTTAACTAGTTGAATAACATAGACAAAGGAACGAAATTCTTCTTTAGGTATCTAACAGATAATAATGTCAAAGAACAAATTGAACAAGTACAGGTAGAAGGCGTGGCCTACACCAAGTAGGAAGACATCAAAGGTCATTTCTTCAACTTTTACAAGAATCTTTTCACTTCTAAAAATAATGCTAAAGGTTGCTCTAATGCAAGAAGTCTACTAAAAATAATCATTCCAACAAAGATAGGAGGGAAGGAGGCAGGCGAGCTTTGTAAAGAGATATCTAAGGAGGAAATTAAAAAAGCAATAATATCCTTGCAAAATGATAAAACCCGTGGGGCAAATGACCTCCTAGCAAAATTTTACAAAGTCTTCATTGTCTGGATAGTGGATGATAGATATTTCTAGTATACAAAGAGGCCTTAGAAGTAGGCTTTTTGGGAAGGAACATCAATAAGGGCATTATAAAATTGCTCCCCAAAGGTGTTAAAACTCTAATAAGAAACTAGAGGCTAATAACATTGCTAAATATATCTTATAAAATATTAGCAAAAGTATTGGCAAAAAGATTGGTAAACATTTTGCCAATTTTCATCAATAGTACCTGCAGACACCCAAAAATGTCCTCTTACAATACCTTGTCACAACATTATATCATTTAGACATCTTGTAGCATGTTTTTCCCTAGGTACCCATGTCATCATCTAATTAGTTAAATAAATCTTATTTAGTTGACTAATTTCATCTCTTTCATTTCTATTCATAATCCCTTTGTTCTTCTAGTGTTAATTGAATAATTTATATTATTTAATTAATGAAACCATAAATCCAACATTAATTAAATAAATCAAATATTTATTTAATTAAAAAAATCCTAAAAATATCTTTTCACATTCTTTCCAAAATTGGAACTCATATGTATCTAATTAATTTATTCAATTAGATAATTCATCAATTATCCTTCTCATCTTTTTTAGGATTTATTTCCTTTAAAACAAAAAATCAATATCTTTTTATCTTTTTAAATCTTATCTTATCTTGGTGGTTTTTCCTCTTTTGTCAAAAATCAAATCCTTATCAAATCTCATCTCCAAGATCAAATCTTATCTCCATCCACATCAAAGCTCTATAAATATAGCCTCTTAGAAGCCATTTGGGGGATCTGATTCTTTAAACATCCTTATGTTGTTAAAATCATTCTTGAATCTTCCATCCCCCATCTATCATCTTCATCATATCGTTAAGTTGTTGAATTGAGCAACCAACATTCCTCCAACTGTCAAACCTCAAAATCTTGCATTCTCATGCGAGGTTGAGAAGAACAATGGATATAAATCAAGTTTAGTGTGAATTTGGATTTGCATTCGCCTGTTATATTGATTTTCATGCTTGCTCATACTCTATTGTGCTAGTTAGGATTTGATATATAGCTATTTTAGTATAATATCCAATTTTCCCTAATTTCAGTACCCAAACTGGGTTTATTAAAGGAAGATACATTCTAAACAAATTGATCACTAGTTGGGAAGCAATGGAATATTGGGAAAAATATTCCAACCAAGATGTGGCAATGTTACTCCTTGATTTTGAGAAGGCATATGATAGAGTAGAGTGGGCATACATCAAACTAACTCTTGAAGCCTTTGGATTTCTTAAAACCTTTTGCAATATGATTGCTACACTATTCAAAGATGCAGTGGCACATGTAGATGTCAATGGTTCTCTTATAGAGGAGTTTAATCTGAAAAAGTCAATTAGGAAAGTCTATCCTCTGGTGCCTGCATTGTTTGTTATTGCATCAAATGCCTTACATTACCTCCTTAGGGTCAATGACATTACCCCTAAGGTGAAATGCTCCTACTAGATAATAATGAGCTCCTCAATATTCAATTTGGAGATGACACCACTTTTTACCATATTAGATGAGATAAATATATCAAATCTAATGGACAAACTGAACTTATTTTGTGTAGCCTTAGGAGCTAAAGTTTCACTTGCAAAGTCCATGTTAGGATGGCATGAGAAACCCCTAGATTGGTTAAACAAATTTGATGTGCAATGGCGGGGTCCTCAAAAGTAGGTTAGATATTTGGGCATTTCATTTGCTATTTGCCCAAATTTGAAAGAGATGTGGCTATGGATCAAGGGAAAAATAGAAAAGAAAATTAGTAAATGGAACATGCAATTTCTATCACTGGTATGGATGATTCAAGCATGCTAAAAAATTCTATCATCTTACAACCTATATTTTTCCTCTGTGTGCCTATTCAATAGCTATTAAGTTGATGAAATACAAAAAAAATAAGGGATTTTTTGTGGTCAGATGGGAAGGGTAAAAGGAAGAAATATTTAGTTAAATTGAGTTGGTGTTGTTTGAGCAAAGTTGGTGGGGGGCTTGAGCCAAAGGACCTAAAACTTTAAGGTATAGCCCTAGCCTCAAAATGGATCTTCAAATCCCTAGAAGGGAATGAACCTTGGAAGGTCTTGGTTAGAAATAACATCAAAAGTGATTCCCCCAAGCATCAAAAGGCTTGGAAGGACCTCCCCCTTTGTGACTTCCTCAACAATTGTCACTTCTTTTCCCTTGAAGGCTTAGTTGTCTTTAAGAGCATATGAAAAGCATGGGAGCATATCAAGTAATTTGTTGTAAACTATCAGTATTTCAAAAACAACATAATGTCCACCCATAGATTAATTTAGTGGAACCTTGAGCATAATGGTAAACCACTAGCACTACTCCAAGGATGCTTTGCCAAAGGCTGGGCTAGTAAAGGCATAAAACTATTTAAGGACACTATAAAATATGTACACCTAAAAGATTGGAATGAGATATGTAGTGAATATAATTTGCTTGCCACTAATTCGAGAACCTAAACCATAATAAATGAACTTTCCAGTTGAATACAAACTTAGTACAAAATAGTACAAAGAGTTTTTACAGCAGGATGGAACCAAACTCACAAAAATGAACACTAAAATAATCTACAACACTCTTGCTAATCAACACGAAGCGATAAACCATTTAAATAGAGCATGGGGTATTGAATTGAGTAGCAATGACTCGTCCAGGGTCCTTAAAAATAAGTAGTCACATATCATTGAGCCGAAGAAGGCTTGCTTCAGATGGCTTCTGATTTTTCATAAGCTACCTTTCAAAATAAACTTTGAGAACATTGAACTATGTAGTGCAGGGTGCTAGAATCAATAAATTACATCTTTGAATGACTTTGCAAGAGAACTATGAAACTTTTTTTTGCCAAAAATAACATATCTGGGATGTCAATGGCAAGCCCATATCTGACATAATTCTTTTAATAAAAGATAATAAATTGGGGAAAAAAATTTCTTTTTTTTATTGTGCTTTTCCACTAAAATTCTTTGGGTCATTTGGAGAGCAAGGAATGATGAGAGGTTTAATGGAACAAGCAGGGCACTTATTGAGTATGTCAAGAGACTCACACTTTACAACATGGCTTTGCAGGTTACATTGAGAGTTAAATCTCCAAGTTCAAGTTTCTTAAACTACTAGAGGAGGGCACCTTAAGGATCAATCTTCATGAAGTCAGGTGTGGGCACACTTGGCAGGAGGGACAACCTAGTACACAAGTCTTTCTCAAAGCTTTAGAGGTATTTCAAAATGGATTTAATGGAAAAGTTGACACAGATGATCCCACGACAAAAGCTCCAGGTTTAATTAGGTTTGAAGACTTTGCCAAGGAGGAAATTGATGCAATAAAAACACTCTTGGGGTTGAAGAACTTGGTGTAGGATGACATGGAGGCTAACATCCCATGATATTTTGATCAACTGTATTGCATTTTTTGTTAGCAAGCATACGATACAATGTAATCAATACCTTGTAACTCTCACTAATATGATATAAAATATGTATATATACAATGTAAAGGGGAACATATATATATTGTATAGGGGCATACATGGGATCTTGAAAATCTATGTAAATTGTATAGATATATGTAGCAGTATGCAGGAGAAAACATGTAACTTTTTTGGTGTTCCAACTATATCTAATACCAAAAATTATATATTTTTAATAAACTTTTATAAATTTCATATTTTATTATAATACGAATTCAATTTATTTGCATTTTGTCTACCTATTTCTTATTTATTAACAAGTGTTGAATTTGTTGTTTATTACAATTTATATTACAAATTATTTTATTGTTTAATTAATAATCTAATATCTATTATGATTGAGATAGACATATTAATTATTTTATTACGCCGAGAGGCGTAACCCTACAATGGCAGCATGAGTTCTTATAGGAGGTCAACACATCCGTCACAAAAAAAAAAAAAAATCTGAAAATTAAGGAATCTTAAAAAATAAAATATTTTTTCAAATAATTCAAATAACCCTACAATGAGAGCACTGGCTCCTATAGGAGGTCAGCACATTCGTCACAAAAAAACAAAAAAAAAAGAAAATTAGGAATCTTAAAAAATAGAATATTTATTCAAAATTCTTTTCTAAAAATAAAAATAAAAATATATAATATAACATAATACATATTCGAAAATTTAGGAACCTTAAAAAACAAAATATTTCTTCAAAATTCTTTTCTAAATTTTTTTAAAAATGATTTAATATAATGAATATAATACATTTTCAAAAATTTAGAAATCTTTAAAAATATTGTTTTTCTAAAAATCATAAAAAGATATAATAATATACATATTATATATTATAATAATTAAGAAATCTAAAAAATATATATCTTCAAAATTCTTTTTCTAAAAATTAAAAAATATATAATATATTATATTAGATAATAATATAATTCATATTATATATTAAAATATGATAATATAGAAATATAATATATATTATTATATTATACATATTATATATTAATATAGATAACATAATATATTGTATATTAAAATATATAATATAGATAATATAATATATTATATATTAAATTATATAGTAATATTATTAATATTATTATTATATATTATATAATGTAGATATTAACCAAAAAAATCTTAAAATTAAGAAAACTTAAAAATTAGAATAAATAAAAATGTAGATAATATAATATACTATATATCAAAATATATAGTAATATAATTAATATTATATATGATAAAATGTAGATATTAATATAATATATGATATAATAAAATTAAACTTGGGTTTAGGGTTAGGTTTAGAGGTACAATTATGATTGGGATTAGAGTTGGGTTGGATTACAATTTAGGGTTATGATTGGGTATTTAATTAGGGTTAGGATTTAGTGTTCGGGTTAGGGTTAGGTTTAGAGTTAAGGTTAGGGTTAGGAAAAATAATGTTAGGATTAGGGTTAGATTAGGGTTTATGGTTTATGGTTAGGGTTAGATTTAGAGTTTTGGTTATGGTTGGGATTAGATATGAAATTAGGGTTAGGGTTTAGGGTTACAATTAAGGATTTGGTTAGAGTTAGAGTTAGAGTTAGGATTATGGTTTATGGTTTGGGTTAAGGCAAGGTTAGGGTTACAATTATGGTTAATGGTTAGGTTAGGGTTAGCATTACGATTAGTTTTTTTAGAAAATTTAGGGTTCTACAATAAAGCTTGGGATTAGGGTTACATTTATGGTACAATGAGGGTTAGAGTTAATATTAGGGTTCAATTAGGGTTATGGTTAGTATTAGGGTTAGTTAACAATTATGATTAAGGCTAGGGTTATGGTTATGGTTATAGTTATGGTTAGGATCAAGGTTAGAGTTAAGGTTAGGGTTAGGGTTAGGGTCAGGGTTAGGGCTAGGGTTAGGCTTATAGTTAGGATTGGGGTTAGGGTTAATGTTAATTTCAATTATGGTTGTACAATAAAATTAAGGTTGAACAATTACAAAGGGTTATAGTATAATTATTAGTATTAGGGTTCAATTAGGGTTATGGTCAGTATTAGGGTTAGGTAATAGTTAGGGTTAGCATTATGGTTAGAGTTATGGTTAGGATCAAGGTTGAAGTTAAGGTTTGGGTTAGGGTTAGGGCTAGGCTTAGGCTTAGGGCTAGGCTTACAGTTAGGATTAGGGTTAGGGTTAAGGCTATGTTTTAATTATGGTTACAATAAAATTAATGTTCAAAATTTACAAAGGGTTATGGTATAATTAGTGTTAGGTTCAGGTGAGGGTTATTATTAGGGTTCAATTACAAAGGGTTATGGTACAAATAGATATATAGGGTTAGGGTTAGGGTTAGGTTGGTACTTTTATCTTAATTAAATGGTTGAGATTAGAGTTGGGTTAGGTTACAGTTTAGAGTTATGATTAGGTATTTAGTTAGGGTTAGGGTTTAGTGCTCGGGTTAATGTTAGGGTTAGAGTTATAGTTAGTGTTAGGATTAGGGTTTATGGTTTAGGATTTATGGTTGGATTTAGAGTTTTAGTTATGGTTGGGATTAGATATGAGATTAGGATTATGATATAGGGTTACAACTAAGGATTTGGTTAGAATTAAGGTAAGGATTATGGTTTATGGTTAGAGTTAGGGTAAGTTTAAGGTTACAATTATGGTTAATGGTTAGGGTTATGATTATGGTTAATAGTCAAGTTAGGGTTATCTATAGTTTAAATTTTTTAGGGTTCTACAATATATAACCTAACCCTATATAACCTAGCACTATATAACATAACCCTATATAACCTAACTTTATATAACTTAACACATAACCTAGCACTAGAACAAAATTCTTCTCCTAAACAATCTCCTCTACTTCTACTCGCGCCTATTGGAGTTGCAACATTCAACATTGGTGCTTCAACCATTCAGTCAAATATAAGAATTCCAAAAAGAGATTTCATTGAACTAGAAAGGACAAGACTTACAACTTTCCAAGAAGAAATATCACATGTCAGATACATATTGATAGATGAAATAAGTTTCCTTGGAGAGAGGCTGCTTGAAAACATAGACTCTAGGCTTTGACAAACATTCCTAGAAAACGGTAACCAAAGTTTTGGAGGTGAGTTTTGGATTGAAATTGCTAACTTTGATAACTTTATATTACAATATTTGTATTCAATTCTATTATAGTTCTTACTATACAAATTCATACTTATCAATTTAAATAAATTTTTTATATTTAGACATATCTATGATTTTAGTTGGAGACTTGGCACAATTACCTCCAATAAATAACGAGGCTCCATATGAAAGAAAAAGGCGAGCAAAGATACTATGCAAAGAATGCAAAATGGTCGTTACATTAATTCATGTTTTTTGACAAGATGGACATAATGAAGAAAAACAAAGATTTCATCAAATTCTAACAAAAATTAGGGATGTAGATCCCACAATCGATGATTGGATGCTTATGTAAAAAAAAATGCAAGAATCAATTCTTTAGAGAACAAATAATTTGAAAGCAATGTTTTGATTATAAGGGAAAAACACTTGAAACCCTTTACAACATTAGGTACAAAATGCTACTCAAAAGATACAAAACTAGATAGTCAACAACATCAAAACACCTGAAAATCATAAAAGATACAAACAACTACTCCAAAGATAAACAAAGAAGAACAACAACCAAACACCGTCAAGCAATAGTGGGAAAAGCAAAGCTCAACAACATGTGCAGCCTTCCGACCACCACAAACAAACTTAGCAAGGGACTGAGAGGAGTGACTATGCTTAGGGAGACTTATCTTCCTTCTTTGTACAACCATCCAAGAAAGATCATCCTCTAAAAGAATGGTGTAAGGGGAAGTCAAAGCAACAAGAGTTGTAGGTAAACTAGTAGTCACAACAACAACAACAACAGACCCACCAAGCACAGGTTGTGAACCATCAGGAGGCACATCTGAAGACAATTACGGTGGCCCAACAACAAGTAGTGAACCATCTATAGACACCCGCAAGCCAACAACACATGACCTAGCAGCGGCAAAAACTGACTATGCGAAGAATGCAAAACGGTCGTTACATTAATTCATGTTTTTTGACAAGATGGACATAATGAAGAAAAACAAAGATTTCATCAAATTCTAACAAAAATTAAGGATGTAGATCCCACAATCGATGAAGGTTTCAACAGAGAGTGGGATAGCCATTCTAGCAGAGAGCGGGAGGGCCATTTAAAAATTATTCCTTTTGAAAGCTCACAAATTGTTCAAGCAATGTTCATTTATAATATAATTAATGACTTAATATTATTATTATTAATCTAATATAATATTAATATTATTAATAAAATACCAATAATATTAATAATCTAATATAGTTACTATTAATCTATAGATTATATATAATCTTAATATATCAAATATATCATTATAATTCATATAATGTAATATAATATTATCATACTATATATTAATAATATAAAATTACTATTAATCTAATAATAATATAATCTTAATATATTAAATATTATATAATATAATATTAATAAATAATAATATAACATAAATAGATAACATAATCATAATATATAATATATCTCAATTAATATTGACATGTGTTTGTTGTCTGTAGCGCTGCCGTTGAAACTAGCTTATATACCTTATATATAATCTATATAATATACGCCCAGAGATATCATTTTCGAGGCGTATTTTTTTTGCTTTTTTACTTTTTTGAATCTTAAAAAATACGCCTCAAAAATGATATCTCTCGGTGTATATTATATAGATTATATATAAGGTATATAAGCTAGTTTATTTATTGACATAAAAAAATATTTTATATCAATTTAAAAACTATATCAATTCAAGATTAACTAACAAATAGCAACATAGATCTATCTAATATTTCTTCTAATCTTTATCTTTTATCTAAATAGACAACTAATCATCAAATACACAAACTAAACTTTAACAATCTATTATTTCTTAAAATGAAAATTAATCAGCAAACTATAAAAACAATCATACTTAATTAACAAAATAATAATTGAAATCTCAATATTAAATTTGCTTCTATTTATTAAAAATAAAATACAGCTTCAAGTTTTGTAAGTACAAATTCAAATATTTATTACCAAATGTCAATATAATTATAATTTTCTTATTTTGATCTTGTCTCTGATAAAAAAAACACCTCTAATATCAATAATACTAAAACCAATCTCCAGAACCGCTGTACTGACAAATTTTTGCAGTCTTCTAACCTAAAAAATTGTTTGCGAGTTAAAATTTGTTTTCAGCGAGGAATTTTGAAATCCGTGAAAGGTTATTTACTGGCGGCGTGAGACAACGGCGGAAGCTGAAACAAAATACAGGCTACCGACTTACTATAGCCAGTTCTTTTCCTGCACGCAAGCCGCGTGTAATAACTTCTGTTTTCTCTTTCCTACTAAGAAAAGGCGTGTCACAGCAAATTCACCAATAGAACCGCAAATTAACAACAAATTCACCCATAGATACCTCAAATTAACAACAAAAATTGGGCCTCGAATATTATGTACAACTTGCTTGACAAGAGTCTGGTGTTCACTGTTAATCAGACCAGCAATGCATTATTGCACTGAAAGTTTCATCAGAAACCCTTAAAAGCATCAGTATAACAGAAACCACAAATTGGGTGTGCAAAATTGATTTTCAATGTATTTTTCTGTCTGCAACTCTTATTTGCAAAGTTATTTTTATCAAAGGTACTTTGCTTTTTATGTTAGTACACCAATGCTTTCTCTGTAAGAAGGGTTGTTCTTAACTGGTCACTGCCGAAGACGCATACTATTTTATCGTATATTTTAGAGAAATTTGTTGGCAGTCTTTTAATTTGCAATGATCTTCTGTTTTAGTCTTGTGTAGGTTTAGGTCATCTACAATTTAAAATACCTAGGTAGTCTAACCTAGAAGATCATTTTAAATTTTACCATAATTGTAATGATCTTCTGGTTAAACTTTGTAGGTTGGTGAAACCAAAGCAACACAATTTAAACAATCTAGGCAATCTAAACCGGAAGGCCATTTTAAATTTTATCATATTTGCCATGATCTTTTCTAGGTTAGACTGAGTAGGTTTGTTTTCTTGTTAGAATTTAAAGAACCTAGGCAGTCTAACCCAGAAAATTATTGTAAATTGTTGTCAATAGCTATTATTAATAGACCCTTCCAACAATAGCAATTGCCCTTGGGGTTAGACTGTGTGGATTTTTTGTTAAGATCATTGCAAATTTGATCATTTACTGTAATTGATAGGCCTTTCCAACATAGTTCCAGCGGTCTGCTGGGTTAGACTACCTCTGGGTTAGAATACATGGATTGTTCAGGACCTTCCCAGTCTTACCAAAATTTCATTGCAAATTTTATCATTTGTCATAACTGGTAACTCCATTCCAACATAATTGCAATGGTCGTCTGATTAGGCTGCATGGGTTGTTTATTTGAACCTAAACCACCGACGCAGTCTTACCAAAATATCACACCGATTTTATCATTTATCATAATTGATAGGCCCTTCAAACATGGTTGAGATGGGTTAGATTGCTTGGGTTGTTTGTTAGAACCTAAACAAACTACTCAGTCCAACCCAGAAGATCATTGCAAAATTTTAACATAATTGATGAGCCCTTCCATCATGACTTTAAATTACAGTTGATGAAAGACACTGGAATTCACGCTATCAACCAATATTCCATTTCCACCGACCATTCAATTTTCAATTATTGGTCATGAAATAGAGGAGACAAACCTTGAGATTGACCATTAGATGTTATTCTTTGAAGTTAATGTCCAGTATGCATTAATAAATCGTCTTGTTTGCCCTTGAAACATCATATGGATACTGCATGCCCCGGTGAATTTGAAATTGCACAAACCTTTTGCCTTCCAAACATTAGTAAGTCTCTTTGGAAAACATGTCTCTATTCTAATCCAAGAGAATTTTGAATTATGGTTCAGTAGAATATGTAGATAAAAAGGTTTAGATGAGGCAATGATTTTTTTTGAAATGAAGCTCCTAATCTGTAGATGGTGCTTCCGAAATTGATCAAATTTAAAGGGAGCTGTACATTAACCAAACAAGATATTGTCAATTTTTTAAGTTAACATGATTTTCTTGTGGTTTGAAAGGCTGACATAGCGGTCAACTTTGTTTTGTCTCTTTAGTTCAATGGCATGGGAGGGCAACGGAATAGGATTTACAAGTACAACAGCAACAACAGAAATTCCAGAAGCTCTGGTTTCGACTTTCGAGCTCTGAACAAGTAAGCAATGAACCCTAGCTCCGCAGTTTTTTAAAATCTGTTTTATGATATGTTATTCAATATCACTAAGTGTATTAGGCCATAGCACATGTTCTTAACAATTGAAAAAGTAACTAACTAAACTCTCATAATCTCAGAAGCATGAGTTAAACGTGCTGCCTATTTACTTTCAGCCCCCTCAGTGCAAGGCAGATAATACAATAGGAGAACAGATATCAGATGTTAGATATCAACAGCTCCTACTATTGAGTAGAATGACACAACCAGACATATTTTTGCGAGTAGAGGGTATTGAAAAGGCATCAAATAGTTCCAACATATGCATGCCTGAATCCTTTATTTTGGGGAGGGGGTTGTTGGAGCATGTGGGCATATGGAACACATACTTTCTTCTCCCCACAATTATAGAGCTCCCACACATTATTGTGCCACCCTGTTGATCAGATGCAGCCAACTAGATGCAAAACCGATCTATTTTCTCAAAAGTAATACTGGGAAATAATAAGGCGTTAGTAAGCTCAAGCAAGGGCAGAGATTATATAAGGACAACAGACAGAAACAAAAAAAACAAAACAGATACTGACACAGAAACAAGAACAAGCACATGGTAAAAGAAACATCCAATGGTTTTACCTAAAAGAAACAAGAAAACTCAGATCTAGATCTGGGCTAGGGATAGGATAAAAACAAGGTACAAGAGGTATTGGTGACAGAACAAGACAAGGTACATCACCATGCAACAACATAGTAGAGCAAAGGGCAGCGTAATAAGGCAGGGCAGAGGATTTACAAGTACAACAGCAACAACAGAAATTCCAGAAGCTCTGGTTTCGACTTTCAAGCTCTGAACAAGCAATGTATCCTAGCTCCACAGTTTTTTAAAATCTGTTTTATGATATGTTATTCAATATCACTAAGTGTATTAGGCCATAGCACATGTTCTTAACAATTGAAAAAGCAAATAACTAAACTCTCATAATCTCAGAAGCATGAGTTAAACGTGCTGCCTATTTACTGTCAGCCCCCTCAGTGCAAGGCAGATAATACAATAGGAGAACAGATATCAGATGTTAGATATCAACATCTCCTACTATTGAGTAGAATGACACAACCAGACATATTTTTGCGAGTAGAGGATATTGAAAGGGCATCAAATAGTTCCAACATATGCATGCCTGAATCCTTTATTTTGGGGAGGGGGTTGTTGGAGCATGTGGGCATATGGAACACATACTTTCTTCTCCCCACAATTATAGAGCTCCCACAAATTGTTGTGCCGCCCTGTTCATCAGATGCAGCCACCTAGATGCAAAACCGATCTATTTTCTCAAAAGTATTACTGGGAAATAATAAGGCGTTAGTAAGCTCAAGCAAGGGCAGAGATTATATAAGGACAACAGACAGAAACAAAAAAACAAAACAGATACTGACACAGAAGCAAGAACAAGCACATGGTAAAATAAACAAGAAAACTCAGATCTAGATCTGGGCCTGGGATAGGATAAAAACAATGTACAAGAGGTATTAGTGACAGAACAAGAAAAGGTACATCACCATGCAACAATCAAAAAGCCATAGAAGGAAGAGATGAGGCACACGCACTTGACATAAGAAACCTTTTAGGGGAATCTCAAGATGGCGAGGAGACCTACATCCCCATAACAACTCTGTTCATATGGTCACCAAATTTGAATATACAAGATCTAACATGCATTGAAAAGAGACTGGAGAACATAGAAGCAATGTAGAAAGTGGAAGATCTCAAGCTAGAAATTTAAAGGTCAAGCAAAAACTGGAGGATAACAAAATGCTCAAAGAGTAAACAGCGAAACTGTAGAATCTCATGGGTTATTGGGCAACAGAAATGATTGCATCACAAAGAAAATTATCCCTCGTTCAATAAGGTCAAGCACAGTTTTCACTGACAGTGTAAAATGAGTGAGCAGGACTCAAATAAAAGAGCTGCAAAGAGGCCTCATAAGATGTGGAAACAAAACAGAATGATCTAAGAAATGAGTTAGAAGAGGCTAAGGTATGGGCAGAGGCAGTACAACTGTTGGATAAACAAGAAGAGTTGATAGGAAGACAAGTTGAGAGAAAAATGATGAGGGAAGAGAAAGGTAGATCAAATCAATTCATATAATCATCAAAAAAGTGAAAGACTGGTGAAAGACTATGGGGAAGGGAAGGACACAAGGAATTTGACAAGTGATTTTCTAAATGATCAGTTACAATGGAAATGTCAGATACAGAAAGCAAACAGAATTAGAGAAAAAGAGGAAGAGACAAGCATATTTGTGTGGAGTTGCTTAGGTTCACAATTTTACTTAAACAAAGATCTAACCTTGTTGCAACTGGAAGAGAAAGACAATTGAAGGAAAATGGGCATACCTGTAGAAACCCTAGTTTCCCTGTTTCTTGAATCGGACTGCCTTTGTTTGTTTTTCTGAAGTTTTTTGGTTTTTTTGATGTTTTGGGTTTTTTTGCATGAAATAAAGAAATTGCGATTTTTGCAAAGAATTGATAATAAATTTAAAATAAATACTACAATTTCAATATGGACGAAAGATAGAAGATCTAATGCTGGCAATTCAATTATTGAACAACTGGACTCAGTACATTGGAGATCTGACAACATGCAACACAGGAAATAATATTTTTTTATTTAAAAGAACCTGGTAATCTGCTGCAACTTGGAGATGATCAGACCTGGTACGGCTGCAATTAATGACCACTTCTCCCTCTGTATGATGATGGCAAACTGATCCAAATGCTAAGGCGTCCCCAATGATGATGATAGAAGGCCTGAATGCAAGGCGTTTTCCTCTAAGCAAGAGTACAGCTCAATAATGGAAGTACGGCCTGCTGATAATGAAGGTACGGATCTGTCAAAACAGCAAGTACAGACTGTACGGCTTTTGGAAATAAATGTCCAGAACCTTGAATATGGTGCGCCCTTGTTATAAGATACTTCTGGATGGAAATCTAATAAATACTCTGACAAATAAAGATCCCCGTATGCTCTGTAATTCCTTCTGGGTGAAGAAATTCCTCTGCCTGGCAATAAATCAGGTGATATCTCACACCCTCTGAACTGCTTTCACTGGAGATGGCTCGTTCCCCAATGCATTCGAGACTGAAACCCTAAAGCTTCTTGCTCAGACAAAACTTGATCAATTTTCAATTCATAAAATGACATAATGCTCAAAACCCCAAGCAAAACCCTCTTTATGCTGAAAAGTGCGATTTCCTTAAGAATAGGGTTTTAATGAAATATTCATATTTTAATCTTTTAATATTTCAATAGTCACAGCTGAATATTTCAATATAATTTAATTGTCACTTTTGGCCCCTTCTGATGATGGGCGCACCCCTCAAGGCAAATCACTTAAGTTATAATATAACATTATAACTTTATATTATAAATCATTAAATAATTAATATTTAATCAATATAATTAAATATTAATATTTCCCTCGTTACTCATCTGATTACTGATCCGTCTGATGCTGACGAACTCTGAAGTGATTCCGGATACTGCCAAAGCCATACTGCTAAAAATAGCAGGGGTCCCACACTGCCTGCCCGGAACTGCTAAAAATAGCAATTCAGCAAAAAGTCTCCGATTGAGCCAAAACGAAAGACTACTGATCAATCTCTGCTAACTGAAGCTGAGCCAAGTTCCGAAGTGACCCTCTATCCAGTCTATCAGCCTACGAGGGTCGTGTAATAGGCCAATCCCGTACTCCGAGAGATGTCACTGAGAAGGGGACATGACAATACCTAAGAAACAGGAGCCCATAGTACTAACCAGCCAACCCAAAACAGATAGAGAGTTGGGCCCCTCTGCAATCATCCTACGTTGGTAAGCTGGAACTGTAGAAAAGGACCTTGGTTAGGGCACATCTGAAGCAATCTGTTGTATATGTTTTGTTTGGATTACTATATCATATTACAAATCATGAACCGTAATTCCTAGAAGGCTTGGAAGCCTAGGACTACATAGATGTAGCATATATTTATTAATTTATGTACATCTTTTTCTTTGGTGTATGAAGTATGCTCCCTTTGTTCACTTTCCCAATCTCTCTGATAATTTGGATTGATGAAGTTCTTGACTGTGAGATGTGCTTTTTTTTGCCTGCAGATTTAATATATATTCAGTTAAGTATCTATTATATTGTCAGTACTGAGCTGAGTGTCTACGGTTTAGCATATTCGAGGTTCTAGGACAGAGAAGGAACTTTAACAAAAATAATTGGCAGTCCATGCTTGCTCTTTTCATATATAAACAAAAAGAATATGACATTTTTGTAAACAATCTTCTTAATATACATTAATCTTCATCTTATCAAAAAATGGTACTTCTCCATGATAGAACTATTAAATATTAAATGTAATATTAATGGCCATCTTAGTTAACTTAGTCTTTAGCTTGAGTTTCAAGTCTCCGTGATTATTGCCTATTTGTTTGCTTTAGTTTCTTTCAGTTCGCCTACAATCACATCTCTATGATTATTGCGCCTCCTACATTGTAATCTATATATTCTTGGCTCTTATGTAAATATTATTATCTTTGATGATTTGCCGAACATGGTATCAGAGCTCTTGTTCAAGCCTGATTAGCCTACTGAAATTTTTAGAGGTTTTTTAAGGCGCCATTTTCGTGAGAATTTAGGGCACGCATTTGCTGGGTGCGCTTCTTCTTAGCTTGCGATTTCTAATTTTCATGCTTGGATTTGTTCACATGAGGGCTTATTTGGTGTCTAAATGTGTTTTGTTTAGTCGTGGATTTTTTACAGGTTGCGTTTTGACGCGATTTTGTTCTATATCAGATCGCGATTTTGTGTATATTTCGGGGCGTGATTTTAAATGCGTTTTTTTTGCAGGTTTTGACCTACGATCTCTACATTTTCTAGATGCGTTTTTGACAGCTATGGGTTTTTGAGTGATCTTGCATGTGTTTTTTTTTTGGCGTTGAAAGTTTTGATGGGTTTATTTAGGACGCGACTTTCTTCTCTTTCTGGCGAGTGTTCTTTTTGGACGTGATTTGAGGAAGAAATTTGAATGCGGCTAAAGTTTTATTTGTTTTTCTCTTGGAAGCGTGGCTTTTCTGGGCGCGTAATCTTGAGCCGCAATTTTGAAGGTTTTTTATATGATTTTCTTCAAAATTCGTGGGCAAAAATTATTTCTCAGGTTTTCATTTTGTCGGCTAGGGTTTTGCAAAAAAACCCTTTGATTTTTTGCCAGAATTAATTTTTCATTGCAGATTCCTTGTGGGTTTTTCTGATATATTTTTGGGTCTTTGTCAAAATTTTTTAGGTCTTCTGAAAATTTTACCCTTGAAATTTGTGCCAAGTTTTTTGAGGTGATGGCAGCTTGAAAAAAAATAAAAATAATTTAAGCTAGTTTTGACAATTTTTTCTTCAAAAATTTACAAGGTTTTGGAATATTTTTTTCTATAAATTTTTTGCTAAGTTTCTGAAGCCTCTTTTTCAGACGATTTTGGAAAAATCGGAGTTGTGCCAGCAGATTGTCCAGTGTTTTGCCAGCTGATCACAAAAGTTACCTCGTTTTTTGTGCTTTGGAATATGAGAGGGATGGCGTCTTTGTCCAATATTATGTTGGAGAGTTCGCAAAGGTTCAATGGAAAGAATTACAACATGTGGAAGCAGAGGATGCTTACCATCTTTGAGTACCGGTGTCTGGATGTGCTTGTTCTTGGTACAAAAGTTCGTCCCACTGCTGTTGGAAAGGATCAAGACAAGTATGATGGAAGTAATAGGGAGGCAGTCATGCTTCTTAAATTATCTATCGCCGATGAAATGTTATCAGAAATACCATCTGGTAAATCTACTGCGGAGATCTGGAAGCATTTGAAAGATCTTCATGAGACCTTAGACAAGGGAAGGGCTTTCTTTCTGAAGAATATGCTCTTTTCTATTATGATGGAGGACCAGGTGTCTTTGCAGGAGCACTTGATGAAAGTAAACAATATTCGCGATCAATTGGAGGCCATTGGTCGTAAGATAGAAGAGGAGGATATGGTGGTGATCACTTTGAAAAGTTTGCCACGTTCCTATGAGCACTTCATCGAAACGCTCAACATTACATCCACCAATGTTGACTTGAAGTTTGATGAGATGTGCAACAAGCTTTTGTAGCAGGATCAGTGGAAGAAGCAGTTTGGGAGCAACAATGAGTCGCCTACTGTTGAACAAACATTTAATGCCAAGGATGTTGGCAAAGGCAAGTCCACTCAGCAGAAAGGATGAGGAGATTCAGAGGAGGGCTCCATGAAGTCTTTTACTTGCCATTATTGTGGGAAGATTAGTCATATACAGGGGTATTCCAGAAAGCGGTTGGCTGATGAGAAGTCCAACCAAGAAGCATCTCAACAAAGTGCTCACGTAGTGGAGCAGATTGAGCATAAGGAGTCTGCACACTATGCATTTTGATGACCAACACAATATGGGTAGACTTAGTTTTTTGTTTGTACGATGACCATTAAGGGAGGGTATTAAATATTAAATGTAATATTAATGGTCATCTTAGTTAACTTAGTCTTTAGCTTGAGTTTCTTTCAATTTCGTTTAGTTAGCCTATAATCACGTCTTTGTGATTATTGCCTATTGTTTGCTTTAGTTTCTTTCAGTTCGCCTATAATCACGTCTCCGTGATTATTGCGCCTCCTGCATTGTAATCTATATATTCTTGGCTCTTATGTTAATAATATTATCTCTGATGATTTACCGAACTAGAACCTCTTATGCTATTTTGTGGGGTGTAATGAAGCTCCAATACACGTGTAATGTTGAACTTGGAAACAAGATTAACTTTATCAGATGGATTATTGGACCAATGCATTGGCATGGGAAATTCAGCTCATCATATTTACTTTCTAAAATTTCAGCTTTTAGTTGGTTTAAGTTATTTTATTTGTATTTTAAAATATTAAAATATTAAAATATTAATTTTTAATATTTTATATGTTATTTTAATAAGCATCCCCTTGCCATCCCTAAATCCGGAGAAAAGTTGCTATCCCATCCTTGAAACTTGGGAAAATATTTTATTAGAGTCCAAATCTGATCACAATTCAATACAAAAGTAAAGTGAAAGGACGTGGGCAACAAGATGTCCTAGCTTAGGTCATTCAATCAGCTATAAACACTTATAAAAGATCTAAACCTAATAAAAAGAAAAAAATGCAACTTCCCTACAAGTTCTAGGCATGATGATGAATGCAAAGTAACAACTTAAACTCTAAAATAACTGGGTAAGGACGCAGATAGAAAATTGTATGAACAAGTAGGAAAGACAAAAAATGATGTGATTTTTTGATAGACTCGACAAATATAACCATATCTCTGTTTAAGAGTGGGGATGTCAACAATCCTTATCCTCTCTTTGGAAAAAAATTCAAGAGTACGGTGGAACATAAGATTAGCAATTGGTCCAAGAAGAATGGAAAGAGAACACAAACGGTAAGCAATTTTCAGACCAAAACATTCAACAACAAATCAATGTGTCACATGGAGGTACTCAACTGAAAAGTTTGGGGATAAAAAGAAGTCTACTATTGTTACCAAGAAGCAAATCATGGAGGATAATGGGAAAACTAAGTGTCCTCGATCACTATAGGAAAGCATTCCATACTCAATGAGAAATGTGTATTAGATATGATATAATGTTAGACGTAATGTTGAAACTTGTATACACTTTGTATGCATAGGCATTTATTGCTTATGTTAATGATGTAATAGGCACCACATTAGTTATGTCGAAAAAGTAACTTAGAATTAAGTTACAACCACCTTGTAACTTCAGTAATGCATACAAGCCACACTCATTGCACTGTGTGTCATCAAATTCTCTCAAACCCATGCATTCATTTCCAACATTTGGTATTAGAGTGAGGACAGCCTAGGGTATGTTGTTCAAAGTAAGGAAGCCCTAGAAGAGGATACGTTGAACCAATATGATGAAGAAGGAAGGAGAATCGTTATCAATTGCTGTCCAGAGAGGAAATCACTATCAAAAGAAGAGGAAATTTCTGTCATAAGGAGAGAAGAAACTATTTTTTGTTTCAAGGGGCTTACCATAAGAATTTGAAGAGGCAAAAAACCACTAAAATACTAATTTTGGGGGCTGACTTACAACAGGAAACCCTGTTACCTTATTTAGGTGAGCCTGCCAAAGGTGTTATATTTGGAGGGCCGAGCTGCTGAAGGTGTTATTTAAGAGATTAACCTACTGATGGTTTTGGAGGGCTGACTGGTCAAGAAGGCTGAGTTTGACAAGAGGAAGCACCACGGATTTGATAAGGCCAACTTTCACTAAATTCATTTGCTGTTAAAGATTGTTTTCAAGGGACAATTGTTTGTTGTCAAGGTCATTTGGAAAAAAGGGGACCATCGTCAAGAGTTTACTCTTAAAAGGACTGCTATCAAAGAGTGATTCATTAGGAAATGCCCAATTTTTTTTTTTTGAAACCCTTTGCAATTGTTTTATGCAAATATACAAACTTCGTATTTCTTTTTTTGAAAATCTTCCATTCTGCATTTTTTTGTTTCAAGAAATTTCTATATAAACTCTAGGTTGCATGATCATGGCCAATATGCGAAGTATTGCTTTTCTCAAAGCCTAAAATTTAATAGGCCAAAAATTTAATTTAATGTCTAAAGTCACAAAATACTCACCATTGTTGGTATAGGAATTGTAATAGAATTGTCCTAAAACAGAAACCAAAATTGATAATTGTTTTAAAGGAGCCTTGTTAAAATTATTCCTTTTTGATGGCTTGATTCTAGAAGTTTGGAATGACATTTTGAGGAGAGTTTGAAAAACAAATATTAAACTTTTGAAAAATGTCATCATATATTTGAAAAATTCGAAGTTGCATGGAAGTGGATGTTATATTGGATATAGAGGTGGTATTGGATACAGATGTGGTATCAATGTCAAATATGACAATTTTTCAAATCCTTTATACAATTATGGCTGGATATGACAATTATAGAAATATATGTATGTTCAATTAATTATATATCTAAGGGTATATGGTATAGAACACAAATTAAAAATTATTTATTTATATACATTTTAGTTTACAATATTTATTTTGTTATATTATGTTTGTGTCTTTAATGTTAAATATGTTTGTTTCTAATTATTTATGGAAATTTTGAATGTTTTTCATAAACCCTAGAATGGATATGGCACTAGATGGTTTGGTGTCATATCCAAATGCATTGGATACGACCTAAAAATAGGCTTATTTATAGATATGGTATCCATGTTGTATCTAGGAGTGTAGTATCAATATCAAGCATTTGATACGTGAATACATGTAGCTAGACAAGGGAGAAGTATTTGGCAGCTTTGGAAAAATCTATTGTTTTCCACAAAGTTGGGTGAGGATAGGTCACTATTAGAGCATCTACTTAAGATGAAAGACCCAAGAGATTTTCTAATGTCGGTGAACTAGTAGATGAAAAAGATATGGTTGCTCTAGTCATAAATAGTTTGCTACTATTGTTTGGAACTTTTGCATTTGTTACTAGAGAGTTTCACATTCACCTTTGAAAAAGTAGTTCATATTTGTTGCAATAAAATGAAACAAATGCAAATAGTTGCAAAATCTAGTTCTAGATAATCTAATAGTGCCATTATTGCTTAAAACAAGGGCAAAGTAAACAAAAATTGACTTTTGATTCACAATCCTAGCATAGTGAAGTTTTATTATTGTCATAAGTTGGGCATACCAGAAAAGAATATCAAAAACGAGAAAATGGTCATATAAGAAGTCACAAGATTAGGCTAATTTGGCAACTGAGTTGGAGTAAGACTTAGCGAAGGGAGAATATGCTTTGATGGCACTTCCCTAGATAGCAGCAATGTAACCAATTGCTGGTTATTTGATTTTGGTGCATCTCAACATTTGATCTATTGCAAATATTGGGATGTCAAGTTTACTATTGATTTGAGTTCTACACATTCTATTTATTGGGTGATGGTACAACACATGCAATATAAAGGATAGGGGATATTTAGATTGTTATCAGTGAGACAACAAACTCATAGTAAGAGATGTTAGGTTTGTTTCAAATATAACAAAAATCTAGCATCTATGAAGCAACCAACAAATAATCGTAACATTGTTGTGAATTTTTATGGAAGGAAGTGTATTGTCACCAATTTCAAACAAAACATAATGGTTGCCCTGAGTGTTAGGCAATTTTTTTTGTATAGGCTAGTTGTTACCGCACACTTATTTTTCCTCCCTACTTGTGGAGGGCAATGGTAGCATTTTTGTGGCATGAGAGATATTATTATGGACATCTCAAGCTTCAATATTTATTCAAACTAAGTATTGTCAATATGGTTCACAAATTGCCCTTTATTTAGGTGAAGCAAGATATATGTGTGGATTGTTTGGTTGGTAAGTAGAAACAAAAATTGTTTCCTACAAAAGACACATGGCATGCAAAGGAGGATTTAGCTCTCATTCATATATATCTATGTGAACCATCCTAGAATTCATCAATAATCCTTGGTGTGAGTTACTTTCCCTTGCTTTGTTGATTTCTCAAGAAAAATGCGAGTCTACTTCCGTGAAGAAAAAATCTGATTGCATCTGAACATTTGTCAAATTCAAATCATTAGTGGAAACTCGAAAAGGTGGGCAAATCAACACACTAAAGTTTGATAATGGGGGGAGTTCAATTCTATGCAACTTTTGGACTACTATGAAAAGGAAGGTATTCAAAGAAAATTATTATGCCTGTACACCCGAAATAGAAGGGTTTTGGGAGGAGAAACAAAACTATCACGAAGATTCTCTAATGCATGATGCACAATAGGGGCATGTTGTACATTTTATAGGGAGAAGTATTGAACATGATGATATATCTCCTAAATAAAAGTTCTTACAAAGCATGTAGGATATCATACACGAAGAATTTTAGCCTAGGTTCAAACCGAAGGTCACATATTTTGTTATGTTTGGTTCAATTTCCCTCAACCTTGTATCATTTCTTCATAGGGAATGCTCTCGAGCATTACCCCAAACCCCACATGGGGCATTGACACTCTTAGATAATTTCTTTGGTTTAAAAAACCAAAACATAAAAAATGTTTTAGGTTGTGTCAAATGGAAAAACATAGTTTTGGATTGAAATAACAAAAACAACATTTATTCCCTATTTTATGAAATTTCATTGATTTCTAGTCCTTGAATTTCATTTATGCTTTTGGTTTGCCAATTCAATACCAATTTCAACTAATGCTACTATGAAAAAAGTAGATTGATGTGTTCTCAATATTTATTTTTTATGCATCCATGTATTATTTAAGTTTATTTTCTATATTCATGTAAAAAAATTATTTGTTGTTTTTGTTGAGTCCCAAGTCTGAGTAAGAATTTTGGACTACCAAGTTTCCGAACTATGGACTAAACAATATTGTTTTTAGTTAAGTCATTAAGAGGCATATTGCAAGGTCATAAATTGCTTACTTTACAATTTCTCCTCTATTTAGGGTACTTAGTTTGGTGTCCATTCTAGTAGTATGTTGTAGGACTCATTCAACATGTTCCTTGTGCCTATAAACTTCACTAAGTTGCAAATTTTACCTTCAACTTTCCTCAAGCATTTCGCAAACTTCAAATTCTAGTTTTACTTCTAACTAGACTCTAGCACAAATGTTTGATAGTGTTCGAACTGCATCACATTTGGAGTGGCATCCTAAATATACAAACAAACTATACAATGGAAAAATATCAATTATTAACCCTTTCAATAGACAAATTCTAACAGCCAAATCTTTTTCTTCATTTTCCCAACGGCTTTTGTAAACCTTTGATAAATGTAGCCTTTTAGCCATTGACATGAATCATATTCTTTTCTTTTGTAGCTTATTCTATTCTTTTCTTCACATGAACTTCTTTGCAACTATTCTTTCTTCTTATTGCTTCTTACAATTTCTGAAATGTTACATAGCTCCCCTCCATAGCCTTGAGATCTAAATACTTGCAGTCCCAACATTTTCCTCTACTCAAATTAGATATGTAGTCCCTGTTTTATGAATACAAAAGCTTTGGATCTAGATTTTGCACCCACAGTGAGCATCTATTTATTGATGCATTCTTGTCCTAGAAATCTAAAGCATATACTTGTCCTAGAAATCTTAAGCATATATGGCTAAAAAATGCTAACCTAGAAATCTAAAGCATATACGGCTAAAAAATGCTAACATAACAATTATGTCTCTACTGCAAATGTGAAGGTGTTGGCTATCAGAAACTTTACCAATATTCATTTTTGAACATTTTGAGCAACTTTGGTTTTTAGTATTGAAACACTACTTCAGCTTGCCTTTTCATCTTTCTACCTGACTAGAGAGTTATGATGTGGCTTCTTTTGTGGCTTTATCAAACATTAAATCAATGATGCTCTCTTTATCTTTCCTCACCCTTTAAAGCATTTTCCTTTCATAGCATACTTTCACTTTTTAAAAGCAAGTTCCTTTTTTTTAAAAGAAAAGCATTAGTATTATTGCTTAGGGAACATTCTTGGGTGAAAATACATTTAGATAAGCCAAAACTATTTATTGTTTTATGCTTTATCTAGAAAGGTTAAAATTTTCTACTTTCATTAGCATAGATTTTAGATATAATATAATGTTACCTAATGTTGGAATACATTTTGTACACATGGATTTATTGCTTATGTTTATTAATCATGTAATAAACACCACATCTAAAAAGTAACTTACAATTAAGTTACAATTAACTTGTAACCTCCCCATCATTCAATAAAAAATACAATTACCTTGTAACCTCCCTATTCAATAAAAATGCATGCTACAGTCATTGAAGTGTATGTTATCCAATTCTTTCAAACTTCGTGGATTCATTCTTCCAACAACATGTTGATCAAGAGGTCTATTTGACTAGCTATGTAGTGAGAAACCCCACTTCTATGCCAGTGATTTAATTTTGGATGCAAAAATAATCCAAAGATTGATTGAGAGAGAATGCTTAGAAGCTCAAGAAGGAAACTTACAAAAACTTACATTTGAAAAAAGTCAAGTTAGTATGCAAGTCAAGTTGTTGGTCTTCTCTCTCTCAAGAAATTTTTTCACAAGTATCTAGGTTTATACTTACACAAGTTCGCTTGGAAACATTATATGCACTATAGAAAAAATAATTAATGCATAGTTCTAGGATAAGAAGACCAATGAGATCTTAGTTGGGTTACTTGTCAATCTAGTGTTGTTGTATGGATGTGATATATGGGCTAGTGGCACTTCAAGTTTGAAATGAAGGCAAATAGAAAGGATTGGGATGTGCTTAATTACAAATGACTTCAAAATTAAGGCTGTAGTAGGATTGGGATGCGCTTGATTACAAATGATTTCAAAATTAAGGCTTTAGTGTCTTGCATGTGATATAAGGGCTAGTGGCACTTCAAGTTTGAAATGAAGGCAAATAGAAAGGATTGGGATGTGCTTAGTTACAATAACTTCAAAATTAAGGCTTTAGTGTCTTGCTTCCATAAAGGATTGGGATGTGCTTAATTACAAATGACTTCAAAATTAGAAAGGATTGGGATGTGCTTAATTGCAAATGACTTCAAAATTACGCTTTAGTGTCTTGCATCTTGCTTTAGTGTCTTGGAGAGGCTTTATAAAGGATTGGGATGTGCTTAATTAAAAATGACTTCAAAATTAGGTTTTGTCTTGCAAGATGCTCTAGAACCAAGTACTTTCCTTATAATAGTCAACCACTAATTTGGTTACAATTTCATTATAATAGTCAACCACTAATTTGGTTACAAGGCTACCTAGAAAAGACAAATGGCATGGAGAATGGAGATCACTTGGTGGCCTATGGAAACAATGGAAGAAGAGTACAAAGGCAAAAGTGCACATAAAACAAAACAAAACAAAAAATTGGATGGATAGATGCCATATTAGCTCAATTAAATTCCAAAACCTTATCAAAGAAATAAAAAGCTATGTGAAGTAAAAATTTGGAATAGCCATGCAAAGAATGGGTGTAAGAAGGAAAGAAGGAAATGACAAAAAAATCTTTTAAAATTCAATCCCACTTGTGACCACCATGAAAAGGAAATGACAAAAAAATATTTCAAAATTTAATCACACTTGTGACCATCATGAAAAGGTTTGCATAGGGGTCAAAATCAAAGTGAGGGAGAATATATTATAGTTCTATTAAGAACTAAATCCCATAGGATCAAGCATGAGATAATTAAGTGCGAAAATTCTAAAGAAGAATTGGAGGAGAGGATTTTTTTTTCTCACCACAAAAGCAATAGAAATAGAGAAGCATTTCATCATATAATGGCTAACTCCCATAGAATCAAGCATGAGATAATTAAATGCGAAAATTCTAAAGAAGAATTGGAGGAGAGGATTGTTTTTTTTCACCACAAAAGTGTAATAGAAATAGAGAAGCATTTCATCATATAATGGCCAATATACAAGGACATTTGGTTAAGGTGTATAGAGACATTAAAAGTAGACACAATATTAGAGGCTATTTGAAAAACTAAGGATAAAGAATATTGGAAAACAATTGATTCAAATCAAAAGAACAAACTTCTTAAAGAAGCAACTCTATCCTTATCAAAAATTAAGAGATTCATGCAAGGATTTTGAAATGAGCTCCAATAGTAAAAAACAACAACCATGGAGGGCCTTGCAAAATGTGCCTTCCAATGGAGTTTGAGGTGTATTTGAGGGTTTGCAGGATTTTGAAATGAGTTCCAATAGTAAAAAACAACAACCATGGAGGGCCTTGCAAAATGTGCCTTCCAATGGAGTTCGAGGTGTTTTTAGGGTTTGTACAAGGCGACACTTCTCTAAATGGGCACAAATTCTTTGACTTTGGGCCTTGCGAATCTCAAAGGAGTATAATGCAATTTCAAAATGGTATTGAGAAAGAAACTTGACTCTCTTCATTCTTCTATGAGTAGAATAGTTACTAGGGTTAATGCAACATCATTAGGTGCCAAGAGAAGCCTTGCCCAATCGCATGCGTATCTCCACAATAAATGTATATTTGTCGCTGATTGGAATATACTAGGGTTAATGCAACATCATTAGGTGCCAAGAGAAGCCTTGCCCAACCATGTGTATCTCCACAATAAATGTATATTTGTCACTGATTCAACTCCAATCGTCTTTGTAATGTCCCCTTCCCAGCTGTGATCGTTTCAGTTGACCGTTGGCCTATTCCGGAGACCCGTAGGCTACGCGGATGGTGAAATTAGGGTTTCTTGGTTTTGAGGAGGTTGTTGCTTGAGGTTCGAGATTCTGTTTGCGGATTCTTTCTGGGTTTTCAGAGAGCTTCGCAGTGATGTGTTCAATTTGGCATTCCGGGCAACTTCGCGAATTTACTATTTTTAGTAAATTCTATTTTTGGCAGTGGACAGTTTGGGTTCAGTTCAGTTGGTCCTCTTCTTCAGTTGGTTCAGTTGGCACTTCAATTCTTGGCTTTGGGCACATATTTCTTGGAGAGATAAGTATTTTCATTATAATATTATATTTTAATATTATATCCCTTGCCTAGCAGTACAACTTTAAGTTGTTTTTAAAAAAGGGGGAACTTTGAGGGTCTAGGCGTCATGGAGAGATAAGTTATATCTTTTAAATGTCAAATATTGAGATGAAGAAAGGGATGCCTATTTGAGAGAATTGATTTTATTTTAAAAGAAAAAACAAAGTGAAATATTTCATGGGTGAAAAAGGACGCCATTCTTTGGAGGGAAAAGGTGAATTTGAAATTAGGGTTTGGGCGCCTTCTGGAAGCTTCTAGATGTTTCTCTCTTGTCTATTTAATCAGGCCTCAACTCTTCATTTGGCATCTTTTGTCTACTACACTGTTATGTTGCTGAATTGTTTTCAAGCACTCGCTTCGAGGAAAGCATTCCTCCTAGCATGGGCTCATCTTCTTACTTGAAAGATAGCAACTAGTTGAGAGGTTAGCTTGTAATAGGTTTGAATTGCATTTCTAATTGAGTCATTGCATTTTGGGAGTTCTAATTTACATTTTCTGTCATATTTTGATGTTGCTGAATGTCACTGAGGAATGTAAGATTTGCTCACAGCTCATGAAATAAAAATGCTATCATTCTGGGTATTGAACCTATCAATCTGTTTATGAGGGGCGACCATTCATGCCAATTTCCAGATTTTATTTGGGTCTCTTTGATTTTATAGAGGAAATTCGCCCTTGCAGCTGGGCCGTACCATCTTGAAGTACATTGAAGTTTGTGCAAAAATAAATAAGGCTTGTTTTGGGTGGTTTAGGAATTGCATCTTGGGCGCCTATATCAGTATAGTAATCTGCATTTGATTTCTCGTCAATAGGATGTGTTTAGAGTGAGTTATGTGCATTTTCGTGAGTGATTATGTTGCTGTTCTACATTAAATCTGTCAAATCAGTCATACCAGATTTAAGGAAGTTCATTAGTTGTGCGAGGGGTTGATATTCAAAGAGTTTGTGATTGTAGAAGAGGGATCTTATCTTGTTATAGCTTTGGAAGTTCTTACTCTTATGATATTTGGCAAGCTCTCTAATTTGCTGTAAGCTGAACAGTAGTACTGTCAGCAATTCATTCCCTTCATTTTGAATTTACATGTAATCCCCACTGAATAAGTGGAAGAGGCTGGCTTGCCGCCTATTTGCTTTCAGTTGAGTAGTTTAGGGACCCTCTGACCATATGCTCGCCATCCATCGGCGCCATTCTTGGTTAGGGTTACATTCTGTCATCATGCATTGATCCTCTGACCATATGCTCGCCATCACTCGGCGCCATTCTTGGTTAGAGTTCCTTCAGTTTGCATTGCATTGATCCTCTGACCATATGCTCGCCATCACTCAGCGCCATTCTTGGTTAGAGTTCCTTCAGTTTGCATTGCATAGATCCTCTGACCAATGCTCACACCTTGCCCACATCGGGATCCTGGTGTACATTCTGGTTAGAGTTACTTTCCGCAACGTTTTGGTTTGTGCTAACCTTAACGAGTGCGTGTTGCATTGTAATCAATTGTGAAAAATCAAAAAAAAATTTGGTCCGGTTCATTACAGTCTTGATGGAAGATTCCCTAATTGATGAAGTGATCCAAGAGCTCAAATACACTACTCTGATAGGGCATTGAAAAGAGCATTGGCTCTTTGTTCCTTCAATTCAAGAATGGGTATCCAATACATATAACTCTCCCTTACAAATCTTCTTACCAAAGGGTTTTTTGTTTTGGTTTTTTCTTCAACTCATAGAATGTTAGTAGGTTCTCTCCTTAGCCGATCCTAAAATCTAGGAATCACAACCCGGTTTTCAAAAATGGATTCTCTCCCTTACAAATCTTCTTACCAAAGGGTTTTTCATTTTGATTTTTTCTTGAACTCATGAATGTGAGTAGGTTCTCTCTGTAGTGGATCCTAAAATCCAAGAATCACAACTCTTTCCAAAAATGGATTCTTGGGGTTTTCAGATTCTTTGTCCCTTCTACTCATTTAGAGGTTTGGATCTACCTTTATAGGCTTTCTTTCTAGTTCTAGAGGGAAGGATGTTTATCTTTCATTGGATAAAAGCTTGGGGAACCTCATTGAAATAGATCAGTGCTCCTTAGACAAATCCCATATGGTGTATGCTCTCTTGAAAATTACTTAAGATTTTGATCTACCTCTCCCAAAGAAGGTTTTGTTATCCCTTTCTTCTAGGTCTTATGCACAAGAAATTGATTGTGAAGAGATTCCTTTTCATTGTTTTATCTGCCATAAAGTGGGGCATGAGGCTAAGAGTTGTAAGGAGGAATGACCTTCGGTTAAGTAGTTGGCAATGACACCTCCCAAGGTCAACAAGGTGTGGAAGCCAAAGTCCCATATGGCCTATGCTCTCTTGAAAATTACTTAAGATTTTGATCTACCTCTCCCCAAGAAGGTTTTGTTATCCCTTTCTTCTAGGTCTTATGCACAAGAAATTGATTGTGAAGAGATTCCTTTTCATTGTTTTATCTGCCATAAAGTGGGGCATGAGGCTATGAGTTGTAAGATGGAGGAATGACCTCTGGTTAAGTAGTTGGCAATGACACTTGCCAAGGTCAACAAGGTGTGGAAACCAAAATAAGTTTTGGATCTTAGGATTTTTTTTCTTTAAAGTCAAACATTAGGATTGGATCCTAAAGGGACAAATAGTATCTCCTTCTTGGAAAGCATTTGAAATCTCAAATTGCTTCACCTCAAGGTTCAGAAAGGGAGGAGGTTTAGATTTGCCCCCCCAAAAAAGCTTGCAGCTCCCTACTCTATTTTTCTTCCAAGAGCAGTGCATTGGCTTTAGACGAGAAAAATAAGCTAGATCAATATTTGGGCAACTATGATAGGGAAAGCTCTCTTGATGTAATGTATGGTATCTCAAGTGTTAATCCTTCTAAGTCAATACTATCATCAAAAAAGAGGAAAGGGGGCAAGATGTTAGAGGTTGAGAAATCAAATAGGAATCCTTGGAATAAATAACAAAAGAATCACAGCAAACCTTACATGTTTTTCTTAAAGGTTCAAGCATCAAAAGGTGGAGGTGATAGGTCCCTCCAAAAAGCCATTGATTGGCATTTCTTGGAATGTTTGGGGTTTCAACATCCCTAACAAGATGTTGGTGTAATTAATTATTATTGCATCTTATGTTAAGTTCACTTAAGTAATGTAAAGACCTTTAGCTAATGTATTCATATAAATTACTCAAATCTAAGATGATGCCATGAATCAACAAAACCATTCATATAAAATATTGTGATCTAAAATGCCCACATAACAATAAACAATTCTACACATATGAATTGCCTAGAATAGATTGTTTCATTCAAAAGGTAAACACAAATCTAGTGTTACAAATATTTGTTGATAACAAAAACTACAATTATTAAAAAGATATTTTGAAAATGTCCATGGAGTGTCCAAAATGTTGCTAAAGTGCTCCAAGTTTTAAGTGTGAATGCAACCTCCATATGAGGCTTCCCTCCAAAACCAAAGGGCTTTTGTCCTCTAATCTCCAAATCCCATGGTTTTTGCTTTTAGATCCAATAGTTGAACACAAGTGCTTGAACTAGTGTTTGGGTACGTTAGTGTGATAATAAAAGATGCCCCAAACTCCTTCAACTAGCCATCTTATAGAGAATTTGAAGGCCTAGTATGGGCCAACACATGCTGAGAGCAATTTGAAAGTTTCCTTCCCTTTTACATTCAAATTTAGGCCCATTAATGGTGACCTTGGTTAGCCATGGTGATTGGTGAAATCCTTTGTTTAAATGGTAGGGGTCCAAAAAAGGTATACCAAAAGGCAAGAGTCTAGGGAAACAAGTACTTGAAAGTTTCCTTCCCTTTTACATTCAAATTTAGGCTTATTAATGGTGACCTCTTTGGGTATATATCAACGTACTACGTACACAAGAAGTAAACTGAACTATATGCAACACATATATGGAATAACATAATACGATTGAATCATGAAACACTTCTATTCATTTCCAACAATTAGCAACATGTACAATCTAACTGTCATAGTATCATTAATTCCACACATAACTTCCATCCGACTACATGATCCCAGTACATATAGCGTTCGACGGTGGTTGAGTAACCAACTGTCGTGCCGCTTCACAACCATAACTAATCAGGACTTAGTTACATGCCATTAACCATACTTACTTATTCCCGCTTTGACAGGTTTTATTAACAAAGCAACCGACCGACTACGCTAAGGCCTTATGTCGGCTTACATCATCGTCCCCCCCTCCCCCAAAAGAAGTCGGCTTCCTAGACGACTAACACGGGAACCTTTTTACATAACAAATTTAGTGAGAAGAGGGTTGAGAGGACGTCCTTGGTGGTTGGGGGATTGAAGAAGTGGTTGCCGGAGTGGTGAGTTGTCGCAATTGATACACCTCCTCAATACGCTGTTGCAGATGACGAGTGGCCTTCAATTCCTTCTCTCATGTAGTCTTCACCAAATGCACTGCCTCCTTCAAGTTCTTGCTGGCCTTCGCTAGTTCTTCATCCTTCCTTGCTAATTGTTTAGCCATTTCTTCCTCTCGCACCTTCATCCTCCTCTCCATCTCCAGTATGGTGTTATCTTGGTTGGTCACCTTCTTGTTTTCTTCCTCTAATAGGTGAGAGAGCTCTTGCCTTTGTTTCTCAAGAGATTCTGCCTTGGCATGAATGTTTTGGGAGAGTGTGATTGCTTGGTCTGCCTTCTACGCCATTTTGTCTACCCTCATCTCAAACTCCTTACAGGCTAGGAACAAAGACCTGTATGCTGCCTCCATCTCAAAAAGTTGTGCCACTAGCTTATCGTCCTTCCCATGGAAATACGACCTCTTGGGATACCAAGCAACCATCATCTCAGGTGTATTTCTGCTTACCCACTCACCTGTAAATATTATGTTGAACTCTTTTTCACTCTCCGAGTTCATGAACTGAATGATCCGTTTAGCCTCCTGCTCTGCTATGGGTGAGTAGTTTATGTTTAGTGTCTTTGCATTGTCTGACACTTCCTTTATGACCAACGCAATGGGCTTGAGGCTGTGGATGTACCTCTCAATTGTGCCTATTGGGTCCTCTTTGTCAGGCTTGGGGATCACCAAAGCAATCCCCTCAGACACATCCTCACTAGACTCCCCATTAGTGCTAGCTGCAAGTACGATTGGCTGCTCTGCCATCGGGGGTTCCCCATCTGATATGATGTGTATCACCTGGGGTGCTAGCTCTCCCACTAGCTCTGTGTCTGCCTGCTCAACTGCTGGTATGTGTGCCACTAGTTGTGTGCTCTCTGCTATTCCCATCAACTAAGTGCTCCATATTGGTACTCCCTCTATCTCCCTCCAGCCAGGTGAGTGTATGGGGGAAATGTCCTCTTCTCGAATAGGGGACCCCATCTGCATCAACGGGTCGTCTACATAGAGTACCTCCCCTGGTGGTGCGTCCTCACCCATTGTGCTGTCCAGGGCTGTCTTCCCTGCTTCTTCCCCTTTAGCTGTCACATCCCCTGCCAATGGTATATCTCTAGTCGTTCCTCCTTCAGATGCTATGTCTTCCTTAGGCCTCTCTGGCTCACCCTCAACTGTTCCAACCTCGCCAACCCCTTCTACCGACTCCTGTTCGACTGGTGTTGTCACTCGGGGATTGACATCTACGGAATAGATGCCAACTAGTGCAGTACTGTCGGTTGAGGAGGAGAGTGCTAACTGTTCATATTCTTCGCTATCAGGTTGCTTCCTCTTCCTCCTTAGTATCTTTGGTTCCTCTATTGTACCGCATGCCTCTAAAGTTGTCCACCTGAAAGCTGTCGGCCAAGAGGGGTCATAATCTTTGTTTGGTTGCAGTTTTCCTAACTTGCCCTGCAACACCTAATTGTAGACGACATCCAGGAATAGTGCTATCAGGTGCTGGGTCATGTAAAATGCTTTGTGTTTGCATTCCAGAAATTCTCGAACCCTTTCTGATAGGTAGAGCGCCCAGTTGTAAACCCGTCCTACACTCAACCCGAACATGTAGTCAACCATCCAAGTTTCTATATCCGAGGCTCGGCTAGCTCTTGTCAACCTGCATTTGATGAGGTCCATAATACTTTTCCACTCAAAACTCACTAGCATTTTTTTTTGTAGCCCTCGTGCCCCTGAATTCCACACCATCTCCTTCTCCTTTTTTGTGATATCAGGTCTGCAAATGCATTTAATGATCATTTCTTTTTGTTGTGCCGACATCTTTGTGGTTGGTTTGGCAACTACCTTGCTAGACGCAGGTATGCCAAAGACTCGTCTGAAATCTGCTAGATAGAAAGCCACCATCACAGGAAACCCTTCGTACTCGATTGTACTCCGGTGACCATGCTGGTTCTAATTTGCCACAATGTCTTTTAAATATTCCTCGAAATCTGTGGAATAAAAAACAGGCATTGTATCGCCTTGTCAACCTGTGCCGCCATGAGTGCTTGCTTCGTCGGGTGATCAGGTGTCGTCTCCTGCCACTAGGTTTTGTAGTCATTGCCTATGAGGCTCTCCTGTGTCAATGAGTTTACAGTCACAGTGTTTGTTTTCCCCTTGTCTCCCTTAGTTCCTGCCACCTTAGGCCTGAGTATTATTTTCTTCCCCTTGGCACTCGTGCTGGCATCCATTGTCCTCAGCTTACAGAAATGACAATGATTGATAGTGACTTGTTGGACTGATTTAAGCCTCCACCCATATCCCGGTACGACCGTTATTTTTTTCTGTTGCTGGATGTTGATTCTGGCTCTTGGTATGACACCTTGTGTTTTCCTTTCGCTGCTTAGTACGGTGGTACCTTGTCTAGTCCATACAGACTTTCTCCACCATCCGTGTATGAGCTTCTGCTCTTTCCATACAACCCCATTCTTATGTATGCAAACTATATCTCTCTTGTTGTATGGTGTTCTTGCCGCGTACGGATCTACCTTGATTCAGCCGTACGACTAATTGGTTCCAATGTACGAGCTTTGATATTGTATGTACAGACTTTTGGTGTACCTATTTTTGGCGTACGGATTCTGGCCTATGCCGTACAGACCTCCCTTCACCTTGGCATACGGATTCTGGCCTGTGCCGTATGAACCTCCCTTCACCTTGGTGTACAGATTCCTCTTCTTGGTGTACGAACTTCCCTTCCTCCTAGCGTACGGATTCCTTCTCTTGGCATACAAACTTCCCTTCTTCCTGACGTACAGATTCCTCCTCTTGGCGTACAAACTTCCCTTCTTCTTGGCATACAGACCTCTCTATATGGCGTATGACTTTTTGTTTTTGTATAAGTTTGCTTCTTTTCTGGCGTACGGATTTATTGAATATGATTCTTGTACCAACTCTCTCTAACTCGCCGTACGAACTTGCTTTTAAGTGTACCAATCTCTTCTGGCGTACGACTCCTTTCTCTAACTCCTGCCTCAAATAAAAAGTCTTTGCGGTTTTCACATTGAATAAGGCTCCATTCGATTTAGGTCGCCCAGTTCTGATCATTATTATTATTTTTTTTAATACTTTAATATTCTTGTTCATTTCGCCTGATTCCTTTTTCTCAGTTTTCTTTCTTCTTTTCACTATGCTTCTTCTTTCGTCCCTTAATATTTTTTTTAATTCTATCTTCGTCTTAGTGTTCTTTTTTATTTCCTCTCCTCTCTCTTCTTTTTTCTCCTTTTAGCATTTTTAGCATTTTTTCATTTTTGCCATCTTCTCTCTCTTCTTTTCTCTCATCTCTCTCTTCTTCTCTCTCCTATTTATTTATTTTTCTCTTCTTTCCTCGTACTCCGTCATCTTCTCTGACTTTTAACTTGGATACGTCATACCATTTACATGTGTGTGAGAATCATTTATAACATTCCTCTTCACAACAAGTCCCTATGTATTTTACGTCGAACCATTTATCAAGTAAAGAAGCGGGACCAGTACCTTTATAGCTGTCGTCGACATACCTTCCTCCGTATTGTTGGTACCACGTAACATTTTCTCCTTCTACCATGGGGGATTCGACTGGATTGGGTATTATCTTCCAGAGTCCTTCCTTTGTCACTATCTTCCTTATCCTCTACACCTTCCTTCTCTCTCTTTTCATTTGTTTAAGTATTTCTTCTATATACCCGTCTGCGTGTGATATGAATTTATCCTCTATCATGACCACCGTTTTTAAACAATACGTCGTCTTTTCAAAGTAGGCTTCCCATTGTTCCTTGTCCCACTCATCTTTTTCTTCGTCATTATCTTCCGATTGAAGTTCTTTTGCCACTTGTCCTTCCTTCTCCTTCTGTGCTTCTTCGTCCATTTCTTTTGCCAGATAGCCCTTTTGTATACCTTCGTAAGGGGCAACGTACATCCAATGTCCACCTGTCTGTCGCCAGAATGTTGGTGTCCCGAACATTGCATTCGTCAGGTGCTTATGTATTTGCGGTACTGCAATTCCTTCTACTTTCTTCTCTACCAGTCTCTTCAATGATCTGGTCCCTGCCTGATTCCGCCCAGACTCCCTTTGCTACATACCCCGGGCCCCCTAAGCCCCATTCTTGTTCCCTCGGTGTCTCCATCTGCACAGGCCAATCTTCCTTGATGGCATAGCCAAGCATATTGATGGCTATTGTGTTTTTCCCCTCCTTTCTCTCCTGGTATACTTTCAGCTTTGATTCATTGATTGCATTAGGCAGGAATGATCCATCCAAGTGTTCTAGTTTTATCGAGCCATTATCGCATACTTCTCTGATCTTAAACGGTCTTAACCACCTTACCTTGAATTTCCCTTGCTTGATCTCGTTACGACCATTATATTTAAAATCTAATTGTCCTAGTTGGAAGTTCATTCGTCGAAGGTGTTTGTCGTGCCAGTGCTTCCTTCTCTGTTGCATATTCTCCGTGACCCACTGTGCCATTACTCTCCGCTCGTCCAATTTGTTGAGTTTGTACAACCGTTCCTTCAAACTCTTTTTATCTCCCAACCAGTTCTCCACGACTATCCTTAGGCTAGGTACCATGTATTCCATTGGTACCATTGCTTCCTGGCCGTACATCAACTGGAAAGGTGTGTGTCCTGTTGTCACTTTATACGTCATATGGTACGCCCACAGGACGGTTGGTAGCCGCTCTTACCAATCAACGTCCTCTACCCCACATGATTTGTGGATGATTGACACTAACACCTTATTTGTAGACTCTGCTTGACCATTGGCTCGTGGGTAGTACGGGCTTGATAGGTTGTGAAATATCTGGAACTCCGTCGTCATCAGACGGATGACGTGGTTCAGAAAGTGTCCTCGATCACTCGTAACTTGGATTAGGATCTCGTATCGTGTCACTATCTGTTCATAGATGAACTTGGTTGTGCTCTGGGCTGTGTTATCCGACAATGCTCGTGCTTTGGCCCACTTCGTGAGATATTATGTTGCCACCACAATGTATCGACACCGATGTAGGTGACTCACCTTTAGTGGCCCAATAAAATCTAGTCCCCATCATTCAAACAACTCCTGTGGTTGGGATGGATAGAGTGGCATAAAATCCCGCTTCAGAGGCTTCCCTACCCTCTGGCAGGTATCACAACCTAACACCCACTCCCGTGCATTTGTGTGCATCGTTGGCCACCATAGTCTTGCCAGGAGAATTTTTCTCGCTATAGCATTTGGGCCCATATGTCTGCCAGCTAGGCCCTCGTGTGCTTCCTTCAGTACCCCTGGTATTTCCTCCTCTATGACAAATCTTCGGAGGATCTGGTCGGACCCCATCTTGTACAATAAGCCATTAATTAGCTGAAATGTCTTGCTCTTCAGTACGAGCTTCCTCCTCTCTTTCGGTGCCATTTCCTTTGGAAATATGGATGTTGACAAGTATTCTCCGATCTTTTCATACCATGACGGGAGTACTACAATCTGGAATAGGTGCGCATCAAGAAAATCTTCGTTTACTCCTTCTGCAGGTTTGCCCGACCGTATCCTTGACAACTAGTCGGTGATCACGTGGCTCTTCTTGACCGCACTATGATAGTGAATGTGAACTCCTGAAGCAATAGCAGCAACCTACTTACTCTTCCTTGGATTATAGGCTTGTTCACCAAATACATTAGGGCTTGATGGTCGACATAGAAGGTGAATGGCGTAGCCAACAAATAATGCTTGAATTTTTGTACTAAGTACACCATCCCCAGTGCTTCGCACTCAGTCGTACTATAGTTCTTCTCTGCCTTCGAGAGTAGCCCACTGGCAAAGAATACTGGGTGGTCTAGCCCGTGTACTCCGACGTGTGCGAGTGTTGCTCCTATGGCGAAGTTTGAGGCATCCACATGTACGTGGAATTCCTTGTCCCAGTCCGGGTACGCTAGGATGGGTGAGCTGATTAGGTGGTCCTTTAGTTCCTTGAATGCTTTTTCTTGTTCTTTTGTCCATATGAAAGGTTGTCCCTTCCTTCTCAATAAGTCGAGAGGGTACGATACTTGTGCAATTTTTTTGATGAACCTCCAATAGTACTCGACATGTTCGAGAAAGGACTTTACCCTTGTGATGTTTCCTAGAGCCTCCATATGCACAATGACCCTTATTTTATCATGATCGGTCTTTAGCCCGACTTTGCACACAATATGTCCTAGTAACTTTCCTTGTGGTACCATGAACCTGCATTTCTTTGGGTTCAATGCGAGGCGTGCTGCTCAACACCTTTCCATGCATTCTCCAAGAGCCTTGAGATGTTTTTCCTTGTCACTGAAAATGGACCAGTCGTCTAGGAACGCCCTGAAGTTGCCCACCGACATCTTGTCAAATATGTGCAAAATTATCCTTTGGAATGTGGTTGGTGTATTACACAACCCAAATGGCATCCGGTGGTATGCGTATACTGCATCTTCGACCACAAAAGTTGTCTTCAACTTGTCCTCTTCGGCAATAACAATTTGGTTATATCTGGAGAACCCGTCCAAGAAGAGTACATTTCATACCCAGCGACTTCCTCCAAGATGGTGTTGGTGAAGGGAATTGGAAACAGGGCCTTGACCGTTACTGGATTCAAACACCAGTAGTCGACACATATCCGGATTTGCTCTGATTCTTTCTTCAAGGAAATGACAATCGGTGACACCCACTCATTGACATTTACTTAGAAAATGATGCCCACCTCCAACATCTTCTCGATCTCCTCTTGTACCTTCGCGACATAGTTCTTATTCATCCTATAGGGTCTCTTTTGTACGGGTTGAGCTCCTGGTACGAGCGAAATCCTATGCACACACAGTTCCGGTGGTACACCTTTCAAATCCTTGTACGTCCAGGCGAAGGTGTCCTTGTACTCCATGAATATTTTAAATGCTGCCACCTTCAGTACGGGGTCCCAGTCATCACTGACGAGAATCTCCCTAGGCTTCTCTTGTTCCCCAAGATTCACCATTTTGAGTGTCAGATCCTCGTACTTGATGAGTTCGTCTTGTTCAAGCTTATGAGCTGGCATCTCGTCTAATTCTGCCATACCTTCCCTATATTCGCCATACTTTGCCGAGAATTTCTCACTGGCGAGGCTCTTATCTTTGCCTTCTCCTTCCTTGATCTTCAACATGTTGCAATCCGGGTGGAAAACTTCATAATCCTCCATCTGCCAGTGAAATAACCTGTTCAATGAACTGGTTTAATCTTCCGAACAACTTCCAATTTCTAGTACGCCTTCCTCGTTTGGCTCCATTGTCCTCCTTTCTTCATCGCCATCCGATCCTTCATCAGATTTCGATTCTAAAGACGCCAAGTTCTCATTGACCGTCTGATTCTTCAAATCAATAATACACTTCTTCCCATGGTTCTTGATCGAGAGGGTATTCTTCTTCTAGTTATGGTTTGCCTTGGCGGCAATTAGCCATCCCCGTCCTAGTAGTGCATCATACGCTTTTCTCTCTAGTGGGATGACGACAAAATTCAATAGGAATTGTTGCGTACCTATCACCACTTTTTGTGCCATCAACGTATCGATCGGTTTGATATTATGTTGATCGACGCCAACCAGTTGGAATGTCGACGACCAGAGTGTGGGCTTCCCAAGGCTCTTCCATGTATCTTCAGGTAGTACGTTAACTCCTGATCCTCTGTCAACGATGGTATTAGAGAGTTTCATCCCCAGGATTTCCATTTGTACGACAACCGGTTTCCTCCTGCCACTTATTGCGAGTAGCGCCGAATCCATGGTTGCTCCTGTCGGTTCTATGGTGTCTTCGGTCAGACCCATCTGAGTATTGTCTGTCATGATATTTGTGAGTGCTACTCTTAGTTGCGGCATGGTTTGTAGAAGGTCTGTTACTTTGACTGGTATAGTTGTGTGTAGCACTTGCTGTACGATGTTCTTTTCCAACTCCGACTGCAACGGCGTACTAGCCGCTTTGGAAGTTCTTCGTTCTTTTGTCATTGCTTCTTCCACTTCCGCGCTGGCTTCTCGAAGTCGTTCTTTCTCCTTACGGGGGTCCGAATAGTTGGCCTTCTTCGTCTGTGCCCTTGTAAGTGCCAAGACTTCTTCGTCGTCTACTTCTAGTATGTTGATACCTTTTTGCTTTGGGTAGTCTATGTCTTCGTGATTGCCCAGACCACACCACTTGCACAGCTTCCCTTCGGCGCCTTGACCGTTTTGGCATTCTCTGGCAAAGTGAGCCCATTCATTACATCTCCGACACTGGATCATGGGCCGACCTTTGCTGTCATATTGGATTTTGCTTCTTGGCATAGTATTTCTCCGATTGTTGTGATAGCTGCCAGGGGATGCGTTGTTATTCTGATGTTTAGGTGGTCTGGTCGGAGGGGTGGATTGTTCCCCCTGTGTCAAGAACACTTGCACACTCTGTGTTTTCAGATTGTACGAGCACTCTTTGACGAAGTGTCCCATAACTTGGCATATGTCACGGAACATCTTCTTCGGACAGTTTTCCTTCGTATGGCCTTCCATTTTGTATTCCATACACCATAGTTTAGTCGCTTCCTTAGACCCTTCTTTGTCCACTTTTAGTTCCTTCATCATTCTTAGCATGTCACGGTGGAGCGCTTGTACGGTTTTTGATTCATCCTTGCTCTCCCTCGCACTTTCTTCCTCATCATGCTTCTTCCCTCTAGAGAATGTCTTGTTCTTGCTTTCAATATCCATCACACGGTCGTATGCTTCAGTGTACGAGGATGGAGGTATTACCTTCATGTTCTTACGTAGCGAGGGCGACAACCCTTCGATAAACCATCTCTTTTTTAAGCCGTCTGCTGGCTGTGACTCTGGTTTCCCCAACAGGTCTTTTAATTTCCGGTTGTAGGTTCGTACACTTTCGTGCTTCCCTTGTTTGGTGTTTTAAATCTCGGCCACAATTTCACTGTCGTCCCTCAACAGTTTGAATTCATCTTGGAATGCATGCTTCAATACCCACTATGAAGCTTTCTGTGTTTAGTCCAACTCTGAGTACCAGTCAATGGCATTGTCTCTGAGTGTCGTCGGAAACGCTTTCAGCCAGTTATTCGGGTCATCTTCTACACTCGCTATCCAAATTGTCTCACACATCTGGCAGTGTCGTATTGGATCCTCTAACCCATTCCCCGTAAACTTCGACAACTTTTTTCATTTTGGAGTTACCATCCTGCCCCTCTATCCTCCTTGTGTATTGAACCCGACTGGATCAGTTTCCCCGCTACGTTTCGGTGCATCACTTACACTCTCAGCCCGGTATGAGTCACTCTTCCATCCTCCGTCAGCGTCCTCTACATCTTGGGTTTCCTGGGCTCTACTCCGGTGCTCCCTCTGCCAAGGGGTCTTGGGCTCAGATCTCCCTGTCCTCGACCCTTCGTCGTCGTTCGATATGGGCAACTCCCGAATGCGTTGGATGCTATTCTCAAGCTCACCACTCAATTCATCTTCATTTTCTCGACTTTTATATTTTTCTACGTATGGGGTGACGAATGGTTCCTTGTCCCTCCCTTCCACAAAACTTTGATGTGCTTTACTTAATCTTTGCTGCCAGTTTTCTTGCTCTTGTACTCTCAATGATCGTCAAATTCTTTCCTCCTCCGCTTTGTGCCTGAATGGTACTCGGTTCTTGTCCTTGTTCGGTCGTACGAGCATTACAGGTCTTTCACGCGATCATTGTTGGTTGCTAGAGGTATGTCTCCGGCTAGTGTCTCGTTCCTCCTCTTCCCGTTTGGTTCGTTCTTCGTACTGCTGCAAGATTTGATGCCTTCAACGTTCTTGTTCTTCCGCCTGAAGGTCTTGTAGGAGAGTGGCGGGCCAACAATCTTGGCATGCAATGGAGAATGTGATCAACCTCGTCGTTCACTTCGAATCGATCCCAAACTACTGCCTTAGGGATTTCTCGCCTGAGGACTTGCCTCTGTACGTGATCTCGTAGGGATATGTTCCAAAGATTTGTCAAATCCCGTGTCAAGTCGTAATGGGTTCCTCCGTCGGTCGACCCATTACATTGTCATTGTAGCTAGTGCTTCCCTGGTCCGCTTAGGCAACGACGCCAAATGTTTACCTCTCTAGGTATATATCAACGTACTACGTACACAGGAAGTAAACTGAACTATATGCAACACATAGATGGAATAACATAATACGATTGAATCATGAAACACTTCTATTCATTTCCAGAAATTAGTAGCATGTACAATCTAACTGTCATAGTATCATTAATTCCACACATAACTTCCATCCGATTACATGATCCCAGTACATATAGCGTTCGATGGTGGTTGAGTAACCAATCGTCGTGTTGCTTCACAACCATAACTAATTAGGACTTAGTTACATGCCATTAATCATACTTATTCTCGCTACGACTAAGGTTTTATTAATAAAGCAACCAACCGACTACGCTAAGGCCTTATGTCGACTTACACTTGGTTAGCCATGGTGATTGGTGAAATCCTTTGTTTAAATGGTAGGGTTCCAAAAAAGGTATACCAAAAGGCAAGAGTCTAGGGAAACAAGTACTAGGAGGTGCAAAGGTTGGAGGGGGGGATTGGGGGTTGGAGATATTGAGTATTCACAAAAGTGAAAGTTTGTGGGTACTCAAATTGCAAGGGAGCAAGAGGTTGGTGATCAAGGTTTTGGCTTATCTAATATAAATGGGAATGTAGGGAATGGAAGAAAGGTATGATAGTATGAGAAAGGCTAGAAAGTGACTTTAACATCCTCATACTTTGTAATGTCCCCAAAATAACTCAAGTTAATTCGGAGGGAAGCTCATAGCGGTGTTTCTAAACACCAATATGAATTTAAATAATATTAAATAAATACTAATTAAATATTTTAATAAATTTAAATTATTATTTTTTGATCGGTAACAGAGTTTTTTGTATTACTTTGAAAATAAAGATTACATCGTTTTCATCATTTTCCTATTTTCATTACCATCTAAAGAACACCAATTTTGCAATTTACACCAGATCACCAACACTTTAACGTGCAAATAAATTTAAATTATTAAAAATAACATTTAAATTTAAATAAATCATGCTTCTCTTTGGCCGACTCAATTGAAGGAGGCTAAAAATAATGTTTGTTTTTGGGCCGACTTCAAATCAAATAGTATTTATTGGGGATCGCCTTCATGTTTGTATATAACGAAATTTAGTCAACAGACTTTACCAGTCACTAGTTGAGGCGCAGCCTTCTATGTGGGGCAAGCAAGTGAGGTGCATAGCGATAAGCCTAGGGATTTCGTGTTTGCTTCACCCTTCTGAAGATCATCGCTCATATCAACCCGTTCCCACTTGCAAGTCGATGGTGCCATAGTTGGAATGCACAGAGTTGATCATTCTAGGCAGAAATGTTAGTGACAATGATGAGGACCAATCGACGCACATGGGTGTAGAAGACATTCGAGTCAAGCGCTATATACTGCCCGACTTCAAGGAACTGACGCCACTGCAAGGGTGGAGGTTGAGATTGGAGCTCGATCATCAGAGACCTGTGCGTCAATACTCCCACAAAAAATCGATAGCGGCATTCTCTCTAATCTCTGATCAAGAGAATCATTCCAGATTGTGATGGGATTTCCATGAACCACTTCCAGTCTATCATCCCTTCAGAATAATACATTCGGGAGGTCCAATTCGATCTGGTGTGATAACTAAAATCGTTGTATGCCACAACGTATTGGTGCACGTGTTTGAGCTTTGCAATCATCTTTCTGTAATTCTGTATGCTACATTCAGTTATTGTATTCACCAGGATCCTATTGAAAACAAAATGTGCTTGTTATTGTTCTAAGACTGGGCACTAATGGTGATATCTGTAAATGACAAATCTTGAAGAATTGTTTGTGATTCCAACGCTTAGAAAAAAAATAAAAATCTATTAGTCTGTTTTTTGCACTAGGTGTTTTACATACTTAGGATAAGGGATATTACAAGTCCGCCTTTCCCAAAATTGCTTGCCCTTGAGCAATACATATATGGATGCTGCAAGGTAAATGCTCCTTCTCAAGTAGCATTTTCAACAGGTAGATTCTTCCAACAAACTAGATATTTAGTAATGCCCACAAACTTCTTCACCTTGGTATCGATGACAACATCGTATTCTAATATAAGCTTTCCCTTATCATCCAATGGAGTGAAATCCATTGATGGTGTGATATGTTGTCCATCAGCCCTCTTGAGGTGAAACTCATCGAAAACATTATGAATCATATAGTTTTTTTGGTAACTCCAACTCATATGCACTTCACCAACTGTCCTCACCATCTTGTAAGGCCCATAAAAAACATGGTTTGAGATTTTTAATCCCATTACTTTTGATGGAGGTTTGTCAATAAGTTAGCAATCTCAAAAAAACCATATCTCCAACTCCATATAATCTCTCTGCATGGTTATAATCTACATAGAATTTATGATGATTCTAGACTTGTTGGAGGTGATCTTTGAGTGATCTCAAGATGTCTCGGCTATGGCTCACCAAGTCATTTGCTGCTAGCATTCTACTATCTTTGAACACTAAATCTATAAAGGTTAATGCATCATAACCATATAATGCCATGAATGGAGACACACCAATGGATGTCGAGTGCGTAGTGTTGTAGAAGTATTCACCCAAATGGAACCACTTAACCCAAGTTGACTACTAATTTGAAACATAGTTCCTCAAGGACCCCTCAACCCACTTGTTCACTATCTTTGTTTGTCCATTTGGTTGGGGATTAGTTTTTGCTAGAAGTGAGCTATGTACCAATTAAATGAAATAGCTCTTGCTAGAAAGAGTAAAGGAGTCTACTATCTCTATCATTGACAATATTTTTAGATAACCCATGTAGCCTAAACACTTCACTAAAAATCAAATCAACCACTTGATGTGATTTGAATTGTGAAGAAACATCAAAGAAGTGTGCATACTTCGTTAGCCTATCCACTAGAACATAAATGCAATTTTTTCCTTGTACTTTAGGGAGATATGTGATGAAATCCATAGATGTGTTTTCCCACTTCTAATTTGGAATAGGCAGTGGCTAAAATATGCCTATTGGGAAAACATGTTCTGTTTTATTTTTCTAACAGGTTGTGCATTCTCTTATGTGTTTCTGGACATCCTTCTTGAGGCCTTTCCATGAGAACCTTTCCCTAATTTGTTTGTAGGTCTTGTAGAATCCCAAGTGTCCTTGCAATGCATTATGAAAAGTCCTTAAAATCTTCTCCTTCATAATGAATTTAGGAACTAGACAAATTATATGTTTATAAAGGATACCATCTACTACTACAAGTATGTCTCTACATTGTCATTAAGGAGATCAATAACAAATGCATTTTAATATATTCTACCATAATAGAGACCTTCCAATCAACAAAAATAGAAGTACAAGATACAAGCAGCTTCCTTAAAAGAGCACCAACAACTCCATTATTTTGTTCTTTGTATCCTCTATGTCAAAATAATAAGCTTGGAGTTTACTCACCCATTTTTGTTGCATATCATTCAAGTCACGTTGGGAAAGGAAGAGCTTCAAGTTGTTATGATTTGTCTTCACCACAAATCTTCTACAAACTAGATATAGTTTAAACTTTGCCAAAGCATACATGATAGGCAACATATGGGATGGCCTTTCTATACTAAGATAGCTCCAATTCCCTCCCAAAACATCACATTCTACAAAAATGGATGTGAGAAGTTTGGAATAGAAAGAACAAGGCATGAATTCGTTACCTCCTTAAGCTTATCAAAAGTTTCTCGAGTTGTTTATGTCCATTCAAAAGCTCATTTCTTTGTCATATCAATTAAGGGTGTTGCTAGCTAGCTATGAGAACCTCTTAACAAATCTACTATAATAGTGGCAAAGGCCAAAGAATTCCTTCAATTGTGTCAATATGGTAGGAGGAGACCAATTCAAGGTGGCTTGGTTTTTTTGTTGATTCACTTAAACACCTTGAGTGCTAATGACATGGCCCAAGTACAAGATCTTTGTCACCCCAAACTCATATCTGGATTTCTTTGCAAAGAGGGCTTGTTGCTTTAGTATTCCAAGGACTATATCTAAATGCTTAAAATGATCTTGCCAAGTCTTGCAATGAATGAAAATGTCATTGAACAAAACAAACAAATTTTCTCAATTGATTGTTGAAAACATGGTTCATGCATGATTGGAAGGTAGCTAGTGCATTTGTCAATAAAAAAAGGCATGACTAAGAATTCAAATTGCCCAAAATGACACTTGAATGTTTTCTTATGCACCTTCTCATCCCTTACCAGGATTTAATGGTAGCATGGTCTCAAATCAATCTTTAAAAAAATACATAACTCCATGCAATTCATCAATTAACTTATCGATCCCAAGAATGGATACCTATTTTTGATAGTCTTATTGTTCAAAGCTTTATAATCAATACAAATCTACATGGTAGCATCCATTTTCTTCACAAGAACCATGGATGAGGCAAAAAGGCAAAAAGTGGGCCTAATGTGAGCCATCTCCAAGAGCTCTTTAATGTTATTTTCTCTCTTCTTTATACATTATTGGGTAGTGATGAGGGGTCATAACATGCTTAGATCTTGGTTCCAACTCTATGATATGTTGGAATCCTCTATCAAGTGGTAGTCTTGGAGGCAAATCACTAAACACCATTTGATACTCATCCAAAATATTTTGAATATCAATATGATAAGTCCCTTGCTTACTTGTGAATAAATTTGTAGGCATAAATAAACATGTTGCCAAAGCAACTTGTCTCTTGCAAAAGGTAATCTCCATTCTTTTAGTTGTAACCACTCATGGTGTCCCATAAAAAATCCTCTAAGCACCACACTTTTCCCCTTATATTTAAACTTTAGCTCTATGGATTGATAGTTTTGTGAAAATTTTCCAAGGGAGTGCAACCATTACACATGCAAAACCATGTCACTCTCTCTTAAATCCACAACATAAAAATCATCACATACCTTATGGCCTCCCATGGCTACATTGAGTTAGATTATTTTGGCGTATTGAATAGTGAATCCATCAACAATATGAATTTTTCAAAACCCTTAGCTTTCAATCCTCTTTTTATCATCAAACGTTCATCAATGAAGTTGTGGGCTGCCACACTGTCAATATGCACCATGACATGTTGTCCAAATAGCAATCCTTGAACTTTGAATGAATTATATATGGGCACTCCCAAAAGAGTTGCAAGTGTACTTCTATTTGTGCTTTCATCTTCCATGTTTCAACCTTCATGTTCCTCTATCGTTGGATGTGGCTTGGGTTCTAGATTTGAATCATCATCAAATACTACTTCAAGATAGAGGACTTGGCCCTCGCCAAGGCATCTGTGACCAAGTTTCCATGACTCCTTGCAAGCAAAAATTATCTTCCTTTGTCTGAGTTCATTTATACTAGCTTCTTCATTGTAGGTGGTTGAGTCGTGGTCTTCTTTGGATGTGAACATGATCCCTTATTCTTAAAATTTCCTCTATGTTGCCAAATATTGGATGCCTTAGATTTGGATAGGAATCTACCTTTAAACATAGATGGCTCAAGTGTCATGGCTCTTTTGATTGCTTCTTGCAAAGTAGTGGGCACAAAATCCTTTACAATACCTTGGAGGGGTTCAGGTAGAATTTCAACATATAGAAAAGTGATTCTTTGTTCAAACATTTTGGAAACCATCACTGCAACTTCTTAAATTTGGCAACATAGGATTCCACAAAGTGTTGTTTGATATCTGCAAGTTCTTTGAAATACTCATCTTCATACTTTTGCTCAAAGCAAACTGGAATCCTTTAATTGGAATCATCAAATGTTTTCACAAGGCTATGTCTTTGTGTGACCAAATCATTGTGCCACTGAATACCTTCTAAATCCAATGTAGCAAATTGAATGGCATCTTCCTCCATAGAACTAAGAGTAAAATAAGTTTGCAATTTCTACAACCAAGCCCTAGTAAAAAAATTCTTGCAAGGTGGTAGCATTCAACTTGCTTTTTGTTGCTGCATTTTCTTTCCATTGCTTTTATTGCCATAAACTCCTAGAAGTTCTCTTATCAATAATGGTTATGTAACTATCAATAGATATTGCATTTTCGAAGGGTTTTGTTTGACCTTAGTAAGCCTCAAAAAGTTTGGTAACTCTCTCTGTAGGAGAGTCTCTAGGCACTTGTTCTTCCTTTACCTCTTTTTGCAAAAAAGATAAGTTTTGATGGCTTTAGCATGAAACTAGCCACAATCTGCAATTTGTTGATGTATTCCCTTCTCCTAGAGATGCTTTAGTAGGCCTCGGGTTTTTTAAGTCTTTTATAACATTCAATACTTGTAATAGTAATTTTGTCATTCCTTGTTGATCTTGATATTGTTTGGTCATATCCTCATGGGAGGAGGAATCTCTTCTTCTTTATCTAGATCACATGCTTGCAACTTCTTTTGCTCCTTTCTTTGATATCTAATCTCTCTTTCACTAGAAAGCATCCACCATTTGGTTTACCCAGTAGTTTGACAAGACCAATGCTTTAATGCCACTATAATGACCCTTAGCTAAAATATTCATATCAATTGCTTAGATTTGGAATGATGCTTGAAGTGTTGTAGTCCTCTAGGTTGAAGTGTTGATGCAACATTTGTATAAAATTTCTCCCTAGAAACCAAAAGGTTTTTGTCCTTTGATCTCCAAATCCAAGGATTTTCATCTTTCGATCCAATAGTTGAAGGTTGTGGTTTGTTGATGTGTTGATAATGTTAATTTTCAGATCAGAAATGTAAACAAGCAGAAAAATACAACACATAAGACAACGAACACAACAATTACCCTAGGAAAACCCTCCTACTCGAGGGAGAAAAACCCAGCAAAAGTATTCTCTTATAAATCAGAAGAATTAAGTGTAGAATTTACAAACAAAATCAAGCTCTAGAATAGGCCGAGTCTCATACAATAAATCTGCACTTGAAGATAGTGTGATTTCCGTGAATACACAAAATAATACCACTTCTCCTTGAAGCAAATCTGCTGCTTGATAGGCAACTTGCTGCTGAAGAAATTCAAATTGGAATGGAATGAATTGATGATCAAAGTGGAGACACATTCTCCTTTATATACAAGACTAGGCGACCTCTCTTCTAGAGCCGACCTAGCAATATAATATTTTGTTTAACAAAGGATAGGCCGACTTGCCTTAGATTAATTTTTCTTAGGGAAATACCTCTCACAGCTATAAAACACTAACACTAACACTCCCTCTTAGCTAGGGATGTATTCTCAAATATCCTCATCATGGAGTCTCTCAACATGATGTCCAGAATGGCTACACCCAATTGTGGAAAACATAACTCAGTTTCAAAGATGTGATCTTGTACAAGGGCTTTCACCTCATATTTCTGAGTCTCAGAGAAATATACACTACAAGGGCTTTCACCTCATATTTCTCCATCTCTGAGAAATATACACTACAAGAGCTTTCACCTCATATTTCTCTATCTCAGAGAAATATACACTACAAGGGCTTTCACCTCATTTCTCCGTCTCAGAGAAATATACACTACAAAAAATCTTAATGATGTTGTGACTCCCTCTGGAGCTCCAAGTACTCACATCAATCTCCTCACCTCCTCGTCCAAGATTTCCTGCAATGCTTGCCTTAGAGGAATGGTTTCCAATACACACTTCCGACACAACCGACTTGCGAGAGTCCAAGACTTAGTCCTCCTCGACTTCATTCCAAATCACCCTATTTTGAATAGGTTTGCGGTGCCACCAATGTCAAAACAAGGTTGACTGCCTTGTGCAATTCCGTTCTTTGCAGTTGAAGAGGCCTTCCAAAATAAACTTGACTTAGCTGACACCTTCACTTCTTCTCAGTGAGTCACTTTAGTTCCTCGAGTCATAGGACACAAAACTCTCTCTCAATACAGAGATTACAGAAATCCTCTGGAAGTGAACTGCCCTCCATTGACTCATCTTAGAACCTTAATCCTTTTCCTGGACATGATCTCAACTCGTGCCTTGAATTCTCGGAATCTAACTCCCTCTGAATGGTAGGAGGGTAATCGAGGGGAGAATCTGAATCCATAGGAGCCTCCTGCTCCACACTGACTAATCTCCAAGAATCATCACTTGAAATAATGAGGTCTTCAATACATCTTCAAATAATCCAACATCTTTTTGCTCCTCGATCCATCTTGCATTTTAAAGAGATTAATAATAGTTCATAAAATCAAACTACCCCAATACCCATGAAGCATGTAGTCATCTAGCAAATATCATTAGATAGAACAATTAAAGGAAATAGAACTTATCTTTGATGATTCAGTTGCAGTCATATTTTCTCCTCCCGACAACCATATCCTACCGCATAAACCGATTGTTCACATGAACATCCAAATACACAACTAGTAACCGGCCAGAAACACAAATAGCACCCAAGACGGAATAAACAGTCTTATGCGTGTGATTCATGATCTTCAACGTGCAACTCTCGTGCTAGAGGAGGCGTGACTATCCGAGTCGTTAAGTTGGTATACCTCCAGCGATATGATCACAAGAGTATGATGTGCTTGGGTGATCTGTCGCCCTCCAGTTTAAGACTGATGGAAGTCTCTTGAATTTCATGAATGCAAATGCGAGTGGGGTGATAACAATAGTGCCCTCTCAATGGCGTTTCCCCAATTATCGTTAGATGCTTCAGTGAACTGCATATAAATCCTTCGCCCAGTCTTTGGTATGGAGTTAGCAAATTGTTTTAGCATGGATTGAAGGAGCAATCGAAAAAAAGGTTGAATCTAGGGCATCATTGGTAGTGAGACTGCAATTTCTTCAAAGAGGTAAGTGATTCTATCATTTTTTTTATTTGCAAGTTTTTCAAAGCCTAAAGTAAGAAATGTTTGATTTTTTTCACTTTTTCAATTTAAAGTTCCATTAAATCTCAACATGTGGTAGCTCCCATATATATAGGAAAATTGCTACCTTGGGGGTAGCTCCCATTATATTAATATGCAAAAATAAATACATAACCTCAATGAGGCATAGTTTAGTTACAGTCCAAAAAAGAGGTCACCAATGGCTTGTAGTGCAAAAGGAATCTAAACTTTGAGGCCATCTCCTATAACCACTCAATCTAAGCTAGTAGGAGGCTTGTGTGGTGACCAATGAAAAAGGTGGACACATCCATGTTGTGTTCAATCCCACCCTTGAATAGAGTAAGCTTGCTTCAAATTATTATTGCTACACGCAACTTCAATACTAATCGCATCGCCAACTAGACTACTAAGAGAGCAATTGTTGAAAGCGAAAATAACCTTGATCGCTTCCTCTTTGTATATCTAATTAAGAAAAATGTTTGCAACTAACTTCCCCCAACGCTTCCATGCCAACATCAAGTAGTTGGTTAAGAGCATCTCCACCAATGTCCCATGGTGGATGTGGCCTACCTTCCGTATGCTTTCCCCTAAGGCCTCTCGAATCGCTTTTTCCACCTCTGCAAATTCGATATGGAAGACACAACACAATTGAGTTGAAAGCTCTTCTTGTTTGCAAGCACAAGCACAACTTGGGATGAGGATGTGATCTGCCATCTTTATTGTTCAATAAGTTTAAGTTCAACTAAGAAATGTTTGTTATAGGTCCTAGATCTATACCATGGGAGAAGTTCAAAACAAGCACTATGACCATCACAAATTTCTCGTAGTCTAAAAAAGTGAGCGCCATCACCTACCCCATCACAAATTACTTGTAGTCTAAAAAAATGAGCACCATTAAACTACCCCATCATAGACCTTGTTGAAAGTAATATGAGATTTATTAGTACTGATAATATCCGTTAAAATAGGCCACAACTTCATAGCTTCCAAGAAGATCATTCTCCAATCCTGATCAATACTGTATTTAGATAAGTGGTTCACAGCCATATTGGCTTCCCTTTATTTATATTTGACGGAGAAATCTCCAATGATATCCAATTATAAAATAATTTGGTCGATCCATTTGAATAACCTCTAACTGATTGCCTTTCTCGAAGATATGGCTCTTATGACTATTTGTGAATTGCCTTTGCTTTCAAACAATCCTAGATTCTTTGCAACACAAATCTTTAAGGCTTTGTAGAGCGTTGCAAATTCTACTTAGTTGTTTGTACCTTCCTTTAATTTGTTTTGAACAGGCCCAAAGGAGGATTCCCCTATGATTCCTCAATTTCCCAAATTATGCTCATTAGAATGATCATTCTTCTATCATCTATTGTGTTTTACCTGGGTATTCCATGCTTAAGAACAAGCATATTTTTTTCCCATAGAAATTCAAACTCACGAGTTATTATGGTTTAAGTAAGCTCTACCCAAGCGTAACACTTTTGCTTGTTTAGTTACTCTCAATAAAGTTTTGGCCTTTGATAATTTGATTAAAAAAGGGGGCTTTTGTGCCCCTGCAAGATGCTCCCTCTGTTGCAATGCAAAGGAAACTGTGGATCTTCTTTTGCATTGCATTTTCTCCTCGAATATTTGGTACAAAATTCTCAATTTTATAAGCCTCCCTTGGGCTTTGATAGCTATTATATGCCCTCCTCTTTGTAGCCAGCCAATTGACTAAAATAATCTTAGCAATCTTTGGAACATTATAGTGATGAGTATCCTATGTAGTATTTGGCTAGGTATGAAATGCTAGAATTTTCAGGGATAAAGCTATTGTTTGGGAGCATGGCTGGGCTAAAATTTGTTTGGCTATTAAAGGATACTCCCTATCTTTACTATAGAAAAAAGCTTCCCTCTCTTCATCTAAGAAAGGAACTCTCAAGCATTGGAATATTGAGGTCTCCTTCCCTATTAAAGGGTGAAGAGTGAATAATATTGAAAGTAGAAAATGTAATAATGTAAATGATTACAAGAATTGGGAACCCCCTTAAGAGAACTATGTGAAAGGGGATAGTTTTTTATAAGTGCCTAGTTTCAATTTTTAATTGTAACTCTTATGCTGCCCTAGGTTTTGTGAAAGTGATAGAAAGAGATGAAGGATTGGGAGCCTTGATTTCTTGTCTAACAGATTGCATTCTAGACGTAGCTCAAGGTTGTGGTTACTACAAATGCTCCTCTTAGATAGTTTGAGGACAAGTGTTTGCCCTTGACAAATCTTGCCTTGGAAAGCTCTAGTGTGAAAAATGAAGAGGCTTCTAGAGAGAGAGGCTTTAAGAAAGTTGGGGTTATAAAATAAAAAGTTCTTTCTTGGACTAGGAAGAGCTTGTGTTGAGGCATATTGCTTTGAGATCGGCAAGGTGTAGTGTGGATTCTCAATTACATACAACAAATGGCAGTTGGAGGTTATGAGTGACCACACAGTGTATGCATTTTGTTTCATTTAGTGCATATGGCAAATAAATGAGCGAAGATCATACATAATGTGTGCTTCCATGCTTTATACCCCTCAACTCAACTTGGTGTTAGTATTGTTGAAGAAACTATAGAATGTGGTGATGCTATGGCCTCTGGATTTCATGGATGGGGGACTTGCAACTGATTCGTGGTTCAATCTATCCGTTTTTGGTGTGATGTGTTGGTTTATGTTGCTATGTGGATTGGTCCTTCGATCTATTGCTAGAATTCCTTACCTTTTGAGGTGCTTTGAGATTCTTATGCGATGCTCTCTAGTGGATGGTATTTGCATTGTGCGTGGAAGCTTTTGGCTCATTGGATTTGGCTTTGCCCCTAGGGTGATGGGTGTTTTGTTATAGTGTTTTTTGTTCTATTTTTAGCTTCTTAGCCATATGCATATTGGTTTTCATATAGCATATGTGATGAAGTTTTTATCTTCTTGGGTGGGGCCCCTATAGATTCCCCCAACTAATTAATCAAAATATCAAAATATAAAAAAAATTGTCCTCAAATTCAGCAATATTGGGTAGTGGAGACATCTGTTACAATTGTGGCCTAATAGATTGAGAGGTCTTATGGAATTAATTATAAAATCACACACACAAGCATGCACACATGCAGATGCGAAGACACACAAGCACGTGCACACATAGACGCGCATGCACACACAATATCCAATATACAATGGGAATAAATCATATTGTTAAAATTAGCCGGTGGATGATCTAAAATCTCCCATAATGTTGAAGAAATACCCACCTTCATGATAGCTTGGTAGAGAGCATGTTGAGTGCATGCAAGTTGGGAAGCAAAAAAAGAACATTAATTGAAGAAAACTGAAATAATTGACAGGGAACAGGTTTTTGGTATCTTGAAATAATTTAACTTATATGAGTTATATCCATTCCTTTGGCATTTGACATAAGTACAGCTTCATTAACATACAAGCTAAGAAATGACATACACATATGTAGGCATGCTTCAAACAACATGGATACCTGCAAATTATGGGCACACTTGAGGCTGCATTAGTAGAATAGACTGATAATATTACTATGCATAAATGCTTAACATATAGAAATCCAGCAAGGAAAATAAAATTCGCATGGGAATGTTCATGACTATAAGTATATATGATTGCACACCACAGTGTGGAAGGTAGAGGATAATCCTATACTGGATCTAATCTTCATAATAGCAATTAAGTGTTATGTTCTTTTGCAACCATCTGTTCTGGACGTTTAGCATCCTCCTTAGAAAAGACAACACTGATCTGATGCCCACAAATAATTTGATTATTCATATGGTGTTTGGCTTCTGCAGCATCCTCAGCGTTTCTGTACTTAACAAATCCAAAACCTGTTGGTTTGCTGCAAGGTCCATCCACATAAATTGTGAGTTCATAGTAAAGAATATCCATATGAATTCTACTTTGTAAATTCTATTCTTAAAATTAATGAAATTCTAATAATCACACTCATTGTAACTGGACAGCCTATGGATATAATCAATATGTTGACTAACCTTTCACCTTTCCCCAAAAAACAGTTAAAGAAAAACAGAAACACACACATGCAGATCTTAGGGGAACTCAATGCTTGAAGCTCTTCCTGAGCCATAATTTTTTGACTGATTCTAGGGACCATAATGGAATTTGTTCTACTACAAAATGCTGAAATAATAACCGGAAGATTGCTAAGGCAAACAGATTTTGTCAATATACTTCTGTTTTAACCCCCATACCTTTCCATTAGAGACCAAATGATTCAACCTGAACACAGTTTCTTTCTCTTGGAAAATTGTCTTCTACTCCTATCTACGAGGGTGTGTAGAACCAAAGAAAGAACCCTTCGTCAGTTGCTATTAGTTCTTTACATTGGAGATTACTCGAGTCTTTTGGAGTCAAGGTCAGTGGCAAGTTTATAGGAACTGCAATTCTGAATTTGGATTGCAAATGTTGCATGTATAGATTGCAGGAAGTCCATCATAGAAGCACAAGAATAGCATTTGAATTTTGCTTTCTTGCAGCCATATTGATGATTATATGATGTGGAATCTATGGCACGAATTACAAACAACCATACAAAAAACTTTAGGATTTGCAGACCACAATCCATAACCATACAATAGAATTGGCATTAAATGTTTACTGCTGAAGTACTAGAGGAATTTAAAAGAATTAAATATTCATCCATCATGGCCAAGTATGAGATAAATGTTAGATGATTGTTTTTTAAGTTTAAACACATTTTTTTATATCACTATTACATCTAAGCATAATGCAGGTGCAAACTCTGTTTAACTAAAAGAAGAGTCTGCAAGGACAAGATGCAATTTATAATAGAAGTAAAACAATTAACTACAACTACACTGAGTCCAGTCAATACTTTTAAAGTTTTTGTGACCATACAAGCATGCTATAATCAAATCATCAGAAGCAGATGTTTTATTATTATGTTGGGAGATGAATATGTAGATTCTCAGAAATAGGGAGGAAATAAGATAGTTGATGATGAGATTGAAGGTAACTGGTTAACCCCTTTGGATAACATTTCAAATGATATCGCTAAATGAATAATGAGGCTTTCTCTCATCATGTGTATACCATACATAACATAAATATGGATGTAACTCAATGTGTTTAAGTCCAAATCCCAAGCATTTTAGACTTCAGAAGATTTATGCATGTCTTCTTAAAGGTTACAAAATGCAATTCTTTAAATCATGCATTTCCTCTTTCTCCCCTTAATTTTGTGCATTCTTAATTTTACTTATGTGCGAAAAATTCTTGACATCCATTTTTACAAAATAGGATAATTCACTTTCTGAGTTTCTCTATGTTATCTCCTAGATCTAACTTAGTGGCATCAGGGCACTAAAAACCCATTGTACAAATATTTAAGTACACAGCATAGAATTCTTACTCAAAATTCCTTCTATCTTTTCCATGCACTACAGTATCAAATGGCAACAAATTAGTCATATGACATTAATTGAAAGATTGAAGATGCACTCCAGAAAGAAAAGAGATTTGATCACTGTGCATAAAATTTCCAGTCACCTTTTCTGTATTATATATTTTTTTCCACTAATCTTTCAAGTAATGTCCTCAACATCATATAGACCAATGTTTAGTGGTTAGAACTCATTGCAAATTTAAATCAACCTTAATATTACATAGTTTCAAGGTAAGATGGATGCAAATGCCTTTGATGCCAAGGAGTAATCTTGGGCCCTCTATTGGTTAGATTTTATCTTCTGTAATTTAGCATTTTTTATTGTATGATATTTTCCATAGAAAAAGCTAATTGGCATGTAGATATAAATAGAATTGGTGCATCAAAGAAAACACTATCAGATTCACCTACAACAACATCCCTGCTTACTCTTACCTTATTGGTAGAGACTTACTCTTTCCTTGTTGAGACTATCAATGAATATGCCTTCTAACAATCACTATAACCAATAAAGATCTCTTTATTTTGTTATAAGGACATGAATTTAAATCAAAGATTCTGAAATAAGTTTGGTTTTTTACCTTACCATTGCCTTTAAAGTGCCTTGAGCAGGTTAATAACAAAATGAATTACTTCTTCCCATGTACACAACCATTCAGTTGGATCTCTCCGCAACAACATCCAAGATGTAGAGGGTTTGTGAATTGCCTTTGCATCCCACATTGTTTGCAAAAACCAACCAACTTGCAAGAGGCCAATTCACCCCCTTTGCTAGTTTAGAAAGTCTTTATCCTCCCACTGGTTTCATTTTCAAGAATGGTCTTAAATTGTTTAAAGACCACAAAAGCATCTGACTTATTTGTTGAGAAGTAAATCGATATTTGATTACTATAACAAACAAGAGAAAATATGGCACTGTAAATAAATCTTAACTTCTACTGTTGGTGTATACATCATCATACAGCTCCCGCTATAGCATCACTTGAGAAGCCTTCCCTTCTTTAAAGTGATTTTGACTTTGTTGACCTGCGAAGCATTCTACACAAGTTTCTCTGTTTTTTTGTATGTGAGGTAAGCCTTCTACCATTCTATGTTTCTCAAAGTTAGAAAGATATTAAAAACAAAACTGATCATATAGTTGGTGCCAAGGTAGGTCAGTGTTGGCAACAATAATCAAGGCATGTGCTTTGAAGAATCCAATAGCATTGGTGCCGTACTGTTGGTGACCCCCTAAAATTGGTAGAGATTATGTTTACTAAGAGTAGAGGCTATAACCATAATAGATCTCTTATTCTCATAAAAACACTAATCTACACATAATGTTACCTCTATTTCCCACCGATTATAGTGATAGGCAATAGATTCTTACTAGTATCAAGAAAATATTCAATATCTTAAAATGTAATTTTCTTAGCTCTTTTCAATTTAGTTTGAAAATTTGCACGCCCTTCTACACAATGTGTGATGCCACCACTGAGAGCAATATTTTCAAACCAAGTATGGTCTGCATGAAAGGATACAAACCAATCATTCCTTTCAATCAATCATTTACTAACACTAAAATCAACTTAGATAGTGCATTATTCCTATGTTTTGAAACAACTAGGAATTTTTATATAATCATCTTCATACTCTTGAATGTTAGCTTGTTCTTGGTATCTTTTACTCTTATTATCTAAGAAAATTCTTTTTTTATATCCTTTCTTGAGCTGGCACATCATACAACAAAAATGGCACCATATATTTTGTGGTTAGTTTACTTGTGGTAGATGTAGGAATCTTAACTTTTTCTTTGAGCAACACCTTTTTTCTTTACCTATTGGTTTAAACTTAGCAAATGCGCTCTAGGTCATGCCATTTATTTTTTAAAAAATCATCCCTTTGTCCTTTGCTTGGAGCTTGTTACACAACATGTCTCAAGTGTTGTTAGCATCCTCAAGTGTAGTGTCCCTTGTAGATGATAGCAGGCTATGGGCCCCACTCACCTATTTTGTGAACCTGCAATGGTGAGTGTATGTGGAATCAGTATGGGTAATGATATGTATGTGTTTTGTATTGTTTTCTTGGAAAATTCACCTATTTTGTGAAGCATGCAATGGTGAGTATACGAGGAATAAATACAAGTAACCATATGTATGTGTTTTGACTTTTGTATTGTTTTTCTAGTAATAAAAGAGAAATATATTCTAGAGATCTTAACTATTTTTAATGAGGTGGGACTGAGTTTTGAGTGGCCCTGGTGATCTACCTAGATGTGTTCTATTCTGCCTTGGTTTTTGTCTGGTATAATTTGAAGTTATGTCTGAGATTTTAATGGGTGATTACGATTAAATTATGGCTCTAAGAGGTCTATTCCTAATTTCAATGCTATATTTGGGAAGGATGGACACTTTGGATTGTGACATGTATATAATTGTTAGCTTCGGCTTCAAGTCTTCTGATTTGGGTTTTCGACACTTTATGTATCTGAGATGCCAATCTCAAGTTATGATGTGACCTTCGGACAAAGGTTTAGTATTTCTAGACTTTCTGAATTTAATTCAATTTCATGTCATTTTTTATATATTAGAATTTTGAATTATGATCCAACTAAAGGCTCTAATGTCTAATGTTGTGACATTTAATATTAAAGGGTCTCACTTTTAATACTTTAGACTTATTTTGTAAGGTGGTATTTTTTAAAGTAACTATTATCAAATTGTAGGGTTGATGACTAAGTGGATAAAAAGGGGGTGTTTTGGGAGAAAGGCTATTCTATTCTTCTTGGGGGTGGCTGTGTAAAAGCAGTAGCTAAAAGATTTGAGGATGAAAACCTTCACATCTCAATGAGGGCATGGTTATTTGATTTCAGTGGCGAGATTGATGCAGAGTACTTGTGCATTCAAAGGCATTGCAGTTGCAGTTTGTGGCTAGTTCAGCTACGGTTTTGCTTGTTAAAATTTATGAGCAAATCTGGTCTTGATTCTTGCATTGTGAAGTGATCTACTCTCTATATATACCCATTTTTTGTGTTTCTATGGTTGTATCAACAAGCAGCCTACTCTTCTTTCGTAATTACTAATTTCATCATCATTCAGTGGATGCAAATACTAGGTACATTCTTTTCATTTTACTATACTATTTTTATTTGTGTGATTTTCCTTGCATTATGTCCCATTGAGAAAAAAAGGTACTAAAAAAATATTGCTGCTCAGATTTTTTGAGTGGAAATTCTGCTTTTTCGTTTTGGAATTTGTATGCAGTGTGTGTTTGCTAGGGGTTTTACATCAAGAACCTGGTTAATTGCCTTGACACAATATTCTAAAGGAGGTAACTTATAAAAGTGACCACAATCAGATCATCTTACTTTATCTTCTTGCCAATAATACCTAATTTATCCCTAACATCTTGACTATTCAGAAAATGTTCCTGATGTGATTCTCGATTCAAGTAAAAAACAGTTTTTTCATATAGAAATTGTCAATTTCTGAAGTCTAGTATTTGTCCTTCAATTTTACTGACCCCTGGAGGCCATCCTGAATCCAAAAACTTGGGCAAAATTTCACATGTTCCAAGATTTTGAGGAGCTCTAGGGCTTTATCATATCTCTTGTCAAAGTCCTAGCCCTTTTCATTCAGAGTTGCATGGAAACAAATACAGATCTCCCAATACAGATTCAGTTAGATACAACAATTATAGAAATATACATATATTCAATAATTTATACATCTAAGTGTATAGAACACAACTTTAAAAATATTTATTTATATATGCTTTGAGTTATATATGGTAGCTTACAATATTTATTTTGTTTTGTTATGTTTGTGTCTTCAATGATAATATGTGTGTGCATGTGTGTTAACTGTTTTTGCAAGTTTTGAATGTTTTTCATTATTCCTAGACCTGATACCACACTAGACAATTTAGTATCGTATCCAAATGTATCACATATGGCTCAAATATAGGCCTGTTTACGGATACATTTGGATATGTTATCCATGTCATATTGGGAAGTATCATATCTGTAACAGGCATCTGATATGCAGATGTGTATCCGGAAAGTGAGGAGATGTATTCGGCAACTTTGGTTCAAGTGCTTATACTATCTCACCTAAGCCTTAAGCCATATCTCCACATTTTCCTTTTTACTATATTATATATATATTCAAAATTGGTAACCATTTTGCTTTTTCATAGATCGAAATTATATTCTTAAAATTTCCAAGATTTATTCAGAAACAAAATTTTCACGTTTGATATATCCAATTCTTTACCTTAAGAACTCTTGAGTTCCACTGAAGAACCAATAATTGAACAAACAATTTTTTTCCTGACATGTTGGTTTGAATGTATCTTCTGATTTATATAAGAGATCAAATTTCCACTTCTGAAACAAAACAGAGTGTAATTCAAGGTTTCTATCACTGGTAACAGGGAAAACAATTGATGTACCAATTCTTCTGGTTGCTCTTCACAGACAAAATTTCTTCCCATTATTCAACACTGTCTTAAACTCTGCACAATTTGGGCCATTTTTCTTTATACTTGAGATTGATTCTCTACTCTGCCCTACCATGAAACTGAATGAGATTGGATTTATCTATAAAAAGTCTTTGTCAATATGTCTCCAGGAATATCTTTGGCTTTCTGATTTTTTTATCTGAACAAGGTTGCTTGTTCTGTAGCTATTCACATTAATAAGGAGTGCCAAGGGAAAAACAAAACTCAAAGAACAAAATACCTAACCTGCAATCTTGCTATCTGATTATTGATGCAGATTTGTTCAGGATTCTTATGGGGTAAAAGTCTTCACCAATTTCACATTCTTATCAGCACCCTGAGTCTCCTCTTCACAAAGAACTTTTTATAAAATATCTACATAGAAAACTTCAGCAAATCTTCCTAAACTCCAACGTTTGCTCTCTCTAAATCTCAATCAAATACTTGATTTGGGCTCTGATGCACTATCCTTCAGATGCCCTTCTTGGGCTCTACCAATCTCTAATATTTCTCCATACTCAGTAACGCATTGCGAGTTCTGATATAATATTGGTAAATTAAGAAACGAGAAGACAATAAACAGAAGAGGTAACAGTTCATTTTCACATTATACTCAGGACAACATTACATTTCTAGTGTTCGTCAACTAAATTATGTAACTATCAACTACCTGCTATTTGTCCACTCAAAATAATCAATAATCATGTATGATATATGATAGTATGACCACTAATTATATTAATGGATAGAAGTACAGGTTCCAGCATGCCTTTAAACCATTTATGGATAGCACCTTTAGGTGTATGATTTTAGTCTCTGAAAGTCATTCATATATAAAAGATATTTTGCTTACTATTCAAGACTGCAAGCTCCCATCCTTTTCTTTGCCGATCATTTGAGTGTCTAAAGTTCAAAGACTAAGGCATCCTTATTCAACACCAGGTGTCATCATAGAATAATAATTCATTCAGAAATGCCCATACTTTTGTAATCTAATTGCAAGAGCAACACAAGGTTTCAGCATCAAAGCAGATCTAATTTGTAATACCTCAAGAACTCATTAAACCTTTTCAGATACTAAAATTGATCTACCTACTACCAAACACAATTTCAATTGTCTTTTTGACAGATGATCACCTCTCAAATATTGCTATTCTTGGCAGTAGTCCAAAAGATTGTCTTGATACAAGACAGCCAAACTCTTCTTTGTGTGTGCCATCTACTTCCTGCAGCCACCATTTCCAATCACAACTCAAAATTTATCAGCATAACAAAAAGACCTTTGATGAACTCACGAAAAACTTGATCTGGACAAGGACTACACCTAGTTTGGGTTGCAAGGACCTTTTAAATTTGAGAAAAATGTCTCCCAATATGCACTTGGAGTAGTTTTGGCTCGAAATTGCCATTTTTTTATTTGTTAAAGAAACAAAATTCAACTTGATGCTAACCAGCTTATGATCAATGATTGTACGCAATTGTTTAAGTCTTTGCGGCTCAAAATTGCCCATTTCTCTCTATTCATTTAAAACGTTTCAGTGACTCAGCTTGCCGCTAGTCAGCTTATGATCAATAATTGTATGCAAGGAAACTATACTTCCTGGCAAGGACAATATAATTCACTCGGATGATAAACCATCTTAATTTATTCAGACTCGGTGGAAAATGCAGAGTGTGCATTAACTCAAGGAGATAACTTAAAGAATTCCACCTTTTCATCAGACAAGAAGAAGGAAGTGCTAGTTGTGCAGTAAGCTGTCTCAGTTGTCTGCCCAAACATCCACTATAACCATTCTGAACACATGATCATGCCACTTCCACACAATCACTATTATACAAGGCTGATTTGCAATTCTCACTAGCAGTTGCAGGAGTTGCCTATAACTATTTTCAGAATGACCTTCTTTACCACCTGAAACAGATCAGTGTTCTGCAGGTGAATAACACCAGAATTTGATCAAGAAATCACATTTTTGCAAAGCTGAATATCACTGAGGTGTTTACAAGGCTTTGTTGAAGTATATCTGGCCTAATTTATGTATTGAAGTCACACAGTATGTTCACACCTGTTCGGCATGCAGTATCAGAAAACTGCCTAATAGTACCGAATTTAGATCCCTTTGTTTGATCTATAGTAACCACTAGAGGCTATTTCCATACATTTCCTATCCGTGCTTCCTATTATCAAACACAATTATTTTATCTTTTCTTGGTGGTGACTGATTACTTCTTGAAGGTGATTATTTTGTGTCATGCCAAACGATTGATCCCATACAATCTGCTATCAAACTCTTCTTGGAAGATATCTAGATTCACAATAAGCTTTCTGGAATCATCTTTCCCATTCATTAATCCATATTTCTCAGCAAAACAAAAGAATTTTCATGGACATTACATGGGCATTAAAAGATTACTTGCCCTGTTTCAGCTCTTTTTTTTCAAACAAAACGGATGTCTCTCAGTTTATACTTTACATGGGCATTATATCTAAAGCATGCTGGGGGAAGAAATATGCCCAACTCTAGGAAGGATAACTTGCATATTACCCACACAAGGAATGATCAGAAATTTATCAGATGAAATAATCAATTAAATGATTTGTATGACCCAAAGACACTCAACAACAGTACATCCTTAACACACTCAAGTGATTCCTTGTATGCCAAACTTAAAATTTGTGATACAAGGAATCACTTGAGTGTGTTAAGGATGTACTCTACGTCAATTTTCAATTTTGCTCAAAACTCGATGTAACTTCCACCAAAGGATAGAACTCTTGAATAACTTTCCAACACTCCAAACGGGACAAAATGAGGCAAAAATATATCTAGAAAGGAAAAGCATATACTATGTAGGGAGTAAAAAATTATAATTTGGCAAATAGCAACTCTTCTTATTTGTTCGGTTGCTTGTTTTTCTTATTTCCAACACCCCTTTTGAATGTTTTATGGGCTTGGCCAATTAAGGTGTTTCTTTTATGAAAAAACAGATAAAATCAATGGTATCTAGAAGATTGCCTAGCAGAATATGAAACCTTGGTTGAATGTATCACATATTTGTATGTAAAGAGTGACTAGTTTGTTACAGACCAAATGTGTCAACCATGGGAAAATATGTCACTTATTGATTTGTAATGAGTTCACCATAGGACAAATGTGTAAACCATAGCTAAATCTATCACTTATTAATTTGTGATGAGTTTGCCAGACCAAATGTTACTGTGACAAAAACAATGAAGCAAAACCATAAAAGAAGGGACAAAAATAAGTGGATTTTCTGTATCCAGGGTACTATCTAAATGTTGAAAGATAAGTTTGTAAGTTAAATCCATGTGCTTGGCATGGAATCAAGGGGGTATTCAGTGCCATCTATCTTCACATAGAGTTGAATTATTTTAGTTTCTTAAATTAGATTTACTTTTAGTTTAGAATTGCCTCTAAAAGAATTGTCTTTTTCAGAATGGATTCAATTTATTAATTCAAGGATTCGTAGCAGAGGAAGGTCAGATTGTTTTTGCTTAATTTGCTACAATTTTATTAGAAGCTTTTTACTCATTTCTCTCATGTTGCTTTTGTTAGTGTTTCTTAGATCAGATCATATAACAGAAAGTACTTAAAATATTGCAACACATAAGATAATAAACACAGCAAGATACCCTGGGAAAACCCTCCTCTTGAGGGAGAAAAACCCAGCATATAATCCTCTTATATAATATAGAACAAGAGCAGAAATCTGCTTACAACTCAGGCCCAGCAATGGCCAATAATAGATACAATGAAGTCGCACCTCTCCTAGATGCAAAAGATCCAAATGAATATGGTCTTCCTTGAAATCGGATTGCTGCTACAAAAGTGCGAACTCCTTCTCTAGATGCGAATATGCTTGAATGAACTTGAATGATAAATGACAAGGAGTGACCTTGTATATATACAATTGAGGCACCTCCTCAATTAGGTCGGCTCCCTTGGAAGAATATATAAATATATTAAATACAATGTAGGTCGGCCCAATGTATGAACAAAACATGCACACCACTATAGGGTCGGCCCCTTTATGTTTATCACACATTAACAATATAAATTAAATAGCCGGCAGACTATCATTTAATTTATGCTTTCTCCTCGAAGTGTGTGCATTGGAAGTGAAGCCCTAAGCTGCTTATAACATCAACACTCCCTCTCAGCTAGGGATGATACTTCCAGTTGCACAAGACACATCATCTCAATGTGAAAACAAATAGGATATCACCTCATCGTGATATCAACCATCATGGTTACCTCCATAGGGTGAAACACAAGTACAAGTAAGTCATGTAGATGGTATGTACAAGTGCTCATCACTTAATGTGATGTTGTGACCTCAATATGACTTTCACCATGGCTCCTCCAGAGGGTGAAACACAAGTACAAGTAAGTCATCACAGATTCCCTCACGTGATGCTGTCATGGAGTCACACACATGACATCCACCATAGCTCTCCCAGAGGGTGGAAACAAGGGCTTTCACCTCAAATCTCAAAGAGAAATGCATTATCAAGGGCTTGCACCTCAAATCTCTCTCAATAGAGAAATGCATTATCAAAGGCTTACACCTCAAATCTCTCTCAATAGAGAAATGCATTATCAAGGGCTCATTAAACAAAGGAACACTGATATTGAGACTCCCTCTCAGCTAGAACTTCATTCTCCACCATATCAAGCATGTCTCGAAGGTACACAACCATTATCCCAAAAAATGCTTGATCACTTGTAGATGGTATGTACAAGTGCTCATCACTTAATGTGATGTTGTGACCTCAATGTGACTTTCACCATGGCTCCTCCAGAGGGTGAAACATAAGTACAAGTAAGTCATCATAGATTCCCTCACGTGATGCTGTCATGGAGTCACACACATGACATCCACCATAGCTCTCCCAGAGGGTGGAAACAAGGGCTTTCACCTCAAATCTCAAAGAGAAATGCATTAACAAGGGCTTGCACCTCAAATCTCTCTCAATAGAGAAATGCATTATCAAGGACTTACACTTCAAATCTCTCTCAATAGAGAAATGCATTATCAAGGGCTTACACCTCAAATCTCTCTCAATAGAGAAATGCATTATCAAGGGCTCATTAAACAAAGGAACACTAATACTGAGACTCCCTCTCAGCTAGGACTTCATTCTCCACCATATCAAGCTTGTCTCAAAGGTACACAACCATTATCCCAAAAATGCTTGATGAGAATGACTGCCATCTGCTCATCAGTGTTGATATACCTCAACTAAATATCTTTCCTCAATACCATATCTCTGATATAGTGGTATGCTTAGTTTTGTCATGAAACACATGGAAAGACAAAAAGCTTCTCAAAGCTTTGATTAACACAAAGGATGACAGTTGGCTTCAACGATTGTTCAACCAATCCTGCAAGGAGCTTTCGAAGCCACACTACTTTTCGAGCTGCCACAAAAGACTACTTTTTGCTGTAACAGGATATCATCGCAGACATCAACTAAGACAACATCCAAGGCAACACAACCATCTTCTTTAGGTTCAGTAGGCTCCCTCTGAATCTTCAATCACTTGCATCAACCACTTGACCAAGATTGCCTGCAACGCTTGCTTTAGAGAAATGGTTTCCAACGCACACCTCTGTAGAGATTCAGGGTTGTCCTCTTCGACCGCATCCCAGATCACTCTATTCTGAATAGGTTTGCGGAGCTACCAATCCAGGTTGACTTGAGCAATTCAGAACCGAACTGTTGAAGAGGTACTTCAACAATTTAACATCCAGCCTTGCAACACTGCAACCCTTACTTATTCTCAGTGAGTCATAGAACTCCCTCTTAAGGTTAATTCTTCCTCTTCGAAAAAGATGTCTTCAGCTAATCACTTAGCCTCATAGCTACAAGTGCAGTCTCCATCCTTCAACCTATAGGATGCATCAAGCTCTTCTTGAAAGCAATCTCTTACGCTTCTTGATTTATCCTGAAATCATTAACAAGAGATTACTAATAGTTCATGAACTCAACTATCTCAAATAGACATACCATAACTAGGAGCATACATGATTTACTATCTCAATAGCATGAATTAGTAGCTATAAAACAATTCATGAACATTATTCAACCATGCAATACTTCAAAATCTCCTGAGTAATAGATAATTAATTCATCAATCATGACATGACTTTCTTTTAATTTCTCAGAAGAGCTAATCTCAAAAGACAATCTTCACAGTTTAGCATGATACAACTTGCAATGAATAAATCTAAAGAATCTTATCACAGAGATCACTATTTACTAGTCACACATAATCCTAAGTAAATAGTGTTAGATTTGCACAACTGAATTTTAGCCTAGAATGGTAATCAAAACAAAGAATACTTATCTCTTAAATATTCTGAAGGGTGGACACAGTATGATACGTTGCTCTTGCGCTCAGATCAGTACACAACCTTCACGACTTGAACACAGGCCCATGACTAGAGTAGAAATTCACTAGAATCATTTTGGGGAGAGATCTCAATCACATCCGCAAATGAAGCATGTTGATTAGGCCTGGTAGAACAATCCTTCGCGTAGTGACCAAATTTGTCACATCTAAAGCATTGAACACGATAGAGGTCCCACTTCTTCTTGAATGCAGGAGCACCATCTGACCCATTATCTCTATTCCTCTTGAAGAATCCTTTCTTCCAAAATTTTCCTTTCTTCGATGAATGAGAGGTGAGAACATGTAAATCTTCGTTCTTTGAACTTTGACCAATGCCTCTAGCCGCCAACCTCGACTCCTCTTGAATGCAGTCTGCTCTTAATCGATCAAACTTGGGAAGTTTCGATCTCGCACTAATTCCTTGAATGTAAGACTCCCAAGATGAAGGAATGTAAGACTCCCAAGATGAAGGAAGACCATTAAGAGCCAACATGGTCAAATCCTTGTCATCAACAATGTGACTAATGGTAGAGAGTTGATCTCTCAATTCGGAAATCTTCATGAAGTAGGTGATGACAAACTCTCCTTCCGCCATCTTAATGTGAAGTAGTTGTTGCTTCAAGGTTAGGGCACGACTGGTGATGTTGATTTCGTACATCTCTTCCAATGTTTTGAACATCTCCCTTGCGGTATTGTGATGTACCAACACACTGCTGATTTGTTTTCTCATAAATCGTAGGTCTGATTTTTCGTTTCAGTTTGTGTTTCTTCTTATGCTTTGATTTTGTTTTCCAAAATTACAAGATTAATACATAAAGAGCATACGCATACCATGAAAGCTTCAATAACTAAACTAATGGAATAACTTGAAAACATTACTCATTTCGATGTCTAAATATAGTTCCTTCATTACATAAAGGTCGCTTACAATATATAACTTACATTAGGTTCGATGTTGAGTATTACATAAGTCATATTTTAACTTACAGCCAAAACACACTGTAAATAGTGCCCTGCTACAGTACCCGCGCCCAATGATATGCTGATTTCTCTTCGAAGATGAACTTCTCCCACCAAAAACCGTAATGGAAAGCCTCCTAGGGTAAGGGCGCCCCCTTTAGGTGAAGTTGCAGCCTTGTAAAAAGGGCGTTTCTTTTGCTTTGGCTGAATCAAACCCTCACAAAATGCGGCTGGTTGTAGCACACCAAATAACAGCTCCAAAATACCACAAAATGCGAACAGCTCTTGAACAATCGAGATTGGAGACAACGGCAACCCAAACCACTCAAACCCAAGCTCGAACAACTTGCAACCATCAATGTAGATCTCCAAAAGAGCAGCAAAATAACAGGTCAGCAACTTTAAGGTGGTGTTTCACACCCTCAAGCAGCTCCAAACGAACAACCAAGCCCCACCAGGCTCACCCACTGCAAGAAATAAGGAAACCCTAGCCTTCTTCTTCCTCCAAGCTTCACTCCCAAGTTTTCTTCAAGCCAAATGATCATCTCATGAAGCAATTCGAATTTCACTCTTGCCTTTCATAAATTTTACAAAGGAAACACTATTCACTTAAGTTATAACATTTTCCACTTTAGTAATGAATAGTAACTTAAAAATAGAAATGACCCCTTCATATTAAAACACATGGTCCCTAGGCCAAGGATGGTGAAATAAAAGGTGAATATCATTAAATTAAGCACTAGTATCATGCCAAATGCCACAATCCACCCTGCCACCATGCTCCGAAGATCAACATTGAAGTTTGACGACCAAGTGCCCGTCCAAGTGACCCTCTATCCAGAACCATTAGCCTACGAGGGTCGACATAATAGGCTAATCTACTGATGTCCAAGAGCCTATTTAGAAGGGGACATCACAAGTATCCAACTTGAAGACAATCGAAGCAATATGATCTTTGACGGAATCAACCAACACTTTCTTTGCCCTAGTATCTTTCTTCCTCCACTGCAACTTTTCTTCTTCCTCCTTAGGTTCGCGAACTTTTGTTTTCACAAACTCAGCCAAATCATTCTCTTCCAATGTGAGCATGATCCTGAACCTCCATGATGTGTAGTTAGAAACTCCTTCGAGTCTATCCTCGATTTTCAGACCATTCACCATCTTGATCTTTAAAACAAGAAGAAAGGATAGACTGAAAAAGATTAAGGTAAGTGCTTGCAAAATAAATCTAATCACGATCTTTTCCAAACCCGCTCTGATACCATGTTAGTGTTTCTTAGATCAGATCATATAACAGAAAGTACTTAAAATATTGCAACACATAAGATAATAAACACAGCGAGATACCCTGGGAAAACCCTCCTCTTGAGGGAGAAAAACCCAACAAATAATCCTCTTATATAATATAGAACAAGAGCAGAAATCTACTTACAACTCAGGCCCAACCATCATCATCTTTTTTTTCTTTATCCTCGCATTTGGGCAAGATTGCCAAACCAGTCACGAGAAACATTTCGCAAGGCCAACTAGAGCTGCTACCAGGAGCAGGATTAGAGGGCCACCTAGAGGTGCCACTGCCGCTCCCCGCCAACCCCCTAGAGGGCCACCCCAAGTCAACCCTCGGAGGAGAGCGCGACCGTTGAGGAGCCTAAGAGCGGGGACGAGCATAACCACTCCGTCGTTGGCCCCATGAAGGTGACCGACCGCAGGAGGAGGTGGGCGAAGAGGGCACTCGAGCCATAGTGCACAAGGCATTGCCCCAATGATCTAGAAGCACCTAGAGGTGAGAGATCTCAAATGCAACTTTGTTTGCTTGAACTTGAATTTGCAAAGCACGTTAGAACAAATAATAGCTTTAGAATACAAAGATACATTTTTATCAATTTGGTTATGAGCAAAAATGTAGGCATTTCTATCTTTCCAAATGCTAAAGAGGATTTCCACCCTGAAAGTGTGCCAAAGCTAGGTATACTTAGACGGAAGCCAGGGTGAGTCGCCTAGCAAAATCATATGCCAAGAGAACGGCTCTAACTGAAACGGTCGGAAGAAGTCATGAACCCAGTTGTAAAACTGTTGAGCCCTGGTACAAAACCAAAAAAGATGCTTAAAAGACTTAGCTTGCACACAAAACGGTCAACGAGCCTATCTTAACTCCCTTTCAATGCGAAAAGTGATGGGGAAATGGTTTGACAACGTGACGTCCACTAACAGCTTAACCGGAAGTGAAGAGTTGTCAAAGGAGAAGAAAGATTGAGCCAAGATCACGACACAATCAAGGCGCTTAAATATTGTGTAAGAACCAACACAGTAATTTACACCAAGTGTGCCAGAGAGAATGAGAATGGCGACGGCCAATATTGGGATAAAAAAACCCCAATTTATTACGCATGTAAAACCACGCTTCTTGTTCGCCATCTGCCCATCTGAATGGTAGAGTACCATCCTTGTCGTACGCCATCTCAACCATATTGAAATCCCCACACAAAAGCCAAGTAGCAACTGGCAGTGAATCAACAATCCAACCCCAGAGAAGAGATCTTTTAACAACATCATTCGAGGCATAAACATTAATAATCCCAAAAAAATGATTATCAATGTTGAGAAGAATCTAGATGAGCTGGTGTGTGGGATCAGACCCATGATCAACCACACAAGCATGCCACCATGGGGACAAAAGGGTGACTGCTTCGCCACGTCCAATCTCATGTTCAGTACAAAACATTTTACTGGCTTGACAAATGGATCGACAAGCTGACGCAATAAAAAAACCAGTAACTTTCACTTCCTGGAGGCAGAGCACTTCAATCCTAGTATACTTTTGCAGAGTATCCCTAATATTACAACCCCTCCAACCCTACCTATATCTCCTATTGTGTTTGGCGATATAGAGATGGGCTTCAACAATGAGGATGCTTTTCGTATGAGATTTGAGGCACAAGTCCATTAGTTGGAAAGCACCTAGTAGAGTTCCAATCTCACTTTACTAGTGATGAGGATGCACATCATCCGTGGAACCCATTTTGGAGGCCATGCAAACAATGTTATGTCATCACCTAGAAGGTCTTGACTTTTTGCGTGGGCTTGCACTTATCATCAACAATGCCTTGCCTACTAAACAACTTCAAGATTCACATTCAAAACTACCTATGCCAAACGTTCACATGAAAAACCTCACACATGTGACTACTTGTATGGCTCATCTTGGTAATGCAAGCACTTCATCTTCTAGGATGGTGCAAAACCCCATTGCTTCATATGCCTTTATTCCCCAATCCCAACCTCTACCTTCTAATTTTACAACTAAGACTTTGTAGCCCTTGCATGTATAGTCCCTGGCAATACCAATTATTCCTACTACTGCTGCTATCATTGTCACTTCCACTACATCATTGACCCATTGATAAACCAATTAATGCAAAACATGGGTAGTTTGCAACAACTTCATTATCTACATCTTTGCAGCCACTTACTACATCATATTATTGTTGCAATCCATTATCACTAAAGATCCTTGCTACGTTTCTTTTCGCTAGCTTTGAAGTCTCATGCTTTGAAAAGTATAATGTAGAAGGTGATCCATAAAAACATGTATCACAAATACTACTCTGTGCAGTGATTTCATTTTTCAAGATAAGTTACTGGTAAAATTGTTTTCATGGTCTTTAAAAGACACTATGTTGGACTGGTTTTCCTCCTTACGAAATGATTCCATTTTTTTTCTTTTGATCAATTGGTAAATCAATTTTTACAGCATTTTCAAGCCAACATTGACTCCTAGGTCATTTTCACTAAATTTGTGCATTGCAAACAAGGAGCTAATGAAAAAGTAACTAATTTTATTTTTTGTTATCAATCATTGTTTTCACAAATACTATATGTTCTATAACTCAAATGTGCAAAGGGTTTTCATAAGAAACCTTCAACCTCTTATCAAGGACAAGATTCTTTTAGTGCAGTATTCATCATTTCTTTTGCACAACCCTCCATGATTATCAATAAACTGTCAATCAATTTAAGGTGCCTTCTTTTGGCTCACCTACTCCTGCTTCTTTGCTAGGGCCTTCTACATCATTTAATAAAAAATATAAAAATAATACAATTTTTTTTTTCTCAAATGAACACATTTGTGGCAAATGTGAACACTATCGGTGAAGCTTTGCCGCCTTCTTTGGTTATGGCTTTATTTGTGTAGTTTCAATGTAACTACCGCTTTGCAAAGTTATTTGATCCACTTAAGTCTATTCTCCAACAACTCCTTACAAACAATTTGGTGCAATTATTGACTCTCCATCGTCTTGATATAAATCACTCACTTTTGAAGAACTATGATCCTAAAGCCTTTTGTCAATACATTGTGTGCCTAGCCATGACATGGAGAAATGTATGCATTTAGGGCACTTATTTCAAGATCTAATTGACTCGAATGCCATCCAAATTGTCAATGTTAACGACAAAGGCAAAAAAACTATAGCTCAGTACAACTAGAACATCCAAATTTAGACAAATCCTTTTCCATAGAAAACCAATGTCAATGTCATTGATTGCATTCCATCTTATAGTTTAGAGTCTAATCCTACTTTTGCCCTTCTTGTGTTGAATGTGGATCTTCTTTTCCTTTGACCTTTTCCTTCTATGGTAGATATGGTTGATGTTCAACCTTGAGCCTCTCAGCATAAACTTGCCCCTAATCCCATCATTTATCTCTTCTACCAACACGCATATGGCATATATGATGGTCCTTTATACATCTAGGCCTTAGTAAACCAAAAAATTGTCTGTGGTGTAATAAATGAGCTAGTGAGCATGGTTAATGTTGTAGCAGAGGAGTTTCTATATCTCCACTAGTTCCATAGAGATGTTTATGACTCATTTGATATCTTTGTGCATATGCATGGCGACCTTTTTATTCCTACTCTTGGTTCCATCACCTTTTTGTATCCAAGTTAGACCAAAGACCGTTGAAATTCAATTGAATGTAATTCCTACTTTAAAAAGCTTTCACATCTTGTTGGGCCATCCTTGTTTCACTATGATGCAGGTTGTTCCTTTTGTCATCCACAAGTGTCTAAAATTCCTCATAATGTAATTCCTACTTTAAATAGCTTTCACATCTTGTTGGGCCATCCTTGTTTCACTATGATGCAGGTTATTCCTTTTGTCATCCACAAGTGTCTAAAATTCCTCATGATTGTTTGGTGCATACTATTAATCACAATTAGTAACAACTATTGGCGATTCTGGGAAACTTTTTCACTTGATCTACAACTTCTAGTTCCCTCTGAACTTGTATCAAATTTCTATTTAAACAATATTAGAAATGTATGTTGATTTGGATTCCTCTCCTATTCCTTCTCTTCCCATCCCACCCATGGTTACTTTTCTTCAACCAAATCCTCCTATTCCTTCTTCTTCCCTAGTGACAAATTGAGGAAAGCAACCCTTGTTGGATGAATCTCCCCCTTTTTCTTGTGCATCTTAAGCATGGACTAAACAAAATCGATTGGCTCAATTGCTTAAGCGTCAATGCTAGGTGGATACTAGATATATCCTTGGCCAACCTTCTTATAGCCCTCTCTACTTTTTGACCCTCCTTAGAAGCCTCTAGAGAAAAATCAAAATGGGTGCAAATCACCATGGCTCCTCCTATTGAGCCTTCTTTTCTTCCAAAGGTCCAAGATTGATCCCCATTTTCTTAGTCTATTGATGTTCCCAATGCGTGTCATATCCAACACCAACCTTACTTCCATGGTCCCCTTATGCACACTTGCCATTAGATATTTTAGAGCCCTTCTAGATTAGACATTGATATCACTCCACCTCCTAAATGCAAACCTAAGCACTATCGCACTACACCCCACCCTTCCACAAGCCTAAGACTAACATGATTTCACCACCTCTATAAATAATTATGAACACACAAAATTATTGCCAATATAATTGATTAATTAAATAAGAAGCAAACACATTCTTACATAGAACTACAATGACCTAATAATAGCGAAGATATCAATATACTAATGAAAGCCAACTAAAGGCTTAACTGAAAGTAACTGAAATCTAAAAAGCTAACTTAATGCATAACTAAAAGAATAAAAGAATATACTTAAAGTCTATTCTAATATCTTATTTGACCATTAAACTAAATATAACAATATTATTTTAATACCCTCCCTTAATGGTCAATCTATTAACTACACCAAGCTTATCCCAAAATTTTACAAACTTGTCAAGATTCAAAGACTTAGTTTGAATGTTTGCAATATGGTCGTTAGTGGGACAATACTGCAACATTACTGATCCATCTTTTGCCGTATGAAATGACAATGAAGCTCTACATGCTTGGTACGCTCATGGAAGATTGGATTCTTGGCAAGCTTTAGCACCTCTTCATTGTCACAAAGCAAGGGTGAAGGCCCTGCTTGAGACATCTACATGTCAAAAAGGATCCGTTGAAGCCATACTGCCTCACATGCTACTTTGATTGTTCCTTGATATTTTGCTTCGGTCAAGGAAAGAGCTACTGCTTGTTGCTTCTTACTAGTCCATGTGACTGCACCCATGCTAAGACTGAAAACATACCTAGAAGTGGACTTCTTGTCATCAACTGAACCTACCCAATCTAAATCTATGAACCCAACCAGCATAGGATCTTTGATTATGTTATATAGAATGCCAAAGTCAAGTGTCCCTTTCATATATCTCAGTACTCACTTCGCTGCAACCCAATTTTTTGCCTTTGGGGTTGTCATAAAACGGGAAATGTAACTCACAACATAACTCAAATCAAGTCTAGTGGGTTGTAGGATAGATAAGACTGCCCACTAGTTGCCTGAAAGCTGACTCATCAATCACCTTTGAGTCTCTGTTGACTGAAAGCTTCAACCCTTTCTCCATGGGTAGATGCGAATTTGCAATCTGTCATTCTAAACTTGTCTAGAAAACTCTTGGCATATTTAGACTATGAAATAAAAATACCACCACCTGTTTGCCAATCCTCTACACCTAGGCAATAATGTAAAAGGCCTAAGTTTGTCATGTTAAAAGTGTGACACAAATTACATTTGATTTGTTCAATCAAATGGTCCTCACTACCTATAATGATGATATCATCCACATATATGACAATAAGGATGATGTTATTACCTATTCTCTTGACATAGATTTGGATTTGAAGGACTGCGTTGGAATCCCTGTTGCCCCAAATACCTGTCAATCTTGATGTACCATGCCTTGTGTGCTTGCTTCAAGCCACAAAGGGCTTTAATCAGTCTGCAAAACTGATGCTCCTTTCCTGTAACCTAAAAACCCTGAGGCTAGGTCATGTACACTTCTTCCTCTAAATCGCCATTGAGGAAAGCACTCTTGATGCCCATTTGATGGACTTTCCAACCAAACTGTGTTGCCATGGCTAGAACTAACCGAATGGTGCTCATCTTTGATGTAGGAGAAAAGGTCTCCTCATAATCAATACCTACTCTTTATGAGAACCCTTTAGCCACCAATTGTGCTTTGTACTTGTCAAGTGTACCATCAACTTTGTACTTGACTTTGTACACCCATTTGCAGCCAATGAGTTTCTTCCCTAGAGGAAGATTTGAAAGGATCCAAGTCTTATTTTTTATAAGACTGATGTTTTATATCCATGGCCTTTTCCCATTCAGGTTTACCTATCGCCTCTGCAAAGTCCCGTGGTTTGTAAACACCCTAAATGTTAGCCATAAGAGCAAAATTAATAGTGTTATGTATGTTCTTGCCTCTAGATGATCGACCATCAAGTAGTTTATCATCCCGAACACCACCAATGAGTTTTTCCCACCACTTAGGTCTCATTGTCAAGCCTTGTCTATCCAAATCAACATGAGCATCATGTCGTGGATCATCTGATACTATTTCATATGGATGCTCTTCCAGGTTCTCTTGAAGAAGATCATCTAGTATTGTTGGTGGTATGTGTCTGGGGGATTCCACATGTTCAGAATCATCAAAGTCCCCCCCTTCAAGTGTAAATAATGGGAGATGAACACCTAAGTCCTTAGCCTTCAAAGGCTGATCTGTAGTACTCTCGATGTTAGAAGAGACCTTTGGTTTCCTCCCAGACCATGCTTCCTCTGAAGGACCTTGTGAGCTCTCCAAGTCCGTCCTTCTGAGAACGAAGATCTTTGTTGCTTCCTTGCCTAGCATGCTTCACAAGCACCCTAAATTTGCTACTAGATGTCAAGTAAACTATCCACCATATTCTCTTGAGCCAGTTGAGAGAGATAGGATAGGTTGAGATGCCCATAACGCTAATGCCACAAAATACTGATCATAGATGAACTGTTGGCTGCCAATGCATGCTCCTGAACCTCTCCAGTGTCAACTAGCCGATACAAACCATGGTCTTCAATGCCAATTGCTATAATTTGCTTGGACTCCTTGTCAACTATATGGAACTTGTGTGTGCTAAAGATGAAGTCCAACTTAGGACAATGGTGCATAATCGAACTCATTGAGAGCAAATTGAGCTCCATTCCTGGTACATTGTATACATTGAGGAAAAGAAGATTTTTTCCTCCAGATGTGAATTGGACATTACCTTTACCAACCACTGTATACTCCTCACCGCCACCAAAGATCACTGAATTTGAACAAGCTATATGGTCAGTGAACCAATCCTTTTTGTGAGTGATGTTTGGATGCTCCAAAATCGATGTACCATGCCGAGTGCTTGGCGTGATCAGCTGGTCGTTTGGCCATAAATGCAAAGAAGGTAGACTCCTACTCAGAATGTTTTGCAACATGAGCATTTGGTTGAGACCCTCCTTGGTTGGATTTTTTATCAGCCAACATCTTTCCGCAATGTTTCTTCATGTGACCAAGTTTGCCACAATAGTGACATGCCATAGTCTTCAGATTCTTTGAAAAATCATCAAAACTCCCTTGACCTTTCTTCTGAGGTCACTTGTCTTTGCCCTTGTCCTTGGTTGTGAAGGTCTATTCAACAGTGGGTTTATCACTAATGCTACCAAAATGTTTCTTCCATTTGTCCTGTTGCAAGAGTTTGTTGCACAAGTCATCAAACTTCAGGTCAACTGTTGTTGAAGTGATATTAAGAGTCTCAATAAAGTGCTCATATGAGTGTGGTAAACTCTTCAATGTGATAACCACAATGTCTTCTTCCATCTTGCGACCTATTGCTTCTAGCTGATCGCAAATGTCTTTGATCTTCATCAAGTGATCTTGCAAAGACATCTTATTATCCATCATGATTGAGAATAACATATCCTTCAAGAAGAAGGCCCTACCCTTGTCTAACGTCTCATGCAGATCTCGCTTAGTTGAGGTCTTGCTTGAAGGAACCTTTGGAAGTATCTCATCCGTGACAAATAACTTGAGAAGCATAACCGCCTCTAAGTTACTTCCATCAAATTTGTCGTGGCCCTTTCTCACAATTGTGGGACGTGTGTCTATACCAAGGACAATCTGATCAAGGCACTTGTATTCAAAAATGGTGAGCACCCATTGTTTCCAGGTGTTGTAATTTTTGTTGTTGAACCTCTGACCACCTTCCAACATGATGTTGGGTAATGGAGACATCCATCCTATAATACGAAGTCATGTAAAATGATGAGACCCTAGGTCTAAAAAAGAAAATCAGAACCCTAGTTTGCACAAAGAGGCAGAAAACAACGATTTTTGTCCAAAAAATCGAAAAAAAGATGCAAAAATAATTGTTGTCACACTGCTGCAAAACCATAGGTCATGATTTTGATTAAAATCTTGCAAAAAAAATTATGAAACCCTAGGTCCTGAATTTTAGAATGCAGAGAACCCTAACTCACATAGCAAACCCTAGCGGTCGTAGGAAATGTCTGAAAACACTAGCTGCAAGTCTAAAAATCACCAAAAAATGTGCAAAAACCTTGGCCGTTTCAAAAAAGATCCGAAACCCTTTTTTTTCTATAGTAAAACCCTATGAAATTTTTTAAAAAAATTGTCAAAAAATATTTGCATAAATAATACAAAAAATTTGTAAGGAAAACAAATCATCAAAAATTCCTTGTACGAAATTCGTACAATCACCCTTGGCATGATTTATTGTGTCTTGCGTTGAATTTGTCACTTTACCTTCCATAGAATTCACACGCTAACCGATCCCTAAACCTGAGCTTTGATACCATAAAATAATTATGAACACACAAAATCATTGTCAAGATAATTGATTAATTAAATAAGAAGCAAACACATTCTTATATAGAACTACAATGAGCTAATAATAGTGAAGATATCAATAGACTAATAAGAGCTAACTGAAGGCTTAACTGAAAGTAAATGAAAGCTTTAACTGATCCTAACTGAAAGCTAACTTAAAGCGTAACTAAAAGAATATACCTAAGGTCTATTCTAATATCGTTTTTGACCATTAAACTAAATATAACAATATTATTTTAATACTCTAAGCCCTTCTACATTAGTTCCCCAAACATGGAGGATCTTCCCCCATGTTAGTTTGTTGATCTTGGTGCTCACATTTGTTGCTAGCAATGAGGATCAACGACTGGTTGTGTACTTTACACTTAAGTCACAAGCCCCTCCCCCAAAGGAGTGCTTGTTTGAGTTGGTGGTGGATGTATCAACATTGTTGAGTGTCTGAAGAAAACAATGGAGGATTTGGAGCATTTCAAGAACAATCACGATGTCAAGCTTTCTGATATGGAGGGGAGGCTAAATAATGTTAGAGAGTCAATTCAAAAGGTACTGGAAATGAGCCATAAAATCCTTAGATCCACTGTTAGTACCATGAATATTGTTAGTTTTTCATGATCAGATAAATCAAACTTAAAGTAAACATAAAATGCAACACATGAAACAATGAACACCACAAGATGCTCTGGAAAACCCTACAACCTGAGGGAGAAAAACCCAACCAATATATCTCTTATATATTGAAAGAATAAGAGCAGAAATCTGCTTACAACTCAAGCACAACACAATGCCTATTAGATACAATGAACAACACCTCTCCTAGATGCGAAGATACAAATGATATGTTTCTCCTTGAATCGACTTGTTGCTACAAACTATGATCTGCTGCTCCAAAATGTGAATTATGTTGAATGAACTTGATGTCATAAACAATGAAGTGCCATCGAGTATATATACTGAATGAGGAGGAGGACGTGACCCTTCAAGAACAAGTGGGCCCACATAGAAGAATGCAACCCTTCATAAAAACGTGTCCCAATGAAGAAGTATGTCTCTTGAAAATCGTGTCCAAGGAGCAAGAGGTCGGCCTCAATAAAAGTTACATCTCTTCATTAACTCGTGCCTCTTTATTAATTAATTATAGTTGGCATAAATCGTGTCTCTTCAACAAATCAGAATCTCTATAAATTAAATAGCCATAGGCTATTATTTAATTTATCATCATTTAGGAGATTGGTTGGAAGTAGACGATTGCAGCTGCTTTATCATCAACACTCCCTCTCAGCTAGTGAGGAATACTTCTTGTTGTACAAAACATATTACCTCATCGTGATGTCAATCAACATAGCTACATCCATGTGAGAAAAGAGGTTATCAACTCATCGTGAAAGCATATCAGATATCACCTCATCGTGGTATCAACCACAATGGCTACACCCATATGTGGAAAGGAAAGATATCACCTCATCGTGATATCAACCATCATGGCTACACCCATGGATGGTATGTACAAGTGCTCATCACTCCGTGATGTTTGTCACCTCATCGTGACTTTCACCATGGCTCTCCCAAAGGGTGAAACACAAGTACAAGAAAGATCATCACAAACTCCCTCACGTGATGTTGTCATGGAGTCACACACATGACATCCACCATGGATCTCCTAGAGGATGGAATCAAGGGATTTCACTTCGAACCTCTCTTATAGAGAAGAACTCATTAACAAGGGATTTCACCTCGAACTTCTCTCATAGAGAGAGAACTCATTAAAGAGGATCACTGATACTGAGACTCCTTCTCAGTTAAGGTTTTATTCTCCACCATACCAAGCTTATCTCGAAAGTATACAAACTTTATCCTAGAGAGAGGCTTGGTGAGAATGTCTATCGTCTGCTCATCAATGCTGATATACCTCAACTGTATAGCTTTCCTCAATACCATATCTCTGATATAATGGTATTTGATCTCAACATGCTTGGTTTTGTCATGAAACACAGGAATGAAAGAAGGCTACACACAGCTCTAGTTATCACAATGAATGATAGTAGGCTCCATTGATTGTCCAAACAAATCTGCAAGGAGCTTACGAAGCCACACTGCTTCCCGAGCTGCCACACAAGTTGTAATGTACTCGACCTCCGCTGTACTCAGTGCCAAAGAAGACTGCTTCCTGCAAACCTCAACTGAAACAACATCCAGAGGTACTCTTCCGATCAGCAACATGACCATCTTCTTTAGGTTTAGTAGGCTCCCTCTGAATCTTCAAGCACTTGCATCAACCTCCTGACCTCATCGTCCAAGATTGTCTGCAACGCTTGCCTTAGATAAATGGTTTCCAGTGCACACCTCTGTAGAGATTCAAGGTTGTCCTCTTCGACCTCATCCCAGATCACTCTATTCTGAATAGGTTTGCGGAGCTACCAATGTTAAATCCAGGTTGACTGATTTGAGCAATTCTGATCTCAACTGCTGAAGAGGTACTTCAAGGATTTAGCATCTAGCCTTGCAACACTGCAACCCTTACTTATTCTCAGCAAGTCATAGAACTCCCTTTGAAGATTAATTCTTCCTCTTCGAAGGGATGTCTTCAGTGATTCACGTAGACTCATGGCTGCAAGCAATGTCTCCATTCTTCAACCTACAAAATGCATCAAGCTCTTCTTGAAGGCAATCTCTTATGCTTCTTGATCTATCCTGAAAGTATTTAGAAGAGATTACTAATAGTTCATGGAACTCAACTATCTCGAACAGAAGTACCTTTTCTAGAAGCATACATGATTGACTGTCTCAATGTTATAGCATGAATTAATAACTACATAACAATTCATGAACATTATTCAACCATGCAATACTTATCTCATTGAAATCACGATCTTCTGAATAAGCCCAGATAATTAATTCATCATTCATCTTTGTTGATTCTGACATGTCTTTCTTCCATTTTCTTGGAAGAGCTAATCTCAACATAACAAAAGACAATCTACACAGAATCATAGATCATGCATATAGAAAATCAATCATAATCGTAATTTTAGTTCTCCTTTTATTTCAGAGTTACACTCAAAAATTAGCATGAGACAACTTGCAATGAATAATTCTTAATTCTAAAGAATCTTATCCCAGTGATCACTATTTACTAGTCACATGTAATCCAAGCAAATAATGACAGATTTGCACAACTCGATAAACTGAATTTTAGCCTAGAAGGGTAATTACAATCAAAACAAAGAATACTTATCTTTTAAATGTTCTGATGGGTGGACACAGTACGATACGCTGCTCTTGCGCTCAGATCAGTACACAACCTTCACGGCTTGAACACAGGCCCATGACTTAGAATAGAAATTCCCTAGAATCATTTTGAGGAGAGATCTTATCCACATCCGCAATTGCAGCATGTTGATTAGGCCTGGTTGGGCAATCCTTTGCATAGTGATTAAACTTGTCACATCTAAAACATTCAACACGAAAGAGGTCCCACTTCTTCTTGAATGCGGGAACATCATCAGAGCCTTTATCTCTACTCCTCTTGAAGTATCCTTTCTTTCCTCGTTTTCCTTCTTTCTTCGAGGATTGAGCAAAAAAAACATGAATACCTTCATTTGTAGAGCTTCGACCAATACCTCTCGCAGCCAACCTAGACTCCTCTTGAATACAATCTGCCCTCATACGATCAAACTTGGGAAGTTTCGATCTTGCACTTATACCTTGAATGTATGACTCCCAAGATGAAGGAATACCATTGAGGGCCAACATGGTCAAATCCTTGCTATCAACAATATGCCCAATAGTAGAGAGCTGATCTTTCAACTTGGTGATCCTCATGGAATAAGTGATGACAGTTTCCCCTTTCATCATCTTGACATGATGAAGTTGTTGCTTTAATGCAAGTGCACGACTTGTGTTGTTGATCTCGTACATCTCCTCCAAAGTCTTAAGCATTTCTCTCGCTGTCTTCAACTTAGAGATGATTGGAACAATATGATCTTTCACTGAATCAACTAACATCTTTTCCGTCTTGATATCTTTCTTCTTCCATTCAATCTTTTCTTCCTCATCCGTAGGCTCGGTAGCTGTGCTCTCCACGAACTCTGCCAACTCACTTTCTTCCAAGGTGGGCATAATTATGAATCTCCATGATGTGAAATTTGATGCTCCCTCAAGTCTGTCCTCGATCTTGAGACCGTTCACGATCTTGACAAAGTGATAGAAGAGATCAAGAAGGTGAAGGAGAATAAGGAATATTGTTGGAAGATAAATCTGATCAAGATCTTCTTCAAACCCGCTCTGATACCATGTTAATTTTTCATGATCAGATAAATCAAACTTAAAGTAAACAGAAAATGCAACACATGAGACAATGAACAGCACAAGATACCCTGGGAAAACCGTCCAACCTAAGGAAAAAAAACCTAGCCAATATATCTCTTATATATTGAAAGAATAAGAGCAGAAATCTGCTTACAACTCAGGCACAACACAATGCCTATTAGATAAAATGAACACCTCTCCTAGAAGCAAAGATACAAATGATATGTTTCTCCTTGAATCGACTTGCTGCTACAAACTATGATTTGCTGCTCCAAAATGCAAATTATGCTGAATGAACTTGATGTCATAAACAATGAAGTGCCATCGAGTATATATACTAAATGAGGAGGAGGACGTGACCCTTCAAGAACAAGTCGGCCCACATAGAAGAATGCAACCCTTCATAAAAACGTGTCCCAATGAAGAAGTATGTCTCTTGAAAATCGCATCCAAGGAGCAAGAGGTCGGCCTCAATAAAAGTTACATCTCTTCATTAACTCGTGCCTCTTTATTAATTAATTATAGTTGGCATAAATCGTGTCTCTTCAACAAATCAGAATCTTTATAAATTAAATAATCATAGGCTATTATTTAATTTATCATCATTTAGGAGATCGGCTAGAAGTAGACAACTGCAGCTGCTTTGTCATCAACAAATATGATGGTTGTGAATCTAGAAAGGGCTCATCAGGTTAAACCAATGGTGGATGTGGAGGAAGATAAAAATCAAAGCCAAGCTGAAGGGGTTGGGCCAAGCAAACGTACCAGAGCCAACTTGAAAAGGTAGTTGGACAAGACCCCTATGGACATTCTGGAGATGAAGAAAGCTACTATTAACATGGACAATCTGGAAAAGGAAGTTGCTGATATCCTGAGAAATCTGGCTTAGTGCCTGGTTTCTTGCAAGTTTTTTGCCGGTTTTTTGGGTTGTGTTGCCTCTGCGCTGGTCTTTGGTTTTTTCTTTGTTGGCAGTTTTTCTTCTTTTGTTGAACTTTCAATGCTTTATCTTATCTTTATCTACTGTTAAAGGGTTTCAGGGTCTCTTCAAAACCTGTTTTTACCTTAATCAAAAACATTGATTTTAATCCTTATATGATCATTGACAATTGCCCCTTCAACATATGCCCAAGAGGACATTTTTCCTCCTACTCCTATACAATGTCTTGCTTCTCATCATTATGTTATTCTCACATCTCCTTTGCCATCAAGTTGTCCTTCAACCCACCTAGGCGAAATTGGGAAGGAGACAACTAGATGGATCAAAAGCCTCTTGAGTAGCATCTTTATCTCACATGTACATATGCGTTTAGTTAGTATGTTTGTCTCATTTGTTTGTTTCTACCCATGTACTTGGTTGTTATATGTCTTGTTAGTCCCCCCAAACGGACCCCGTGCTACCATTGTAGGTACATGAACACAGGAGGAATCTCATTTTGTGATCTTCCTTATTTTCTTGTTTTCTTTTATACGTTGTTTGTTTAATCTTTTGTTTATTTTGGGGACGATGCAAAGCATTGAGACATTTATGTATCTTCCATGTTTACCCAAAAATATATTTTTTCTTTACTTGTTGATTATGTGTCTTCTTCCATCGTGCTTGTAGTTCTATATGCATGGGGGATGATGACACTTCCATCCATAATCCTCGATTATCATTCCTATATATATTTATATTGACCCCAAGCATATAGATTCCCTTGTGTGCTTTGTGTGATGCTATTTTTTTCTCTGTGGCATTGTCTTTCATTTTTTGTCATTCCATGAACATGATTTTCAATGCATCATGTTTTCTTTCAGCAGCATTGTCTTTTGTGCTTCCCTTGGAGGCATCTTTTTTGGTGACTCTAGGGGCATATCCATTCATATATGCTCCTTAGAGATCTTTCACCTTTTCCCCTTTTCTACCTTAAAATCAATTGCATACTCTTGCTTTCACAATTATTTTAAAGAGGGGCATTGCACTTTCACATGTGCATCCACACATATGCATGCACCCACATTGGTAACATGTCCCTAAATGTCAGTAGCTTGTCGTCCCATGTATAGAGAGTTACTTGAATATTACCTAGCAATAGAGAATGTTAGTCTATGTAACCCCTAGTATTGTATTTGCATATTAGCCACCTAGCAACAAAATACACTAGTTCGTGTGACTCATATCAGCTACTTTTATACTCTTTATAGGTCATCTAGCTATAAAGCATGCTAGTCCTTGTGATTTTGTAATAAACCTGTCTGATTGCTAAAAGAAATCGCAGGCATTACTTCGACATGAATAAGGTTATCGTTGTGTAAACAAAAGACAATCAGTTCGATCAGAGCATTGGTTAGTTAATTAATGGTTGATTAATTAAGTTGGAAGAGACATATTGAAACCAAGCATCGGCTAGTTAGTTAATGGTTGATTAATTAAGTTGTGTGCAAAAGACATATTTGAGAAGATACAACTCCTCACATCATGCCCATTCGAATGCTAATAGAGGAGATTCATAGATCATCCAAGAGGCATTGATCATTTGCAAATTCATATCTCTAAACTCAGATTTGAAGTTCTCTTAAAGAGCCCACGATCAGCCAAATAATGGACGCATGAGCAATCAGACATTATTCAGATACAATGCCAAGAAATCGCAGGAGTCTAATGTTCAAATTAGGGACAGCGATCAAATAAAGGCATAAGCCTCTTGCACAACCAAACACATAATCTAAAAGCAATAAATCAGAAACAGCGATCATCTTTTCTTGTCAATTTTCCCATTCCTGAATAATAGTCAATTCAGACTTCATTATTTCAAACTTCAAAATTCATATCAGGAAATTGATGTCATTATTACTGACATAATATCCACTCCTATTTGTATATATAAAGGACTAGTGTAATCAAAAGTTAGAGTTGTTCTTTAGAGGTTTATAACCCTTTATACTCTCTTAAATTATCGATTATTTGGCATATTTTGACATCTTAATTTATAAGACTTAAGGCAAAATTTAAGGTAACTCTACAAGGGACATTATAATTGGTATCAGAGTTGGTAAACATGCCAGCCTATGAAGGTTTATGAGTGAGAGGGAGAGAAGATATTATACCAGAAGATAAGAAGACACTGGGAACCTGCCCGGGCTTCAGAAGGAAAAACAAATTCCGATATCTTGGGTATCCACCAAGAATCATCATTAAATACCAGCCCTAACAAGCCTGGATCTTGGAGTAGTGAACAAGGAGGCAGTAACATGGGACATAGAGGAAATATCATCGACCGTATGGATCAATTCATGGCAGAACAAAGAACTACTCAACAACGAATGGCACAATTATTGGACACGTTGACTCATGTCATGATAAATACAAATAACAATAACCATGGTGGCAATACTGGAGGCAATGAAGACAATTCAATCAACAATAGAACTCCAAGTCATCGTGTTCATACAACCAATTCTAGACCCATGATACCTACTTTCCCACCTAGAGTGGAACATCAAAAAGCCAATGAACCTACATTTGTAGAATTACAAGAACAGTTTCGCCAAGATTGGATAGATAGAGGACTGCAAACAGATATGTCCCTAAGAGACTACATCGACCTAAGAATGAGGCATTTGCCCAACAAGGGTAATAAATACCATTACAATGATCTAAGGAGGAAAATTGGTAAGCTTAGCTTGCCATACTTTGATGGTTCGGGAAAGACCACAACACGTGCATGGGTTCAAAAGGTTGATACATACTTCCAACTCAACCCAGTGCCAGAGAATGAAGCAATCAAATATGCTACCCTACATCTTGACAAGGTGACTCATGAATGGTGGTACCATGGCATGATCACCACGGTCCATGAACAAATTACCTCATATGTGCAATTCACGGAGAAGCTAATAGAGAGGTTTGACAACAAGGATCTCAAGCTCCACTTTAAAGAATTGGCACAACTAAAGCAAGGGGGAACCATTGATGAATGTATTGAAGACTTCCAAAGACTTTCCGTTTTGGTCACCGACATTTCCGAAAGAAGGTTGGTTGTTCTATTTATGGATGGCCTAATGGATCCTCTAAGGGGTTGGTCAAAGCTCTCAACCCTAGTACACTTCAAGAAGCAGTTAAGAAGGCTAGGGATATGGACTCAACTGTGACAAAGAACAAAATGCCATCAAAAGGATCATCATTCCAAAAAGACAAAGCAAAACAACCATTCCCAAAGGAATGGCCAAAGAAGAAATGTATGGATGAAGAAACTAGACAAGAGTTAAGGAGGAAGAAACTTAGTTTACTTGCAAAGAACCTTGGGAACCAAAACATAGATGCCTTGGCAAGGGGAAGGTTCATTATATTGAGGTTGTGCCCGATAGTGATGAAGAAAACAAATCTGATCTAAGTAGCAAGCAAGATGAAATGGAGGAAGAACCACCAAGGGTAAAGGAGTCCCCACCTAAAGAAAAAAAGGTGGCGTAGTTCCCACTATGACCGAAACTCCAAGATTTAACTCCTTTAAGGTTCGTGGTGTATTGCAAGGACAAAGGATAATTGTGCTAATTGATAGCGGAGCTACTCATAACTTTATTGATTCAATGATGGTGGTGGATGGCTACCAAATGTCTTGCTCAACAAAGGTACCAAAATTGAAATTTGCAATTGGTGACTACACAATCACCGATGATTTTTATGTTGTGGAGTTGGATGATACCAACGCTATACTTGGTATCCAATGGATGATGTCCATTGGTAAGTACTCACAAAAATTTCAAACAATGGAGTTCAAGTTCAAAGTGAATGGTAGGAAATTGGTATTTAGGGGACTATTCGATGGAGCTCCTCGAGTGGTATCAGCCAAAAGGGTGGAGAGCATAACTAGGCATGGAGATATAGCTTGGGCAGCACAATGTCTTGCTTTGTCCAAATCATTAAGCAACGAGCCTAAGTATCATCATGACGACTTACAACCAATCTTGGATAAGCATAGTCTATTTTTTGGGGACATACCACCAGGCTTGTGATGTCCCCATCATGAAAGAAGGAAATCCAAGATAAGTATATTTAACATGTTTATAGATTAAATGGTATACAACAACATATATGAATACATGCATTTAAAATAGAATAATTATTATTTATTTAACAATATGTATATATATATCATGACTAATCTGGGCGCTTGTGGCAGATTAAGGAAGAATCGATGCACCACAATGAAGAAGTCGATGATAGATTAAATGATTAAGGAAAAACTCGAAGCTCCACAATGAAGAAGCCAATAGGACACAACCCCGTATTAATGGTTGCAACTAATAAACATTAGTTCGGTGAAGAGAAGTGGGTGAGAGGGATGCACACCAAACAGAGGACGTGTCTCTTGAAATCGTGTCATATAAAGGCATGAGTGAAAATGAAGAGGGTAGGATCAGCGAAAGGCAAAAGAGAGGACACTCTACAAAAGATCGACATCATAGCGAATATAGAGAGATCAGACGAAGCTTCAGCTATATATCATTTTAAACAGCAGATCTAAAGTACACATAAGGAGCCGTGATTAGTTAGACAAGGGACATATGAGTAATTCGTAATTCTCAAGAACAACACCCTCTACATTTGCACAAATAAAAGATAATAATCAGAAACAGTGATACAACTCCAGCACCAATGTATTACACCATTCGTTCGCAACAAATAAAAGATAAATTATTCATTGAATTGGGATACATACTGACTAACTAGAATCGAGGCTATTATTGCAAATAATCCAATCAGATAGAAAGTAATGTTTTAGAAGACAACTTCAGGAGGATCGATATCAAGAACAATATTCGGATCTTGCCACCACTACATTCACAGTCCATAGACAACAATCATTGAAGTTTTGACAAAAAGACTCCATTCATTAATTCCATCTCCTCAATATAAATCTGCATAGTCAAGTCTACTAATTGGAACACTATTTTGAAGTATATGATTGAGATTGATTGACTATTCAGAAATTGGTGGATTTAAGTAAAGTTGTCTGGATTAAATAAGGGAACATCTCAGACATGAACTGACATTGATATTACTTGCAAGTCCTTGACATAATTGTTGAAATTCCTATACATCTATCTACCAATCTAAGTAAGGTCTATCACAGTGGTATCAAAGCAACTTTCCTGCCAACCTATAGGGAAGAAGTGGATGTGAACCTACCAAAGAAAAGGAACTATGGCTAATAAATTGGCTCAAGAACTTAAAACATTCATGGAGCAAACAAACGAAAAGGTTGAGAGAACTAACCAGCTGATCCTCCAAGCCCTCCAAAGCATGAACAACAAGAACTCCAATGAAAGAACCAATTCAAGAAAGGAACTGCACTCGAACCATTCAGAAAATGAACACTCAACTCAAAGCTCCACTCTAAGACCAACCATGCCTCCATTCATTCAAAAGGTCATTGAAGAAGAAGAAGAACCAAACATCAATAGTGCAGAAGATAATGCTCTTATGTATGCCAGATTAGACCCTGCAATCCAAAGGCTTATACCATTTAAAGAATCTTATTAAGTCAAGACCCAATTCAATCCAAATCGGAGGAAGAACCATCCCGACAAAGGGCTAAGATCGAGAATTAATAAGATGACCTTACCTTACTTTGACGGCTCTAGGAAGTTCACCACCCAATCATGGGTTCAAAAGCTTGATACCTACCTATCTCTCAGCCCCATGACTGAAGAAAACGCCATTAAATTCGTTGTCCTCCACTTATCAAGTACAACACATGATTGGTGGCATCATAGACTCATCACCCAAGGACATCAAAATATAGTCTCCTATAGTGAGTTCACCCAAAGACTCATTAATAGATTCAATCAAAAGCATCCGGAATGGTATTTCAAGGAACTCACCCATCTTAGGCAACATGGAATTGTGGAAGAATTTACGAATGAATTCCAAAAGGTAGCCGTCATGATCCTTGACCTATCCCAAAGAAGGCTCACCTACCTTTTCATTGAAGGACTCAAGGAACCAATTAAGAACATAGTGAACCCCTTAGAACCTCAAACCTTGTGGGAGGCAATTCAAAAGGCCATGAAGGTGGAATCCAGCTCTTCAAGGGAAAAATCTAAGAACCCCTCTTTCAAGTCACAACCCAGACAAGACCAACAAAGAGAAGATACTAAAGAAAAAGCATGCTACTTTTGTAATGAACCGTGGATTGTGGGACACAAATGCCACAACAAGGAAGCAACCAAATGAAGGGAAGGATTGATGAAGAAGGGCTTATGTTTCAAGTGCAATGAGCCTTGGGGACAAGACCACCAATGCAAGAAAGCACAAATACATAAAATAGAAGAAGCATCAGAGGAGGAGATAAGAGAGACTCCTGCCAAAAGGGTAAAACATAATGGCCCTTAACTAGAACAAGAAAGACTGTTGTAAGATCTTCAAAAGAAGTTAATAAGACAATTTTTTTGCAAATGAGCATCCCTTGAAGATAATTTGCATAAGGATGGATATACTCAAACAAGGGTATCCATAAGACCTAGGCAGAACCAAGGAACTCTCAAAAGATCTTAAGGATGGATACACCAAAATAGGGTGTCCATAAGGCCTGAGAAGTGGAAAGCTCGCTTCCAGGATCATTGTAATGTCCCTTACCCGACTTTTCCCTAGAATTGGCTTGTTGATCAGGTTTAGGGTTTCTTCTTTTCCAAATGAATGTTCGCTTTGACTAAGTAATCTTGGATTGAAGTCTGCATTTAATATTTCCACATATACATATATTTGTTAGCATTAATATCTGGATATCCAAATATAAATATAATCACAAATTAATAATAAAGGCATATGAGGAGTGGCATGGGTAGAGTCGCCCAAAGCTATCCATCTAAGCCCAAGAGCACAAGCGTCCTATTAGGACAACCCACCCTTTGGCCCCGAGCGGCATGAATGTCTCAAAGTGACGTGCTTAGAGGAAACACTTGTACTTGCTTTCTCTACCTATGCCATCACCTCAAAAGACACTCAACCTACCGAGGGAAGCCAGCAAAGCTTATAAGTGGTTCCAAGCCTACCACCCCTCCATGGCCGCAGCGTATTGTTAAGTGGGATTTTTAGGCACCACCTTTCTCAGGCCCTTCCTCCCTAGTAGGCTTGCAAACACTCAGAAGACAATCTTTTAGCAATCAAAGACATTTGTATTTATTACTGATTTCCTTAAGTTAATATAAACATCATTATCATCATGATAATACTAAAGAAAGCATTACACCAATAATCAGATTAGCAATATATGTTTCTTATATTCAAAATATGCTAAATATTATTGCTAAGTGAGTAAATCACTTGAACTGCTATGTCTGGCCATGACTCTTTATTCCTTAATCGCCTTCCTTCAATCTTACATTTGATTGATCATAGGATAAAAATGTATATAAATAAATATTAATGTATTCATTTTTATATTAACATCGTAATTACTTATAAGGCTCAATAATTGCTACAAGCATCATTATCACATGATCATATATATATATATATAATTGATTTCATTTTACAATAAATACTTGGGCATGCATATATATATATATATATATATATATATATATATTCCACATGATATATATTTATATTTATAATAATATGAAACTTACAGCTCCAATATATTCTTGACAATATATTTTATCCAATTGAATACTATACTAATTCCCTCAATCTTGGCTCCCAAATCATATTATTCCCTTCTAAAATCTGTTGGTCTATATCCCATATGTTTTGGCTGTTATACCAGACATATAATGCAGAGTTCTTATTTTATTTTTCCCCTCCCATGTTGTTTTACCCAAACTCATTTAATTCATTTTATATCCCCAAGAAGGGATACATCTATTCATAGGGAGGTAGCTTTTAATCATTATGATGCCCCTTTGTTAATCACTGCCTCTCCCCACTATTAGTTGCTACCTTTTCACAAGTTTGATCGATGTTGTTTATAATAATTAATATGCCTCTAGAATCGGTGCCTTTAAGTTTAGGATTATTATTTGTTTATTTAACAAAGGCTTAGTCTCATTTAAATAATATTATTTTCTTGTGAATTCTTATTATTATATTAACTATCTTATTTATTATAATAAATGTATTATAAATATAATATTATATATGATCATTATAATTATAATAATAATATTTAGGTTGCTATTATATTCGCATATTTTGATATTTATTTACTTAGTATATTAATAAATCGCTAAAATGTGTTTTATGATTATTATTTATTTATTTATTTGCATTTTTCAATATGTTACAATTTTGGGGACATGACAATTATAGGGTTGGATACATTTGAGAAATCAAGTATCCAAAGGGCTTGGAAGAGATGTTTCAATCTTTTCCAAAATTCTAAGGCTGGGTACACTTAAAAATAAGGTATCCAGAGGACCTGAAAGAGATGTTACAATCTTTTTTCAAGATTACAAGGCTGGATACACTTAAGAATAAGGTATCCAGAGGGCTTGGGAAGAGGTGTTACAACCTTTCCCTAGGATTCTAAGGTTGGATATCCTTAAATAAGGTATTCAGAGGGCCTGGTAAGAGATGTTCCAAATCTTTCCCTAGGAGGGTTGGATTCACTCTAAAGTGAGGTATCCAGAGGGCCTGGGAAGAGGGGTTGCAACCCTTTTCCTATGATTCCAAGGCTAGATACCCTTAAATAAGGTATCCAGAGGGCCTGGGAAGAGATGTTCCAAATCTTTTCCCAAGAGGGCTAGGTACACTCCATAGTGAGGTACCTAGAGGGCCTAGAAAGAGATTAGTTGTAATAGGATGTTACAATCTTTTTCCAAGATGAAGACCACTGTACCGGCAAAGCACACCAAGAGATCAAGGAAGAAAAGAGTTAAAGGATAACTTGAGGACAAGCAATGTCAAGCGGGAGAGACTTGTGATGTCCCCATCATGAAAGAAGGAAATCCAAGATAAGTATATTTAACATGTTTATAGATTAAATGGTATACAACAACATATATGAATACATGCATTTAAAATAGAATAATTATTGTTTATTAAGCAATATGTATATATATATCATGACTAATCTGGGTGCTAGTGGCAAATTAAGGAAGAATCGAATCACCACAATGTAGAAGCCGATGATAGATTAAATGATTTAGGAAAAATTTGAAGCTCCACAATGAAGAAGCCGATGAGACACAAACCTGTATTAATGGTTGCAACTAATAAACATTAGTTCGGTGAAGAGAAGCGGGTGAGAGGGACACACACCAAACAGACGACTTGTCTCTTGAAATTGCGTCATATAAAGGCACAAGTGAAAATGAAGAGGGGAGGATCATCGAAAGGTAGAAGAGAGGACACTCTACAGAAGATCGACATCATAGTGAATAAAGAGAGGTCAGATGAAGCTTCAGCAGTATATCATTTTAAACAACAGATCTAAAGTACTCATTAAGAGTCGTGGTCAGTTAGACAAGGGACGTATGAGTAATTTGTAATTCTCAAGAACAACACCCTCTCCATTCGTAGGAATAAAAGATAATTATTAGAAACAGTGATACAACTCCAGCACCAGTGTATTACACCATTCATTCGCAACAAATAAAAGATAAATTATTCATTGAATTGGGATACATATCTGACTAACGAGAATCGAGGCTATTATTGCAAATAATCCAATCAGATAGAAAGTAATGTTTTAGAAGATAACTTTAGGAGGATCGATATCAAGAATAATATTCGGATCTTGCCACCACTACATTCATAGTCTACAGAAAACGATCATTGAAGTTTTGACAGAAAGACTCTATTCATCTCCATAGTCGAGTCTACTAATTGGAACACTATTTTGAAGTATATGATTGAGATTCATTGATTATTTAGAAATTTGGTGGATTTAAGTAAAGTTGTCCTTATTAAATAAGGGAACATCTGAGATATGAACTGAGATTGATACTACTTGCAAGTCCTTGACATAATTGTTGAAATTCCTATACATCTATCTACCAATCTAAGTAAGGTCTATCACAGATGCCACCAAATAGAGGATTTGAACACACCATCGAGTTAGAAGAGGGTGCAAAGCCTATCATCACCACACCATACCGGCACTACAAGAAGTTTAAGGATGAAATTGAGAAATGTATCAAAGAGTTACCAGAAATGGGACATATACGACCTAGTTCTAGTCCATTTGCATCTTTCGTGGTGTTGGTAAAGAAAAAGGATGGAACTCTTTGAATGTGCATTGACTATTGAGCCTTAAACAAGAAAAGAATAAAAAATCAGTGTTCAATCCTTGGGATCGATGAACTATTGGATGAATTACATGGTGGAGTTTATTTCTCAAAGATAGACTTAAGGTCTGGCTACCACCAAATAGGAGTTTGAGAAGAAGACATCCATAAGACCACTTTTCGTTGTCATTTTGCCCATTATGAGTTTTTGGTGATGCCTTTTGGCTTGACCAATGCACGAACCACATTTCAATCTTGTATGAATCAAATATTTAATAAGCAGCTATGAAATTTTTTGCTCGTGTTCTTCGATGACATACTCATATATAGTAAGACATGGGAAGATCATTTAAAGCACTTGGATGAAGTTTTGGGAATCATGGAAGCACAATCCTTATATGCCAAAGCATCTAAGTGTGAGTTCGATATGACCAAAATTCTATACTTGGGTCACATCATTAGTGCAAAAGGCGTTCAAGTGCACCAAGAGAAGATTCAAGCCATTCTAGATTGGCCCCCACCAAAGTCCCTCGCAAAATTATGTGGTTTCTATGGGTTCTGTAGTTATTATAGAAGGTTTGTTAAAGGGTTTTCCCAACTTGGGGCCCCCTTAACAAGTCTAACCAAGAAGGGCGTTTTTAAATGGACAAATGAGGCACAACAGGTGTTAGATAAGTTAAAGGGGATCATGAGCACTTGTCCAGCTCTTGCCCTACCAGATTTCAATCAGCCCTTTGTACTAGAATGCGACGCATCGGGAGAAGGAATTGGGGCAGTCTTGATGCAAAATGGTCACACTATCGCTTTCAAAAGCAAGAAATTGGAAGACAATGAAAGTTTGTACTCTATATATGACAAGGAAATGCTTGGCCATAATGCATGCATTGACCACGTTTCGACAATATCTAGTTGGTGGAGAGTTTGTAGTACAGATGAACCACAATAGTTTGAAATACTCCTTGGAGCAAAGAGACCTGAATGAACGACAACAAAAATGGGTTAGGAAGATCCAAGCATATGATTTTAATATTGAATATATAAAAGGAAAGAGGAACGTAGTGGTCGATGCCCTATCTTGGAAACCAACCATTTGCTCATTATTCGAAATCTCAACCGACTGGAAGGCACATCTACAAGTAGAATATTCAAAAAACACTTTTGCATGTGAACTAATGGAGGGACGAGTTCAAGATGACCAATACAAGGTAGTGGATGACATCATTTACTACAAAAATTGGATCTATCTAGTACCTAAATCAAAACTAAAGGAGAAGATCTTGAGAGTTGTTCATGAGAAACCACTGGCAAGACACTTGGGATACTTTAAGACCTACAAGCAAGTTATAGAAAATTTGTCTTGGAAGGGCCTCAAAAATAATGTCGTTCTCTTTGTTCAAGAATGTACTATGTGTCAACAAAGTAAGGCGGAACATACCTTCCCATTCCGGAGCAAAAATGGGAGACCATCTCAATGGACTTTATTACCAGACTCCCTAAGGTCCATGGTAAAGATTGTATCTTTGTGGTTGTCAATTGGCTAACCAAGTATGCCCACTTTTTCGTGATTCCTTCCGAGTACAAAGCACCACAAGTTGTAGAATTGTTCTTCAAGGAAATATTCAAGCTCCATGGGCTATGAAAAAACATAGTGAGTGACAGTGATAGCAGATTTCTTAGTATCTTTTGGACTGAATTATTCAAACTATCAGGCACGGAGTTAACACCCAATACCAGCTACCACCTAGAAAGAGACGGGCAAACCGAAACTGTAAATAAATGGGTGGAAGGTTATTTGCGTAACTACATGGCAGGCCAGCAGAGGACATAGATTAAGTGGCTTCATTTGGGAGAATACTGTTATAACACTACTTATCACATGTCAATTGGAATGACACCATTCCAAGCATAATACAGATATGATGTGTCATCATTCTTAGATATGGCATTTGGAGAAAGTAAGGCACCTAAGGCCAAAGAATGGGTCCAAGAATGTCAAGATATTCTTAAGTCCCTTAAGAATAATTTACAACATGCCCAAAACCAGCAAAAGATCTATGTAGATAAACATCGGATCGAGCGAAATTCTGAGATTGGGTATTTGGTTTACCTCCGCCTACAACCATATCGACAATCATCCTTGAAGAAGAGTGGCACCGAGGAGTTGAAGCCCCGATGCTATGGGCCTTATAAAGTGATTATACGAATAGGATAAGTGGCATATGAACTAGAACTTCTGGAAAGCAGCAAAATACATAATGTATTCCATGTGTCATGCCTCAAAAGGCTTTAGGACAACAAGTTACCACCTCCATTGAACTTCCACCCTTGAACGAAGAAGGTAAGTTGGTCTTGGTTCCCGATGAAGTTGTATACATAAGGGAGAAAAGGTTGAGGAACAGGGTCATCGAAGAATACCTCATCAAATGGAAGGATTTACCTATGGAAGATGCTACGTGGGAGAATGAACAAGTCCTCCAACATCCTAACCTGAGAGTGCTTGTGGGCAAGCAATTCCAAGGAGGGGAGACTGTAATAAACCCATTTGATTGCTACAAGAAATCGCACAAAGGCATTACTTCGACATGAATAAGGTTATCGTTGTGTAAACAAAAGACAATCAGTTCGATCAGAGCATTTGTGATGTCCCCGAGTGGGCCCCTAGCGGAAGGTGACGTAGGTCTATCCGCGCGGTTTGTCCCAGCCACATGTTCGGGGTCCTCGTCGGTGAGGCCTGTCCTGGGGTTGCCCCCTTAACTCGGGAAGGTGTCGTTCACTACCAGTCCGGGCTTTTGGTGCAACGGTTACTAACTTGGTATCAGAGCCAGAGGTCTCGAGGTCGAGACCCGCAGACATGTGGCTGGGACAAACCGCGTGGATAGACCTACGTCACCTTCCGCTAGGGGCCCACTCGGGGACATCACAGCATTGGTTAGTTAATTAATGGCTGATTAATTAAGTTGGAAGAGACATATTGAAACCAAGCATCGGCTAGTTAGTTAATGGTTGATTAATTAAGTTGTGTGCAAAAGACATATTTGAGAAGATACAACTCCTCACATCATGCCCATTCGAATGCTATTAGAGGAGATTCATAGATTATCCAAGAGGCATTGATCATTTGCAAATTCATATCTCTAAACTCAGATTTGAAGTTCTCTTAAAGAGCCCACGATCAGCCAAATAATGGACGCATGAGTAATCAGACATTATTCAGATACAATGCCAAGAAATCGCAGGAGTCTAATGTTCAACTTAGGGACAGCGATCAAATAAAGGCATAAGCCTCTTGCACAACCAAACTTATGATCTCAAAGCAATAAATCAGAAACAGCAATCATCTTTTCTTGTCAATTTTCCCATTCTTGAATTAATAGTCAATTCAGACTTCATTATTTCTAACTTCAGAATTCATATCAGGAAATTGATGTCATTATTACTGACATAATATCCACTCCTATTTGTATATATAAAGGACTAGTGTAATCAGATGTTAGAGTTGTTCTTTAGAGGTTTATAACCCTTTATACTCTCTTAAATTATCGGTTCTTTGGCATATTTTGATGTCTTAATTTATAAGACTGAAGGAAAATGTTAAGGCAACTCTACAAGGGATATTACAGATTCATAAAGGTATTGTATGGTTCCTTGCAATAGAGAACACTAAACATCAAACCATACCTTGCATTTCCCTAACAACAGAGCACATTGGGATTATGCTCTTCATTTCCTAGTAATCGACCACACTAGAAAATGTGTGCTTTTCTTTTCTTCATGTGTATATGTTTCTTGCATGGTTTGTTTGTTCATGTTCCTTTTATTTATTGTTGTGCATTAGATTATATATGATTTTCTAAGACTCTAGCTTTGCAAGTTATATTTCTCTAATGCCTTTGTGTTGTAGGTTTTTTGTTATTCTAACATTGTTTCTTATGCAGATTTTTATTATTTATCATGTTTGTTTTGCAAGCTTTGAATTGGGGGCATGATTTCCTCGCTTGGAGAGTTGTGTTTCCTCTACAATATCCATTTTGGGTATTCTTTTTATGATTTTATTTATTGTGTGTACTTTAGGGTAACTTTTTCACCTAGTGTCATTAGCTTGCAAAGATGGGGGCAAAATGTAATATCTTTATTTAACTTGTAGCTTGCTCTTTGTGAACTTTTTGGTGTGGTTGGCAACTGTTGGGTTTGTCATCTCCCTATGTTATTCTCACACACACTAGTATATTGCTTCTTGTAGACCTAGGAATGATATTCATAGCATTTCACTTTGTTGCTCTAATTGTAGACATACTTAAGATTGGAGCACACAATTTTAGTTCATCTACATCATTGCCTACATGTGGAACCGAAAGGTAAATAGGGGCTTGATCATTTGTAGCAAGCTCCCAAGCAATTCAAACCTTTTTTTTGTCCAAGCTACAAGTTTATAAGCATTTGTGGCAAGCTCCCAAGCAATCCAAACCTTCTTTTTTGTCCAAGCTACAAGTTTATAAGATTTACAAATGCACAAAGGTTTGCTAGCACTCTTTCCTTCCCTTGTTCATTTCATTACTTCATTTGATTTCAATTAATTTATCTTTGTTTATCTTTCTATTATTACTCAATATTCTTCTCTTATTTGCTTTGCTTGCACTTGTCCCTTGCTTTGTAGAAGGGTTCAAAATATGGCCATATAATCAAGTTTTGCAACTTTTGGGAACAATAACATGAAACATGGACTACAACACATGATTAGGATAACAATGCATTGCTTGGACGTTTGTGCATCACACTAGCATCTGAGGCAAAGAGTTGTTTAATCCGTTTTTCAGGTGTGTTCTAATTTTTACTTTCTTGTTGTTAATCTAGTTTTTCAATTCTATTAGTCAATTTACGATAACAATTTTCCATAAACCCAACTCTATCTCTTTCCTCTAACTTAATTTTTGTAGCAAGGAGAATTTAATTAGATAGGATTTCATTAATTTAATAGTATTGTGGTAGGAGATTAAATTTTAAACCAAAAAACAAAAAAAGAAATTATTTTGCTCAATCTTGTTTAGATAAATACATGTTGATTAGTTATAAACCTTTAAGAAACTTAGGTTAACGAAACAATTTTTACTTCCTATATACTACCTTTGTGGTGCACTAACATAGTTTAATGGTTACCATGGTAAGAAACTATATCACAACAATTGTTATGATGGCCTCTTTACAACTTGTTGATTCATACAATTTGTTGCTATGAATGATTTTTATTTTTATTGAAACATATGTTATAATTATGATGTTTACAATCTAGTTGAAGTGTTGCTATACATGCTACAACAACTAAAATTATATGGATCCCCATATTACAACTATATACATGCTACATTTGTGATGAGATTTTGTGCAAAATACAATAATGGTGGCTATCGGACCCATCATTGTGGTGCCCTTTTCTTTGCTAGAAGTGGATTCCCAACCTCATGTTATTTGAAGCTTCATCTCTTGGAGTGCTAGCTGCTTTCACCCACTTTTCTACACAAGATGTGGTGAACAAATTACATGTTACAATAACATTGCCATGAAAAGATATGCATGCTTACAATCTTGGAAAATCACCATGTTGTACATGCTACTAGTTTTGCTAGAAGTCCTGCACTCTATGCAACCAAGCAACCCCAAGCCGATGTGAGTATCAAACATCAATGAAAGAAATGTGAAGGCTGAAATTGACCAATTGCCTCTCACATATTTCTGTTTTGCACCTCCTTGGTCTCCAAGTGGACATGCACACTTGTGGCAAGTTAACCCTCCTCTTTGCTTGCTCTACAAGGGGAGTTTGCATTTTGAACATAACTTGAGTCACAGGAAACAATTGCAACGCTACTCACATGCCCATACAAATGAACAAATCTCACTCTTTTCTCTTTTGCAACTCAAGTAAATGCTCTATCCAAGAATCAAATGACAACCCCATACCATTCAATTGTGGTGAGAGTTCTCTCATTTGATCTTGTGTTTTAGTAAGCTTATCCTCCCCATTTCCTAGTGGCTGCTTGTTCCTACCTTTTGCCATGTTTTGGATGAAGCTCTCGATGTTGTCTCCAACACTTCTCATTCCAAAGGCCTTCAATTTTGGAATGAGAGTAATAGTTGTAAAATTTGCTCATACTCAAATCAATTGACTTCTTACCTCCTCTGAGTGCCTTGATCTTTCTCTTCCTTATATCTAAACAATGACTTCTCTTTGCATCCTTGTTGTGGAACATGAACTCCTTAGGAATGTTTTTCTTGCTCATTATCTTACAATGATTACTTCTCCCATAACTAGCACACGGAACAAGGATGCATTCTTGGGCAACATCTCCTTCCTGCAATTTAAACAAAAGATTCATTGTTTAACTTTCGTATACCTTTTTTGACTTTACACATGTTTGCTTGCTTCCTTCCTAGGCCCTAGTGAAGTAGTTGGAGTGTATGTTGAAATATGGTAGCTTCGGTCAGATATAGAAATGATGATCGATTTGATAATATGTGTGTGTATATATATGTCAGTATGTACCGACATATGTATACACACATATATATTTAATTGTATATATTTTCATGTTTCATATAGGATCCCGATCGAGCATCATTATCAGTGATCATTTCCAAATTGGATTTATGTATTTGTGCAAGATAAATACAGATTGAACTTGGTAAGCATTTATTTTTATTAAGAAACAAACCCCGATTAGAGATCGGGTGTTTAGTTAAGATGAAGAGGCACAATTCATGAGACATCTCATGAACGGACATGCCTCCACTTTGTGGAGACATGTCCGCTCATGGGATGTGTCTCTTCCTTATATATTTAATGCAGATCCGATCCATAATAGGAGACATTGAAATCGAAAAATGTTCTGCTCTTGTAGATCGAATACCATCAAGGAAAATTCAGACTTGTGAATTCATGATCAATATTTTCAATATTGATTTGGCATCAACTGCATATTTATTATGTTCATATCTGATCAATAAAATAACAATGTAATCTCCTCATTTCTTCTTTGCATCTTTGCCTACTCCCTTATTGGAAACTTGTAAATGTTGTTTTATAGGGAGATTGGCTAGAAATCATCGAAGGATTGTTGTCTTTCCAACTTTGAGATGGGACAGACATTGTGCAATTCCAATTCAATAGCATCTTTTTGGACTTCCCAAATTCATTGATGGTCTTTACCAAATCTTTTTTGAAAGCATCCTAGAAAGCATAAACAAACTTTGAACAAAATCCATCTGATCCTAGGGCATTGTATCTTTTCATTTTAAAGAGGGCAATGTTGCTTCATCTAGTGAATTTTTTACTAGGAGGCAATTTGTCCAACTCCTCGATATAATTTTTCATCAAGACATCATATTTACCTTGCATAGTAACCTCCAATTTAGGATATTATACTTCTACAAACCGTTGTGGTTAAGACACCTTGAAAAGGTTAGAAACAAGAGCAAAATGAACATGATCATCCAAACCAAAAATTTGTTTCTTTTCTTGTTGGGGTCATGAATCTAATCGAGGAAGTTCATCCCTTGTCACATCCCAAATAATAGAATAATACCACCGAGGTCTCTGTTATTGTGTGACCCAAGAATCTTGTGGTGGAGCAACCACATCTAGAGTTGAAGTTACCTCAAATCTTCATCTCTAATATACCAGAAGTGTATGTAAATATCAACCAGAGGTTGACAAACTGGTGATTGTGATAGAGTACATGAACTAGAGGCTTCATCTTTCAATAGAACCACAAATACTATTTCCAAACTAATCACTAGCAACTTGCTGGTTAGGTTATTGTCAAAGTAAAGTTTTATCTCTTTAACATCAACATCAAGAGTAACTATAACTTTGTTAGTGGAAATATCAATGAGTTGATATGCTTTTAGATTGGTCACTATACCCAACAAAGAAATATCTAAAGCTATTGCAATCTAATTTACTCATTTTTCTATTCGGAACCAAAAACGTATTTAGTTGAACCAAAAACATGAATCATGTCATTTCCCCTTTTTCATAACTAAAGAATTAATTTAGGACACATAGCCTATTCTTCTTTCCTATAGGCTAAGGAATTAAAAGGGAAATAATTTAATAACATTTTTAAGTGGGTCCAATCATTTTATTTGCAAAAGGGCAACTTAAATATTATTATAGGGCCTATGTAATATCTTATTAAAAACATGTTTTAAAACATTTGATGCAATATTTTATTAAAAAAGTGTTTTTAAACACTTGGAGGGAAAAGTAAATTCAAATAAAGGGCTGAAAAAAGCAACTATAAAAGAAATTCATTTGCTCAAAACAAGTTATCTATTTTTGTCCTTTTATTGTTCCTTTCGTTTTGGAGATTAAAGCATTCAAAGACAAAAACCCTTGGTGTAGGAGATCCAGAGGATGAAAATCCTCTTGTATTCAGTTATTGGATTTGAGGATGATAACCCTTATCCATGAGAGGTGATTCCGCTTGGAGATTACAATTGTGCCAATTTGTTGGAGAATTTATTGAAGATTTGATCATCAAGGATTTGATTGGTTGAGTATATGCAAGAAAATCTATCTGAAATCATCATAATATTCATATTTGCTGGGATTTGAAGGATTTTAACTGCTGCAACCAACTTTAAGATTACTGTCATCATCATTTCTAGCCTTCACATTTCACCATTTGTGGCTGTACAAGTGGTTTCAGTCATAAGGTTACTGATAAGGGTTTCAAGAGTGGTCTATTGTATGCTACTACTGTCGGGGGGTTTTCAGTCTAACAACACTCAGATACACTGTCCTAATTTATCATTATTGCCATTTGAGGGTTTCTGAAATTGTAATCCGTATTGTGGGATGTTGGTCTACTGTATGCTACTACTGTCGGGGGGTTTTCAGTCTAACAACACTCAGATACACTGTCCTAATTTATCATTATCGCCATTTGAGGGTTTCTGAAATTGTAATCCACATTGTGGGTTTTTGGATCTGCTGTTCATGATTGAACATTTTGACTTGTAAGGGTTCCCTAAATTAATTGCTGCTGATCAGCATCTTGTTCATTAATATACATTAGAAAAAATTGCCTATTTCCTAAGGTTGTCCAAGTGGGAACATTACAAATCACTGTGTACAAACTTATGAAAAAAAAAAGTAACTATATTCCTTAAAACTTGGCTCTTCAAACCCAAAAACAATTGACACTAATACCATTCTAATGCTTTAGCATCACTGTAATTTAAAATCTTGTCCGAGGTCTCCATTGGGTATTAATGGTGGGTTTTTGCTAGAGTATGCTCTTCCTAATCCTAATCGGTATCTGTGAAATTATTTAGCTATTCAGAGACCACAGTACTTATTGCCATCCCCCCTTTCCAATTGCCTTCCATCACAACGGACATTCTCTAAACAAACGCATGGAGTTAGAACAATATTTATTTTCACCTCTCATTTATTTCAAGCGAACCACTCCCATTTTTTACTCTAACATGAATCAACTAGCATTTTCTAAATGCACCTACTGGGATTTTGATTATATATATTCTTCTAGAGAATGCACTACAGGCAGTGAATTTGATCTTTTGCCCCAGGCGTATTTTGTCAATCCTTCATTGCATGATTCTTCATTTTCACCACTTAGAAAGGGAAAAAAAGGATAATCATAAATTAGACAATGATATTGAAGGTTGGCGTGTCCTACAATGATTGTATTGGAGCTATAAAGAGGGTACTCTTAAAAGAATAGAAGGGGTTGAATCAGACAATGTTAATTTGAAAAAATAGAAAGCAGCAATAAAAGGAATTATGAATTCTGCAAACTGTCTCCAAAGCTGGTAAGGAGACAAGCTTCTGGCCAGAGAAAGTGAAAGGAAACCTCTGAGTAATAGTAAGTAATATCTGTTTGAAGATTGAACTTGTTGTATATACCTCCATCGACCATTAGGCAATTTTGATTAAATTTGTAATAAATTTGGATACCTTTGTTCTTAATTGAAGTTTGCAGAAGCTGCACTTTCTACAATTTATTTTCGAAACTTTGATATCATGATTCTCTCATCTTTGTAGCAGTTCGGTACACTACGAGAAAAGCAAAGTGCATAAAGTTGGCAGATGTATCGGTCATTCAACATATTTTAGATAGAGAGAATTATCCATCACCTATATAGAATTTGCCTCCGGATGAATAGGAGTAACATATGAGGCTTCAACTTGGATCTAAAATCTTTTTTCTCATGAATGATTGGTGTGATTTTCCTAAACTTATATACTGGAAGTATTAAAGTGTCTCTCTTATTATCAAGCTTACTTCATAAGAATTAGTTTCCTTATATTATCAGATCACATAAAGATTATGGAATTGGAGAACTCTAATATAGATTCGCCTAAACAAAAATCAAATAAATGTAAGATATAAGAAGCTATTGTTGAATAACTCGTGAATATTTAAGAGAGAAAAATAAATATTTCTGAAGAAAGAAAGAAAAACCATGAAGAAGCAAATATACCCTGTACGGTAATTTCTAGGAAGATACACATCATTCACAGGTCCAAAGCTCTCAAAGGGAACGCGAAGATCCTCTGGCCTGTAAATAAAAATTCAAATGTTAATCCTAAGTTTGAAGGTGGTAGCAAGCACAAACATAACTTAAAAAACACTGAGTAACTCAAAAGGGTGTCATATTGATATTAGTGGAATTTACCATATAATGTTTTTGTTCTATTTTCCTAGCATTGCTAGAGGGCATGTGCACGCACAAATATTAATAAACCAGAACTTGCTTATAATTAATCTAATATGATGAAACAAATTTTTACATTGCAAATCGCAGTTTATTAAATTCTCTTATAACGATCAAAGTTTCATTCTCCAAATTATCTGTGCTTATGTAGGAAGTGAATTATAATAAACACAAAGTTTTTGTTGATAATATATTTACAAAATTCATCGTCTATGTTCTGTATGAAAAACAAAATAAATAAAAAAGTTCTTGGGACACGCAGAGGCAATATTTGTCCTATATATTTAACGTTAAAACTGTTAAAGTGGGTCGCTGCCTGCATTTGGGAATTGATATTACCAACAACATAAAACCTAATGGTTGTAAGAAAACCTCTCATCATACATAGTATTTTAATAGCTCAATTAAATCTCAACTATGAAGTTCATTTGATTTCGGAGACATGATCTCTGAAAGAGGAGATAAATTTCTTTATATTTTCTCTTCTTCCATTGTTTAAATGATTCTTGTTGTGGTGCTATATGTTTACGTGCCCATAAAATATTCTCTTATTCTCCTCAAGAAAAAGTTGGAATGTCTCACATCATTCACTCTTCTTATGTTGCTCTAGTGTTTTTAGTAGGAAAATGATTTTTGAAACTTACTTAGACTTTTCTCCTAGTACCTAATTCGGGGTGCGTCAATCCATTGATGTTTGTCCATAAATTACCATGGCATATAGCTTTATGTTTGCAACTCCTTGTTAATTAGATTTCATCATCAGTTCATCGATAAGCAACCACAATGCTTGGTTCTTAGAGCAATTTTTAAGAGCAAGTTGTTCTCATATTCCAATATTCAAATCACAACCTATATAGAAATGCTATATTCTTGTAACGCATCTTTGAGGTCTTATTCTATCATTTTAAACTAATTTGATTTGAGTGGACTTTGCTTAGGTCCACCACAACATATAATCTCAGACAAGGAATTCTGAGTTGCCTAGTTGACAGTTCGATCTCAAATGAGGATCTTCTTACCCAACCTCAAAATCCTTCATTATGAACTATATGGGGGATCTATTTCTGTTCTCTAAGTTTTCAAGAGAAAAAATAGTAGTTGAGAGTCAATCTTGTGGACCTCGCCTTTTCATGTTCCTCAATTTTCAACGTTTTATTGTTCTCCATCATTTTTGGCTGTTGTAGTTGAAATAAATATTCTTAGTGTATTTCTATCAAGCAATGGCCCCTCTTCTCAACTTTAAACATTAAAAATATTGTAGTCAATTATCAGCAAGACTTATTTTCCTTGTATTGGATCTGTTTAACCCACTCTTCTGAAGTTGGCTCCTCTCATGCTATTTACAATGTTTTCTTTATGAACGAAGGATGTTGGTTGAAATTTTCGAATTATAGAGCACTTTCTCATTATCATTATAGAGAAGTGCTAATCATGTCATGGGTTAATAGTTGATAATCAAAATAGAAGTGCTAAATGGAAACCAACATATGAATTATAAAGCACTTTCTCATTATCATCATATGTAACTTTAAATAATATGTAAGGATCCCTTAAGATATTCATGTCATGGGCTAATAGTTGATAATCAAAATAGAAGTGCTAAATGAGACATTAGAGTTTGTGTAAGACATTTAATGTCATGTGTCGGTACTTTGTTGATGAGTGGTAAGCCATTATAGCGTTGATAAATATAGTAGATTTGTAGCTTCCCTCTTTTGTGGGATTTTATGACAAGTTATGGTAGTATATTATGATATGTAAGAGCTAAGAATAGGGGAAGTTACTTTAAAATTATGACCAGCTAGGGCAAGCTTTATTATTCTTTGTATGCTGCCTATTGTGAAATTGTATGCAAGACAAGTTGGGCACCCATGTTGAGTGGGTCAAACTAGGAGTTACAAATGATTTATTGATTTACTATTTTTAGCAAGTTACATGGAGTCTTCGGGGGTGGTGTTGAAAATTATCCTGCATGTTAAACCTCTGTAAAATTCAATTGACATATTTACTCTAGACAAGCAATAGCTTTATGTTCTTTCTATTTCTTCTAATTCAATCCCAAGAATGTCTTGAGATTTTAATTATGAAATCAAACTTTTCCTTTTGCCAATAAACAACATATCATCAATGTATAAAGCAATAATTAGAAAAATGATCACCATAAGATTTAAAATAAATACTATGGTTAGATTTAGAATGCTCAAATACCAAGCTCAACACATATATATCAAACTTTGGATACCACATCCTAGGATTTTGTTTCAAGCCATACAAAGATTTATGTAATTTACAAACCAAATTACTTTTACTGTTAAATGTTAGTGTTTTGTTCATGTAATATAAATATCCTTCTCTAAATCATCATGAACAAATGCCATTTTTCACATCCATTTCGTCGACCCTTGTGTCATAAGTTGCAACAATACATAAAAAGACTTTAATGGATATTTTTTTGCAAAAAGGAAAAAAATCACCAAAATCAACTATGCTTTGTATTTCTCAATACTGTCATCTAAACCAATCTTCATTTTGAACATCCATTTGCATCCAATGGGTTTATGTCCTTCAAAAAATGGTACTAGGTCCCATGTGTCTTTATTTTTAAGTGTCACCATTCTTCATCCATGGCTATTTTCTAGGACTTTGAATCATTCATACCTAATGCCTCTTGTACATATCTCAACTCATCATTTTTGTATCATTCATACCTAATGCCTATTGTACAAATCTTGGTTCATCAGTGTTAATATTGAAAGAAAATATATATCTTCAATCATCAGGTGAATACCTTTTGGTGGTTGTCTACACCTTGTAGATCTTCAAACAAGTTGAGTTGGAGATTCTTCCTCTTCAAAAGATTAATAGCTTCATGAACTCTCCTCAACTTCTTATCTATTTGGGGGTCTCGGTTCAACTTCCTTAAGCATAGAAGTTGAATCACATCTTTCTTTTCTATTTCTTTAGGTTGCAAGATAACAAAAGAAGGCTTAGTTTCTCTAAAAATCACAATTCTAGTATATATTACCTTTTGTGCAACAAAATCCCAAAACTTGTATTCACCACAAAAGGGGCTAGTAGCTCCAACAACAAAATGGAAGGTCTTAGGTTTGAGTCCTAGTTGGTCCATGAAAAGCTAAACAAATATTTAAGAAGAGAATAAAAGAGAATACTTAAATGAAAGTTAGAAAATATATAAAGAGAAATTAGGGTTGTTGGAAAAATGAAGGACAACCCTAAAAGTATCTTATAAAAAGAGAAGATTCAAAGGAAAAAGTTTTGGGGGTTGGAAATAAGCCACAACCAGACCAAAGATGGATTCACCACAAAGGAGCTAGTAGCTCAGTGGTAGACCACTCCAACAACAAAATGGAAGGTCTTAGGTTTGAGTTCTAGTTGGTTCATGAAAAGCTAAACAAATATTTAAGAAGACAATAAAAGGGAATACTTAAATGAAAGTTAGAAAATATATAAAAAGAAATTAGGGTTGGAAGAAAAATGAAGGACAACCCTAAAAGTATCTTATAAAAAGAGAAGATTCAAAGGAAAAAGTTTTATCCAATCTATTATCCATTTACTCTCTCAATAACTTTAACCCTAGTTTAACTATTTGCTCCTACGACACAAATTCTTTGCTATCCAATTAGGTAGATGACAAAAATCCTTTGTCTTCAACGGTGATTCCATATAGGGATTGCTATGGTGTTGAATGAAGAAGTTCCAATTTTGCAAAGCTCCAAATTATAGGCCTTTTCAATGTGTTGCAGTGTGCGTATATCTTCAATATTTCTAATTTCAAATTTAGTTTTAGTGTATGGAAAAATAAATAAAGAAAAAAAGAGTACAATTAGTATGACATCTGCACGGTCTTACAAATCCTATACAATGTCAGATTGTGGGGGTTGTCCCAATAGAAAACCCTATATTATGTGCTACAATATCACAAGTTACCGAGCATTTATCAAGCCATACATAGCTTGCAACAATAGATTGTACCTTCCAAAAAGTCAGCAGTAGCACTATACAATAGTACCAGCCTAGGGTTTATAAACTAAAATCAGTTAAGGACTCTTGTTCTTTGTTATTCAAATTAATAGAAATTTAGGGTTTCAAGCAATATTTCAGCATTGATAAATTCCATGTTGACTTGGACCACTTTGTACTTAGTTGTACAATTTCAAGAGGAATGAAGAAGGTTGTTGCAAGTTATTCAAGGTCATATGAAAGGATGCATCTAATTAAATTAACTATGCATTCTCATCTACACAAGTGGCCAAAGCTATAATGAATGTGTCACCATCTTTGTTTTCAAACTCAAAATCAAAATCAATCTTCTTTTTCTTCTCTTCTTTGCAATCTTTACAAAAGTGACTAGGTTTATTGTAGTTTTAGCAAATGTCTTTGGACTTTCCAAGAGCTTGAGATCTCCCCTTGGACTTGGATCTAGGTTTGTCGCAATGTTTTTTGTTCTTCCCTATTTCTTTTGGTCTTCTTTGAACACTTAGAGCCTCTTTGGCACTTAAAGAGACCTCCTCATCTCTTTAGAAAGCAAAGAACCATTAACATCCTCTACCTTCAAGACAGTAGAAGTGCTCCCAATGGCCATTCTCAAGCTGCCCTAGGAGTCTAGCAATAAGCACAACAATTTTGGCATCTTTCCTCCTCTTTTTCTTTACACCCATATAGTTTAATTGAGCCACCAACATGTTAAATGTTTCCAAGTGGTCTATGATCCATCCACCTTCTTCCATCCTTAAGGAGTAGAGCTTCTTCCTCAAAAATATTTTGTTCACTAAGGATTTAGCTTGATATATCTCTCCAAGTTTCTTACATAAAGATTTTGCAATAAACTTTTCTTGGCCATTAATATGAACAAAATCTACAAGGTACAATACGATTAGAACCATTGCTTTTCAATCCAATAACATCATATTCAGATGCTTGACCAATATCTATAAGCCTTTGAACATTTGCATCAACATCCCACAAATTATGGCCAATCAACACATCTTTCATTTTAGTTTCCACATCTCAAAGTTTGTGCCTAAAAACTTTTCTACCTCAATCCTCCTTGATGTGCTTGCCATCTGTATTTCTTGTAATAAAGATTACCAAGTTCTATTGCACAAGCTCCCATTCAAATAATGATTAACTCAAAAAACCCTCTAGCCAACAACTAGAGCCAAAGGTGATCACTCTACCACTTGTAAAGAAGCAAGGTATACAAAAAGAACCTTGTATGTTAATCTTAAAGGGGGTGATGTAAAAAAAAACTTAAATTTGATCCAAACTTATTACAGAAAGTAAAGAAATGCAATTTTAAACAAACAAACAATTATACCATAATATAAGGAATTTACATGGGGAAAACCCTTTTGGGAGAAAAACTCCACTCCAAAATTTGCACAATGTATTATAAAATTTGACAAAAAGATTACAATACACTTGCAATGAATGTCTTTATAGGAGTATTTCACCAACAATCCAACAACACCTATGTACTTCAAATATCTCATATGAAACTAGTTTCTCAATTATCAATTTAGAGACAAACCAATAAATGATTTTCAAAGCCATGTACAAAACCCCTAAAAGATGGGGCTTGACTTGGGCACAATTTCCAACACCACCATGAAAGTTCCATGACACTTGCTATAAATAGTAAATCATTATCCCAAGCAATACTAATGTGATGCTATAAATTTCCAATGTTGTACATGCATTCTTTTAGTTGTATTGACCTACATTTTGTTATTTAAGAAACGTAGTGTAATTTTTTACTTATTTCCAATGATGAAAACAAACACATCATAATCTAAAGGTCATGCTTAGCATCATTTTTAAAATCACACAAAGACTTAGTCTCAGGTGTCTTTATATTCATCTTTAATGATAAGTCTTTGCTTGCAATCTTGTCATTGGTGCTTAATCAGTTCTAACTAAAAGACTTACTCTTGGGTGTCTTTATATTCATCTTTAGTGATAAGTCTTTGCTTGCAATCTTGTCATTGGTCCTTAATTTGTTCTAATTATATATGTTTGATTGCATGTTGTAGATAAAATGAACAACCAAAATTGATCAACTACAAGAATATGGTTTTGTCTTTTACATCGTGAAATAAATTATTGAAATGGAAAAACACACTAAGACGTTAAAATTTATAATTTTGAAAATAAATTGGTTGATGCAACATAACTTGAAGCACATCCCGAATGAAGAAATCTAAAACCATTTGCATGTTCATGAACTCCACCAACACCTTCATTACTAATAAAAGCCTACATCTTAATTCTAATAGTTGGTAATGATTTTAGTAAATGCATCCCGAACAATATGAGAAATTCTCATTAACACTATCCAAACATTCCTTATCTTACAATACAAATGAGAGATGCCATTTTAAAATTTAAAAAAAAATCCAATAAAGATTTGAGTGTGTTTTTGGTATATGTATCATTAAATGAATATAATCAATAAGAACTATATATACAAAATGTTCAAGGATCTCGCATCATTCTTCATGCAAAAGGAAAACAGATAAAGAAAGGTGTATTAAGTAGAAGCTTAGGTTTGTTTGCTTTTTGATTAATTTTGATAACAAATCTATGACAACATTGTTGTTAGATTTGTTTCATCCAACTTCTAAACTAAATTCATTGATAACATCATTCTTGCTAATTTAAATTTTGAATTAGCATTACCCTTAGCTAACATCATTCTTGGAATATCATATATCATTGTTTTGGAACTAGTTGCCTTATTATTGAGTCAATCTCACTAACCCACATTTTATGTGTTTAGTGGTCCTCATGAACCCATATCTTATTAGTTATTAGTTATTAGCATTAATGGTTTACTTCACACCAATTGCATCTAGGTGATATTTATAAGGGTGAAGCATTAAGATTTCTCGAGATGTCAGTCATCCCAGTGCTATCCTAGCTCAAGTGCACTCATTTATGGAGATTTATACACAATCAGAGGCACTTAGATTGCTACCCCATTCACAAAACCTTTAGTAAGTATTATAGCTTAGGAGTTCATTTTGGATCTCCCTACCTTTCATGTTTAGTGTTAAATGTTTTTGCAATGGTACCATTGGGTAAAAGCAAGATAATGAGTCCACTTCTAGTGAAGGTGTTGGGCTTAGAAAAAAATTATGGCAGGAACAAGTACCCGTTTTGTATAAAATGGGTATCCATTTAGGTACGAGTGCTTAAGCCTAAACTCCTACCCATATGGAATGGGTACCCATTTTAGTTTTCAAAACAGGTAATTGTTTTAGTTTTTGAAATGGGTACTTGTTTTAGTTTTTGAAATGATGCACTAAGTAGCTCTTTTTATTTTATGTCATTTTAATAATAGAAAAAAAACTCACTTAAACAATATTCTTGGCGACTTTTTTTTCAAAAATCTTGGACCAAATTAAAATTCATTATAGATGGCAATGTCTAAATTTCAAATATGTAATTTCTAATGCATTCAAGAAATGCAACCAAATCCAATCGAATCCATTAAGGATCCTAGTGATGTTTAAGAGTCTCTATAATCTCCAAATTTTGAAACCCTAGGTTCATGATAGAGACCCCTTTGAGGTACATCTCCCTTGAGGTGCATCCAATTATAACCATACCCCCATGTTCTATAGAAAGTCTACCCGAATGTTTATCCTAACATATATTTATAATCTATAGATTCAAATCCCACTAAAAATAAAAACCATTGGGCGTGCTCATGTTCATACCAAAATAATTGTGGTGTAAAAAGCCCACCCACTATCTCTCCTCATGGTGGGATCAAGTGTATGCGTTTGATTGCTCGCTCCATATTCTCTATGAACTCTATCCCATGATTTAACTCTTATTTGGGTCCAAACTCTGCGAGACTTTAATCGATAATTAGATAAACATTTCCAAAAGCGATTATATCATCAAACTAAATGAGAGCGACCTTCCATAATAACGCTAAGTGCTCAAAAGAACAAACACTAATTAAAACATGAAAGTAGTGTGAATAGTGAAACCCATGGAGGGATCCCTCGTACTTTTACTTTATGTAACTTTACTGTTAGTAAAGCAAATACCTTCATTCCAACAATGTGTAGTACAAAAAGGGGCCAAGAATTTTCATTGAAATTGATAGTAGTTACGTAATACCACATATAAGCTATGCTCACCATTTTTTATATAACTTTTATTTGTGGAATATTATGAGAGGATTCTTAAGCTGTGAATTTTCATTTTCATTTTGTGTCTATTAAATATGATTATTTTTAATAAAGTTTACAATTTTAGAGTAATTGATTTGATAAGTTTATTATTAAAATTTAAGTTTTTTTATTTCCAAATCATCATCATTTCAACATGCTTTTGTTGAGATGTTATAAAAAACCTAAAATAAAATAAAAAGATATTAAATTATATTTTATTAATATACCCATATAACATCACCTAATTTTTTTCATATCAATAATCTTTTCCCCTACTCTATATAATTAACATTTAAGTCTATAGACGCCTCTCAAATTATTTTTTACACATCTAACGGACATCATATTAACTATTAACATCCTAACTCTTGGAAATAAACAAGAAATAAAAAAATAAAAAAAGCTAAAACTACAGGCAGTAAACATTATTTGCACATCAATCGAAAACAGAAAACTACAGCTAATAAGATTATTTTAACACGCTCCCACACAGTAAGGAGGGCAAACGAAGAATTTGTTTTGTTTTGGTTCGGAACCTGTACAGGAAAGGCAGAAATCAACCAATGCGCAGGCATTTAGAAATATCCCTCAAATAATAGACATATTAGGGATTTTTCCAGAAAGTAAGCCAGAATAGAGAAACAGTGGCTCGATAATTGTATGTGCCTGCAACAAGAAATAGAAAAATCAAGACTATTAGTGCAAAATTGGAACCTTGTGTCCTTAGAGATGTTCCTAACTAGCAATGTTGTAGGGTATGCTGTGTAACGAGGGCCGGAGTCAGAGGCGTTGGCGTCATCCTCGTCGTCGACTTGTCGCTTGGAAGATTTTTCTCCTCTTTCACGACGACGAGGAGGAGAAGGAGGGCTTGGCGTTCGGCGCTTCAGCTTAGGGTTGCGGCTGCTGCTGCTGCTCATCTTCCTTGCCTTGGATTCGCTTCCCAGCACTACTTCCAGGCGTTTATCGTAAGCAAAATAGGCGAATGTGAACTTTTGTTGAGAGCCGGTCGCTTCCCAGCACTACTTCCAGGCGTTTATCGTAAGCAAAATAGGCGGAATATGAACTTTTGTTGAGAGCCGGTACGATTCTCGTACAAATAACTGACCTTTTGCACTTTTGCCTTTTACCTTTTGCCTACGTCTCCACCTCTGCCTGTGCGAACTCCTCTGATTGCAGCTGCCCCTTCATTCATCCCAAATTCTATTCATCCCGGTACGTTGTGTTTTTTTATATTATTTGTATCTCGGATGTGTTGTTTCGTCTTCGGTGCTAATATTTTATTCACTTTATTTATTTAAAATTGTAAGAATAATTATTCACTTTATTTATTTAAAATTGTAAGAATAACAAGAGTAGGGACTTTGCCTAAGGAATTTGCCTAAGCTTCCTAGGTGGAGGTGTATTATTAGACTATTTTTTTTTATATTTATTGAATTAATACATTACAAGAATGAAGGTAGTTGGAAAAACTAAACAATCTTCCTATGTTAGTCAAATAGATATATATGACCAATTTTGTGGTGGTCATCATTGAGGAATCTCTTTTAGACTAGTTACAAAACTTCAAGGTAAATGTGTATCATGACTTCACCAACTAACACATAAATCCAATGAAACATATCAACATTCCTCTTTTCCCACAAGAAGTGCACACTTAAAGTGTTAAATCAACCATTTTTTTTTTAAATAAATCAAGCCTTTTTTATATTTCTAATAGCCAAAAAAAAAACTAGTCCAAATTTTTTCCCATCCAAATTGACTGCCCACAACATATTTTCCTAGTGGCTCTAGCATATTGATAGTAAAAACGAGGTGCTTAATTTTTTTCAATTCACTTATAATACACATTAATTCCAATGTCAAACTTCATCATAAAAAACCTTCATTCCAATTTTGTATGGACAAACAACCATATAGAAGAAGCCCTTTTAAGTTCAACCAAAGGCCATGATAACAAAATAATTATTTCCATATTTTAGGAGAAAAATTAACAAACCATTTACTAATAAATGTAATTTATGTCAAATTACAAAAGATAACCCTTTATAATGGGTTGGTTTTGAGAGAGAGTAAAAATAAATATAACTCTGGTTTGCTCCCCCTCTTAGGTTTATAAAAAGAAAGTATATGGTAATTGTAAAGGCAACCTTAGTGGTAAGAATTAAGGTCAAGCTTTCGCCTTTTGTCATGATTCTATTACTCATCCTTCACACATTCTCAAGGTGTTGACAATTAGATTACTCATGTGGTGGAGGGTCATTCTATTGCTCCTTCGCACTTTGATGGGCTCTATGTGGGGGAATCCCCCTTCTACGCCTACCATTTTGAGGACTTGGAGGATAATATCTATTGAACTATTGTTAGGAGGACGAAAGGTCTTCCAAAAAAATGTATATCTCAAACTCATGCTAGAGTGATGGGTGAGAGGCCAATTAAAGCAAGGTTTTGTATTGTCTAAGTGGGACCTCAAGGGCTCCATCTTTATTTTGTGTTTGTAGACGTTATTGGCAGCTTGGTTCCATTTGCACATCACTCTTTTTTATCTGGTTGAGTGGTTTGGTCTATCCCATTGCTCATGGTACATATTTCACCTTCCTTTTGGCAATGATGTTGTATAAGCATGTGTGCCCTTTAGAATTATGGTCAATGGACTTATACCCTATGAGCCATTTAAGTAACAAGTAATTATGCTTTAACTTCTAGTGCGGCTTTCACATGCCCATCTCATTTTGCTCCTTTAGACCCTATTAGAGAACCTTTTGCCCCAATCTCATAGCATGCTTTGCCTTTAGCTTTAGGTCAGCTTCAAATTACTCATGTGGTGGGGTCACCTTTGGCCTTTCCATTCTATTGCTCCTTCACACATTGATGGATCTCTGGGGGGAATCCCCCCTTGCTTCCCCTTGTTACCTGGAGGATAATATCTCCTAGATTATTGTTAGAAGGAAGAAGAAAGGTCTTCCTAAATCTTTATCCCAAACTCATGCTAGAGTGTCGGGTGAGAGGCCAATTCATGCAAGGTTTGGTATTGTCAAATTACTCATGTGGTGGGGTCACCTTTGGCCTTTCCATTCTATTGCTCCTTCACACATTGATGGATCTCTGGGGGGAATCCCCCCTTGCTTCCCCTTGTTACCTGGAGGATAATATCTCCTAGATTATTGTTAGAAGGAAGAAGAAAGGTCTTCCTAAATCTTTATCCCAAACTCATGCTAGAGTGTCGGGTGAGAGGCCAATTCATGCAAGGTTTGGTATTGTCAAATTACTCATGTGGTGGGGTCACCTTTGGCCTTTCCATTCTATTGCTCCTTCACACATTGATGGATCTCTGGGGGGAATCCCCCCTTGCTTCCCCTTGTTACCTGGAGGATAATATCTCCTAGATTATTGTTAGAAGGAAGAAGAAAGGTCTTCCTAAATCTTTATCCCAAACTCATGCTAGAGTGTCGGGTGAGAGGCCAATTCATGCAAGGTTTGGTATTGTCTAAGTGCGACCTCGAGGGGTTTTCAATTAAAGGATTTTAAGTTGGGAAACAAGCTCATAACCTAACCCAAGTTATGCTTAATAACAAAAAACTATTACCACTAGTGAAAATCTAAAATAAAATAGAGCAATTGAAATAGAAATTTTATATGAATGTCAAGTTATGCTTAATAACAAAAAATAATTACCATCATAATGACACTTGGTGTTGTTGTGTTGAACTCCACTAGTTTTGATAATTAGGTTGTTTGCCCAAAATCTCATGCCCAAATGAATGAAAAGAAGAGTGGTGTAAGAACAATTGAGTGGTGGAGATTGAGGTGGATTAGAAACAACGTGTTGAACCCAAATTTGTAAGAGATGAAGATGGATGTGAATAAATAAAAATAATAAAATTTAAATAAAAAGTAATATAAAACATATATATTTGTTATTTAAGATTTCAAACATTATAAACAATTTTTTAAAACATCTAAAATTATAAATAATAAAAATCTTAAGAAAATATTATTAATTTGTTATTTTCCATTTTCAAAACAATTATTTAAAATATTTATAAATAGGAAAAATCAATGAAGTTTATTGTTTTTTGGAGGATTGAAAGTAAGAAAGACACTATTTTTTGTTATTTAAAATATCGAAAGTTACAAATAATAAAATTCCATAAACAACTGTTGTATACCATAAAATAAGAAAAGTAAACATGCACTTTCGATGCGAAAAAAGAAAAAGAAAAGTAAACATGCACTTTCGGTGCGAAAAAAGAAAAAGTACCAAAAAAGAAAAAGAAAAGTAAACATGCACTTTCGGTGCGAAAAAAGAAAAAGAAAAAGAAAAGGGGACGTTTGTCAATACCTATACAAAAGAAAATATGTAGGTAGCCCTCAAAAGAGAAACTGTGTATGGGAATAAAATATTTATAAAAATAACAAAGAAAGTCAAAAGCTAACGCAATTAATAAGACCTGAACAGTGCACACCGCAAAATTGCCCCAAGCCAAAAATTATCATTCCAAAACATTCTGGAAACACTCACTCCAGAACGCTGAAAAAACAGTGCCCGAAGCAAACTAAACAAAAATGGAAATCAGCGGACCAAAGCAAAATAAAAATCAGCAGACTAATCAAGCAATACCCTTTCGGCTTAAGAATTTTTGGGATGGATTTGATAATTTAGTTGAGAATTTTCACAAATTATAAATATTTTCTATCAACACAATGTGTAAAAAAAGTTTAGATTCCAATTTAAGCTATAATTGTATATTATTTTCATCTTATAAAACCTTTGACATGTGTGAGACTCGTGGAAGTTTGCAAATTTGGGATGACGGCGAAAGAGAGAAAATGGAAGGAGTCGCCATAAAAAACAATACGCCAGACATTGAAACACAAAAACAATGACAGAAAGACAAGGAAAAGTAATTCCATATCAACACAGAGGCTACTAAAAGAAACCCCAGCCAAATCGCTACAATTGAACAAAACAGGGGGGCAAAATCTGTTGAAAAAGATGATTCTATATTCATATTGCTTTGCATATAAACCGCTCCATGAGGGCCAAGTGAATTGCCCACGAGCTAACCCGCTGAGTAGCTAATAGAGATAGAGCAAGAGGAAACAACTGGAAAAATCACTAAATCGAGAGCAAATGCGATGGAATTGAAAATACAGGACGGTCAACAAGGAAAAGACTAACATGGAGGAGGTCTGAGGAAGAAATGGCAAAATCCTGTGAGAGGCAAAGGCGGCAGAGAGGAAAGCTAGGGTTTCCAGAACCCACATGATGAAAGCGGGCAAATAGTAAGAGGGAATGGAAATTTACAAAGAAAATCAAATAACTTTTCTTTTAGTGTACACCAGGCACCAATATCTTGCCTAATTTCCATTTCAACATGTGGTAAAGCAAATCATCTCCTCTTCTTAAATTAGCGATCTTATATCATCGTCGATGGAACTGAAAACCTATTTTTCCTTTCACATTGAAAATGTCCCATCATCTCTCATTTACAATAATAAGGATGATCATAGGTATGTATGGATTAATAGTCAAGGAGATTAGCCCATGAAGAGGACTCCGCCAAGGGAGAATAGAATGCCATACAATTGTCTTTGAGCTCCTACATAGCCAAAGAAAAAGGAACTTTCAAAAAGGGAGGTAGGCACAATCACTTTGTGTCAATGACTAGAGACACCCACCTCAAGTCCACCTCTTTTTTAAGTCTTCCAAGTGTTGGGAATCTTTTAAGCTAATGTTTCAATTTTTTTCATAAAGTTAGATTAGATAACTAATATGCAATTTTATTGCATTCTTCATAGTAATGGTTCAAATCTCCATATTTGAAGAAGCCTCCTTTATACCCTCAATTACTCTGAATATTGATTTTTGGGCCAATTTTTAGGCAACTTTCTAGACCTTCCTCTTCCACAACATTATTGTTTTTTTGTAAGGGGTCACAATCCTCAATTATTTCCACCATCGCCTCTATGATTCTTATGATAAACCTTGTATGAGAGGTGACCAAGTTGCTTTTAGCCACCTTATCAAAATTGAGCTTGCTCTAGTCCAAATTAGAAGGGTTTGAAAAATTGTTGCCTCTATCAAACTAATGATAGGTCATCATTGAATCAACCTTACTTTTGATTTCCTCCCAACTCTTAAAGACCCTATGATCTCAAGGAGCTAGTTCCTTCAATTTCATAATTTTAATGTGTTTCATCCTTTTTTGTGATGATTCTGATTGTATTGAGTAGTCATTAGGGAATCGATTTTTTCCTATAAATATACTTTTTTCTTGTTCATTCCAAATTGCCCAACGAACCATAGCAAGAGTTAAGAACCAAAAATCCTCTAGGGTTTACAAGTTGATTTTAATATGCCAGAATTCAATGCAATCAAATATACCAAATAAAGTTACCCTATTGATATGAAAAGTTTATAAGAATACCATTCTAAAACTCAAATTAGTAACGTATTTGACTAAAAGCTTGTCCACATTTTTCTCAACATTTATATGGAGTTCATATTTGAACAAGCCAACAAACATCTCTTCTAAAAGTTCTCTCCTCTAGGAATTTCCCATGGATTCTAGTCTAAAGAAGATCTTGTGTCTTGGGCTATTCTTTTCGGCACACTTTTACCCATACCTTTGATGCTTCGACATCTTAGGTCTACGATTACAAAGTTCCTATAACCTTGTGTAATAACCCTTTGTTTTGTCCTTTTGATCGAACAGTGTTATGTTCTCTTATGTTGTACTTCCTGTTTGCACCTTGACTATGGTACCTAACTTCTATTTGATCGCTATCTATAAAGCGACGTTAATGTTATCTTTTAATATGATGGTATTTTAATATGATGTTATCTTTATGTCATGTTTTGAATTAACATAAATGGATATTCGAATTAATGATGTTTATGCTTTGGATTATATTAGTATGTTAGATCTGTCAGTTAGTTACACTGTATTGGTGAAGGGGACGGCATCGCATCACTCACTTGCGAACGTCCTGTGATTCTGAGATTTCCTCTTCACGGTGTGCCTTATTTATGACATATTATTGTATGTGGATATACTCTTTGTTCACAGGTTGACATGTACAGGACATCAACTCCACCTGGTTTCATAGGGTGGAGCGTGTCCATTGCCCAATGGTATTCAATTGGGAGATAGTAGTTAGGTTTTTTGTGCCAAGTCATCACTTTAGTCTTAGTGTGTCGTCTGGTGTTAGTCGAGTTATGTTGTTTTTATGATTGATCATCTTACCTGGATTTTATTTAATTGCAAGTTAAAAAGGGTAATTAAATGGCTTAATGTATTTAAATTGTGGATTAATGTGTTTTGAGATTATGTTGAAATGTAATTTATTTTATTATTAATTTAATTTAATTGTTGATTAAATCTATTTATTAATTAATTAAATTTATGTCGTTGAAAGAAGTTAATTTATTTATGTTGAAGTTATTGTTATATTTGTTGAAATTGAAAATAAAGAAAATGCATAAAAGTCAATTTAGGAAATTTGAAATTGGAAAAAAATTGAAAAATGAGCTATTTTGCATTTTTTATTTTGAAGAATTGATGAGGGTGGTTGTAGGATTTTTAGGGTTTTATCCTTGTGTTTGAATTTTTTCCTTCACAATTTTGAGAGCTTGAAATTTTGGAAAAGATGGAAATAGAAAGAGGTGGAATTGTTGGTTTTGGAGGTTTTGGATTGAAGTTGTGAAAATTGTTGATCTGAAGAGGGAATCCAAGCAAGGAATTGGGCACCATCTGGATCTTCTCAAATTCTTGCATACCAGGTTCATGTTATTTAAATTGATTTTGAATTTGAAAAGGTTCATGTGATTAGTTATGATGCTTGGAAAATCTTTGTTTGGAAACTCAAAATGATTCATGTTGAAAATAAACCCATATTAAACCTTATTTCAAATTTTGAAAAGCTCTGTTTGAAAATGTAATTTTTTTGGTGTTCTTGGCTGTAAAGGATCTATTGTGGAAATTATCTGCTCTATTAAATTTGTAAATGGTTATGTGGGTTTTAAAATATATGTTCATATATATATATATGGGGGACATGTTAAAATAAAAAAAATTAACCCCTGGTTTTAAAAAAAAATACTAAAAATAAATAAAAAATAAAAAACGGATTGAAAATCCGCAAGGGTTGACTGTGTTTTGTTTAAAAAAAAAGAGGAGTTGGGGGGGCGCTAGGGGCTCACCTCCCCATCGCGCCCCATGGGAGGCGTGTGGGGAGAGAGTCGTGCCCAGCGTAGACTCCCCGACCGCCAACTGTGGGTCAGTTGCAAACACAACCGACACCCACAGTTGGGTCGACGGTGTTTACACCGCCGCACCCAACTGTGGGGGCTGACTGTGGTTGCAGCGACAACCACCTTAAACCGCGGCGCCCACCTTAATCCGTTGGCCTCCACACAACGCCACCACTGTCTGCACCCTGCGCATAGTCGTCGTCACCACCACCGCCACCCCACCATCAAACCGCCACCCACTGTAAAGGAATTTGCAGCCATAAAATCCGTGCGACCGTCCTAGCCCTAATCCACGGCGTGCGTCCCAAGGCTTGCTTTGGCATTTCTTTTTTTAATAAATTAAGGAAAAAATATATATATTAATATTTTTAATATTAAAATATTATTATATATTAATAAAATAGGATTTATAATATAATATTTATTATTATATTATGTGGTATTAAAAGATTAATATATATATCTTAGTGGTGATGTAAATTTAACATGCATTAGAATTGTTGATTTAAATGGTATGATTTAGAGGTGATTAATGAGTTTAAATTACGATGCTCTTAGTCAAATTATGGATTTTAGTTTAAAATAATGGATTTAATGGAACAGTAGATTTGATTTTGGTTGATTAAGTTAAGTTAACTGTTTTAGAAATGAATATGGTGGAAAAGAAGAAACAAATATTATTTTAAACGATGTTTCTAAATGGTTGAAAATAAATGTCTAATTATAGCTATTTTTAAAATAGTTAGTGAAATTAAATATTTGATTTAAATTTATGCTTATGTCTTAAAGAGACATTATTAAATTAGTTCTATTGTGGCAATAACTTATGAAATTTTATTAAAAGAATTGGATTTAGGATATCCGAAACAGATTTGATTCTGGATTAATTGCTTGTTTAAATATGACTTTTTCTGTTATTGCCATGGGGAAAGTTGGTCAAAAGTGTTGTTAAGTCTTCCAGATGGGGTTTTCAGTTCTATGGGTTGTCGTTTTGTGTTTGTCAACCTTTTGTGAGTCCCTTGGGTAGTGCATGGGGTCTAGTCCGAGTTTAACTCAGGTTCCACGAACGGGGATGTTTTGTACCTCCTTGGTTTAGGAGTGGATCATGAGATCCACGTCTCCTTGTAAAGAGTGACCTTGTTAAGTGATTTGCTGCCTCTAGTGTTTGAAGTGAGTTCATTTTATGTCGCCTCCTGAGAAAGGAGTGGTCGTGTTATTTTGTGTGTTGCACTTGGTACCCTTGGTGTTTGGATGGCATGTGTGTTGTCAAGTAGAAGAGTGGCTTTCGTAGGGGCCAAAGCCCGAAAGAGGTAAGATTGGGTAACCTTCGGAAGTGGTTTAATCAAGTGATAACTAAGACAATACTTAGAAGATTAGGACTAACTTCTCACTAATCAAGATAATTATGCCTCACTCATGGACCCACGTGCTCGGTTAGGCTTGGATGGGTGGGAATGCCTAGGATGGCAAGGTCATCTATCTTGTCTGTACGAAAGGTATTTGATTCTGCATTAGTAAGTATGAGGGTCGGGGATCGGTTTGAGGCCACCATCTCGACGATCTGCAATGGATAACTCATGACGAACTGTGTGATGACACTCTGTCTAGGACAACAGTTGGTACTTGTTTATTGTGGGTATGGTTTTCGTAACATACCTAATGTGACCTTGGTTGGTGTTTGATTTTGTGGTATGGTTCTCGTAACATACCTGATCTGCTTTATATCTGGAAGCAATGTAACCATGTTGAGTTGTACTTGTGATGCTCTTGTGATGTACGTGTGTGTTACTTGTGTTATACTTTTGAGGTACATGTGTTTGGTTGTTTCAGTTTGGTACAATTATGATTTAGCCTGTGTCTAGAGGTGTTCGTCTTGGCTAGGATTCCTTGTTACTATCTCCTAGCACAGGGGGTGGGCCTTTGGGTTCCACTTAGTTGTGTGGTGTGCACCTAAATCCGTTGGGTTCTTTCTTCATGTTCATGTGGACGAGACTTCCAGTTGGAGAGCTCGTTGGATCCAGTATCAGTTCTTGCTTTATTTCATTTCAGTTGATCTTGTAATATTTTACCCCTCATTTGATATCGAGGTGGGAAGTTGTAATTGTAATTATGTTTATTGGACTTGCCTCATTCGGGGAATGAGAGATGTAATTGTAATATTTAATTATAGTTCAATGAAATGGAAAGTTATCTTTATGCTTGATGTAAATTATCTTAATTGGAATGTATGGGTTTAAATTTTTATCTAAATAATTGACTTGGGTTAAGTTCATGGTTTTTGTTGAGGTTCTATATAACCTTTGTCTCGTAACCTTAGAGGATGTTGGCTTTAGTTAGTGAACTTGCTTATCAATTGTACTTAAACAAAAAAAAATTAGCCTGCTTAAGTAGTTGTTTGCAACTTCCTCTAGGGTTGTGTGGTGGAGTGTTACACATACGTTTGATGCTTTAGCATCTTAGGTCTACAATTACAAAGTTCCTATAACCTTGTGTGATCGAGTAATACCTACTATTTGAGAAGTTCTATAGAAATTTATCCTTGAAGGTAACTAATGCACTTATGAACTTCCTCCATAACTCTCTTTTCTTCTAGCCTTGGACACCCCACAAAGATGCTCAAATCTTTCCATTTTCTTACTCCTAATGAGAAATTCATTTTCCTCATTGTGGTCTTTTAGCTTGGTTCCCAACATCAGCTATGGTTCTTCTGTGAGTTTGTTAAATTAAAATTTTGTGAACCAACAATTGACCACATAATAGGCATCTTCCTAGAGACAAATATTCTATCATGAGAGTACATTGAAGAAAAATATGAGTTACTCATGTGTAATGACCTCACCTAACATTATAACAATAGATATAATTATAATCACAATCCGCCAAAGATAATAAAAGAAATGCCCTTATGAAGAAGGGTAGTGGTAAGAACATTATTTGTGTTGTGCATTAGGCAACTTGTTTATGGTGCTTTTGTTTCTTGATATGAAGCTCCAACATTTTGAAAAAGGTTTTGTTTGTGTGATAGCTTATTCCCTTTTGCAACTTTTCAAGAACCAAGATATGGGCTTGGTAAAGCTATGAGTTTGTTTTCTCAAGTCAAGTTAGCTCTCTATAATGCTATATCTCATTTTGAGATAATATTGCACCTCTTTGCAATAGAAAAATTCACCACTATTTTTTATTTAAGTAATCAACTTTGCATAAGGTTGTTCAACTTATATCTTTGTCACTTCTATAAGTGAAAATTGTAGAAGCTACACCAATGACACCCATGAGTAGTCCAAAAGTATACCTACTCCACTATGTGACCTAGAAATTGAATAACTCAAGTTGATTGCACCCATGAGTGACCCAAAAGAGTGTTAAAGCATGCACTAAATGACCTAAAAAATTTGTCAAGATGAAAATGTGTATCATGTTAACACATAAAAATTGCTTCTATGACAACAAAAACTATGTCAAAAATCAAGGTATATGACGATCTTGCTCTAAGCATATTGTAGACATCCAATTTTTTCCAAACCTAACCACTCTTGATTTTATCCCCTTCTAATTGATAATTAGATAAAAACAATTATTTAATTAACCTTCCCAATCACCCTCATAGCATTAACTAAATAAATTCCAATCATTTATTTAATTAATTTATAATTTATCCCCCTTCCCTCTATAGTTCACCCTTAATTAAATCAAGTTCACCTTTTACATTCCTATCCTCCAAGAATTAAACAAACAACAATTATTTATTTATTTCTCCAAAAAATCCCCCTCAATTAATGAGTTAACTAATTGGTCCACTTGCGCATTCCAAAGCATGTTTAAGCCATGGTCAAACTTGACACACACTTGTCCCATCCATCCCACTTCTTCGAAAATTCTCTAATCAAACCCTATCCATTCATTTCTCCAAAAAAAACCCTTACCCTTCACATGTCTCAAAAAACAGATTTCCCAAGACAATCTTAACCATCAAATTCCCTTTGATCTTAGCCATCTTCATGTGCACCAATTACAAGGTGACTCATGGAGGCTCCTCCTCTCTCAAATCCTATCAACCATCTTCAACCATTGATCTCTTAGATCAATCTCCACCCTTGATCAATCATTTGTCCAATCTATAAATATGACCATCTTGGGAGTCATTTACAACAACACTCATGAATGTAACGTTATGTTATTTCTTTGAAAAACAACCACATATTATCTCTCAAGGGCAAACCCATTGGAGCACAACTACACACATTTTGGGTGTGCAACATGTACTTTTGGGTGAGAGAACGCTTGTTTTCTTTTATCTTTTTATGCAATTCCTTTGCTTAATTGGAGGTGCAATCAAGTGTACAATAGAATTCAATTTCATTATTTGAATCCTCATTATATCTACTAAATCTTTAGTGTTTCACATTTTGGAACTTCTAATAGCACCCATTTTGGCACTTCTAATAGAACTCTTGTTTTTCAGAGTTTGAAGTTGTAGGTTCCTAGTTCAATGCATCTAACCTTGCTTTGTTACGTCCGCAAACTTGCATCTACATGAAACAAAGAGATAAATCAATCCAATAGCTCTCATCTTATTTTCATATTTTCTTTCCATTTCCTAACAATTTTCAATTGTTTTTGTAGGGATTTCTAATCTTTTAATTGGTTTGTGTCCTCTTCTAACATATATGGTGCAAGCTAACTTAGTTTATTTGTAAACACCATCATGTGTTTTGGCCACATACGTAGTTCAATGCTCCTAGATCAATATATCCACTTTTCTACATTATACTCGCTTTGTGGATCGACACCTCAATTCTCGTAGTTAAATGTCACATATAATTATTTTAAGGGCTTTTAGTTTTTGGGTTTGGTTGTAGACTTGTAGTAGATATTGTCACTAACCTATTTATTTTCCCAATTTGATATAATGAGGTCAACCTAACATCTATTTTTCATGTATAAGTTAGAATTTCTAAGCCCCTTGTAGGTTCCAATGCATTTAAACATGTATGGATGTTTTTGTTTTCACACAACATGTGTTTCCTAAACTGATCCATCCACTCTTAGAAATAAAATCCTCATTTTAATCATTTGAAATATTTCATCTTTTAGTTTTTATTGACCTATTAATGCACCAATCAATTTTTCCTAGCACTCACCATTCTCAATTTTGCAACTTTTTCATCATTTTTTAAGATATTCCATTAACCTTTGCCTTACTAATACATAGGTTTTTGTTTTTATGTATACACTTTTTGCTTTGTTGTATGTGACTTTACATCAACATCTCCTTAATCAATTGGTGTATGCAAGTATAAAAAGTTGGTAAAGGAAAATAATATGTCCAAGAACTTTTACAAACTACTAACAAATTTGTTCTAAGTTTGGTCATCTAAGACTCATTTTTCCTAATAATTTAACTGCACACCACAATTTTGTAAGGGAAAAGAACTTTTGTTTGTTGTTCTTGTGGGGGTATTTTGATTTGTATGCTCTCTTCTTTCACTAAAAGTTGATCTTGGAGATCAAAATCATTACCTTATCTTCTTGTGTTCAAATGAACACCTAAAAGTGGTGTGTGTATACTCTCTCTCAACACTAGAAGGTGATCTTGCATATCAAAAGTATTTGTTTTTCTTTCCTCTAGCGGACATGCCTTAGATTTCATCAACAAGGGGCTAACACAAACCCACATGTTTTGGTGGGGTATAGAAATTGAGGGGAGAATCAAAAGACTCGCCTCAAAGGAGTAGTGTGATGTTTGACAAAACCTTGTTGTCCACTTTAAGGGTACAAGGTGAAGTGGATGAGGTTGACCTTGGTCACATGTTTATAGATACAACTTTCATTCTCAAAATTTGACCTCATGTACCTTCAAGTTTATAAAGGGCATCCTCCAATCATCTTGTACAAGCCTATATAATACCTTTTGGTCATTGTTGATTGTAATACACCAATTTGTAGACTATGTTAGGAATTTACTCACCTTGTGCCCCTAGATTTGAATGTGTAAGAGGTGTGTACTCTCGCCACGTGGCATATGAGCCATCTTGGGTGATAAAAAATAGTCAGTGCCTCAACATGGGCCCTACACATCACACCTAAACAAGGCATATTGGTGGACTTACAATCATCCACACACATAATTGAATAAATCTAGGTTCCTGTGCTTTATGTGGTTTTGTGTTGAAACCTATCAAATTCCCCTTACATCAAAAACAATCAAACCTTATTCATGCTCAAACTATCAAAAGCAAACCTCCAACCTTTGGAAAAACTTAAGTTAAACTCCAAAATCCTCTTTTAAATCAAAGGTGATCCAAGGGTTGAAACCCTTCATCCAATCAATCAAATCAAAATCCCAATGTTCATCTGCCTCAATCAATCATCCTAAACCCCCTCATCTGAATCATAAATCTAAAATTTCGTCCTAATCCATAATAATAAATCTAAATCCTCATCCTAATTCAAACCCTAACTAAGCAAATCCAAATCAAGCAAAAACCCAAAATCCTAGGTAATCTAAATCAACTCCCCTCCTCTCATCCCAATCCTAAATTAAACATCCTTTAATCCAAACCACCAAAATCAAAATCAAATTAAAGATCAAGACCCTATGATCAAAAATATATATATATGTATATTCCTCTTTCCCTATAAGATCTACACACTTAAAGTGATAAGTCAAACAAAATTTTCTTAAATAAACCAAGCCCTTCTTATATTTGTAAGAGCCTAAAAAACTAGTCCAAACTCTTTCCAATCCAAACTGACTGCCCACAACATATTTTCTTAGTGGCTTTAGCATATTGATAGAAAGAAGTGCTTGGTTTTTTCCGATTCACTAACAATAAACACATAAATTCCAAATTCAAACATCATCATGAAAATCCTTCATTACAATTTTTTATCCAAATAACCATATAAAATAAGCCCCTCCGAGTTCAATCCAAATGTCATGACAACAAGATATTTCTTTCCTTTGGAGAAAGTTTAACAAACCATTTACTAATAAGAGTAATTTATATCAAATTACAAAAGAAAACCCTTGATAATGGATTGGTTTCAAGAGATGATAAAAATAAATATAACTCTTTTGTTTGCTCCCCCTCTTGGGTTTATAAAAATCAAGTATATACTAATTGCAAAAGGAAAACTTAGTACTAACAATCAAGTTGAAGCTATATACATGCCTAAGGAAATTCAAACTATAATTGTTAGAGATTTGGGAATATCCAACTATATGTAGTAAAATTAAGGAAAGTATCAAGAGTAGGGAAAACAATATAGCTCACAAAGAAAAATTCAAAAAGTTTAGGAAGGATATTTTTCTTCACACTTCCATACCTTAACGATTTATGCTTTTATATAATCATTACATCAGTCTCGCTAAGTGGTATATTTTGTGATAATTACATTTGATGACATTATATCCTATGACTTATATTCTTTATTAATATATGAGATGTCTCCCATCTCCCTCCTTTTATATGTTTTCTCCCATTTCCATTGTGAGTTGTAACTTTGCAAGTAAGGTGGAGGTTGTCATCTTCCTTAGTTTTTAAGTTAATAAATTTCTTAGTTTTTAAGTGAATAAATTTCATCTTCCTTAGTTTTTAAGTTAATAAATTTTGCAGTAGTTATTTCTCAATTGAGTTCCTTTGCTCTTATCATTTGAAGGGCATGTTTTTCCCTTGGTCTAGAAGATGGATGGTGCAATTTTTATCTCTCCAAATGCAAGATTCTCCCTTCCCTTGTTTTAACATTTTTAGAAATGTGAACTTTTTTTGGAGAAACCTTCATTCTTCATTTCATGTGTTAAATTGCACCAATGCCAATAGTGAAAATGACCCAAATTTAATCCTAAAAATTTTAATGGCAACTTCTCGTTCTCTTACTATGTAAAGGACGATGGGAAGGAATTTATCAAGCTTTGTCTTCTTATCATAGTGATCCTTAAACACATACAAAACAATATAGAGTATTGTTTCCCTCGATCCCTCAAATTACTAGTATTGGGAAGGCAAAACAGAATGAGCCTATTGGCTAACCCACTACACAAAAGCTATGTCATTACAACAAACTTCTCCACCTATTTCCCCAACCAAGTATTAAATTTTGATAGGGAAAAATGTTTGAAATTAGAGAGGAAAAGGTCCAATGTTGAGAATAATGTTGGAGAATGCCAAGATCAGAAATCATGAATTGATAACTTTCCACAAGTGAAACGATTAACAAAATAGGATATCTATCATATAAATGAAGAGTGTGTAAATACAATGAAAAACCTTGCATATATAGGCAAGGTAGATGAGATGAGAAGATAGAAGACAATGACTGACTATCCCTCCAAATGTGCAACACTTGTGAGCTCACTTGACAAGTGTGCACTAGAAAGTGTCAAACATGCAAGTAGTGGGTTTCTCAAATGATGGACATATGTCTCAATGTTGTGAAGTGAGACAAAATCATAAGAAACCTAACTAAACTTAAGATCTAAGTGTGAATAGGTCAATTCTAGAAAGGCAATCAGCTAACTAGGTGAATAATGACTCTATTTACACTAACGAATAACATAAATAAATTTTGGATCACTCTATACAAGTTAATTCACCATGACGAAATAGGATGCTTGTTGAAGGATTGCATATATGTTTGTAGGGAATTGGAGCAAGTATAAGGGGTTCCCAATTAAGGATTTCAAGTTGGGAAACAAGCTCATAAGTTAAGTAAAGTTATGGTTAATAACAAAAAACATTACAAATGAAAATCTAAATTAAAATAGAGCAATTGAAATAGAAATTTTATATGAGCAAGTATAAGGGATTCCCAATTAAGGATTTCAAGTTAAGTAAATAAGAGCAAGTATAAGGGGTTCCCAATTAAGGATTTCAAGTTGGGAAACAAGCTCATAAGTTAAGTAAAGTTATGGTTAATAACCAAAAACATTACAAATGAAAATCTAAAATAAAATAGAGCAATTAAAATAGAAATTTTATATGAACCTCAAGTGGCTTTTGGGCTTTTCTTAAGGTTGAATAACTCACAAACATTTAGCATAGTGAATGCTTAAAATTAAAGACAATTTATTGCTAGTGCACCCAATTCATGTATTCTACTAAAAATTGAAACACTAATATTTATCCTTTCAATAAAAAAATGCATGTATAAATAGTTTATTTGCAGTTACTCAAATTATATGATAAAACCAATGCTCAAGACAAAATAACCTTAACCTCTTGAATCATGAGGTAGTCTAAATCCTTTTTGTTATTACAAAGAGCTCTTAACACGATTTTCTTGTTAGAGGACTGTAGTCCCCTAATATTCCAACTTAAGTAGTTTAACTTCTTCATTTAGACAAGGTGTTGGTACTTTTCTTATTTTTGTAAAGCCTATCAAAACATGTAGGGATATTCTCCCATTTTCCTTTTTTCCCAAGCTTTTGGGAACTATTGCTTCTACTCGCATTTTTCCTTTTTTCACCCCTTCCTCCTTATGAAGTTATATGCCTTTAATATTCTGATTTATCTCCTCATCTTGAAAGAGAGGATTGAAACAATGTGTTCCTGTTTTATTTGCTCATATCATAGTCAAGAGGCAAGCCTTCAAAATCAATTGAGTCTACAATCTTTGGAGGGTTTGGGAGTCAGACATTTCTCTCTTTCCCACTCTTTTAGTTTATCCAAAACCTGTTCTTGGGTTTGTTTTTAGGCATAATTTCTAGAGCCTTCGGAGAAACAATTGCATACTTCTCTAAAGTTTCTTCTATATTATCATTTGTGTTGAGAGTACAATTACGTTTAGGGGCCTCATTATTCCCCAAATTATTGTTTGTATCCAAGTGATCATCTGTACGTGCATTCACCCCAACAGGAGGGGTTTCACAAGTTTTAGGAGAATTTCTCACCTTTAGGGCTCAATTCATTATCTCCCTTGGGAGATTGTTCCCTAGAGGGATTAGTAGATTCTTTGTTGTCAAAGACAACCTCAAAGGGTTTCGGGTTTCTATTGCCCTTATTAATTCTTGGACAATCCTTTTTTATGACCATCTGTTTTACACAAAAAATAGGAATTTAACCCTCCCAATGCTTCAACTTCACATTGAAAAGTCTTGCCATCCAAAGAGAATTCAATTACTTCAAGTTTTTGCACTCCAATGTTAAAAGAGACAAGTATTCTATCATTCATACAGGGTAGTGGACCTAGTCTCTTCAACTTGTAGAGTTTTGCAAATAGGCTTCAAAAGTCGAGATAGAAAAGCCTAAATTTGTGGGGGAATTATTTTCACATTTAGCCATCTTGGGACAGAGCAAAACATGATTTCATCTTCAGTCGTTTCTAGGGTCCAAGCCACAACCTTAAACAAGGTCTTACCTATGTTTCAAAAATCTTTTTCCAAAACTCTTTTTTGCATGCTATGGTTCTTCAAAAACACAACAAAATGACCTCTATAAATCATTCTATAAAATGAAAAATAAATACCCATTTTCTTTCCCCAAACATTAATCAACCAATTGTCAAATTTTCTTGCAGGCAAATTATTAATATCCATATAGGCAAGGAAAATTGTTGTATTTTTTTAACCTATTCTCCTCTTTTCTAAACGCCTTTAACATTTCCTCATTAGGGTCTACTTGAAGCACCCTGGGCAAAAAACAATCCTTACCTCTTTCACCTTGCTCTGTGCAACCTTCTCCTCTATCCATGTCAACATCTCCACTATCTCCTCCAAATCCCACACAAAATTCCACACCTTCTCAAGGATTTTCCAGTTCTTCCACTTACCTAGCTTCTTTGGAAGTTTTTGATCCTTCATTATGAAAATCAACCTCCCCTCCTTCACAAAATAAACTACTAGCCATATACGCTCGTACAAATGCAATTAATACATTTGTGCAAGCATACAACCAAATCCCACAGATGACCACTCATAGCTAGACAACCAAGATGAATAACAATTTAAAAGTTTGCGTCAAAACAAAACAAAGTACACACAAAAACCAACACAGGTTAATATAAGGGACAATACAACCGAACACCCAGTGGACAAAGGAGAACAAGACGACTTGCGTACTAAGGCAACAAAGAAGCACCAAACACCGAGCATGGAGAGGCTCAAAGCAAGCCACACATGGCGAGCGACATTTCATCTACCCAATGCAACCTTAGAGCACTCTCCTTTCCCTCCCTCTCCCCCCCTCGCTCCCCCTGCCGCCCCTTTGTCCCACCCCCACATACTACTTTTTGAAGTCAATCACTATCATTTATAAATTCCACACAAAGCTAAGATAATTCTTCCTAAGATTTTGAGTTGCTTTGAAATGTTGCCTGGGTGTTCAATAGTTGAATAGAGAAGGCAAATTGGAGATTGAAAGCCTCGTCACATGACAAGGAGAAAAATATCCTCATCACAATGATATTTAATCGTGTTGCCTTGAACTCATTGTTGATAATTAGGTTGTTTGCCCAAGGTCTCCTACCAAAATGAATACAATTAGTGTCATGTTATGGTAGTTGAATTTAACTAAGTGATGACATCCAAATGTTAGGACCAGAGAGCAACACAAATGAAGGGCATTTGAGTGGAGATTGGAGGGAGATTACAAACAACAATCTATCGAGCCCCATCATTTGTAGCAGGGGAAGAAGGATGTGAGGAGAGAGAAATAATAAAACTTGAAAGAACATCGAAAATATTATTATTTATTATTTAAAAAGTTCAAGATAGACAATTTTTTAAAACATTCAAAATTATAAATAATAAAAATATTAATTATTTGTTACTTGAATATTTCAAACAATTATTTAAAATAGTTTAAAATTTGTAAAAACAAAATATTAAATGAAGTTGATTGTTATTTAAAGCACGGAAAGTTATAATTTATAAAAATCCTTGAAAAACGGATGTACACTACAAATTATATCTCAAAAACTCAAATTGTTTAGGGTCTTCCTTTTTTTAAAACATTTTGTTCTGTTCATAGGTCCCATAGGCTGTTGTGAAAATCTTTCCTTTCATTTCAATTATTTGGGGCACGGAAAGTAATCATGCACTTTTCTTGGCAAAACAAAAATAGACGTTTGTTAATATGCAAAAGAAAATATGGCTTTTGCTGATATGCGCTTGGGCCCTAGTTCTATGTAATACGGAATATTCGGATATTCTTTTTGTGCGGATCCTTTTTTAAACTGCAATTCTTTCTTTAAAAAAAAAACCTGTGCAGGGGAAACATTTAATTATTAAAAAACAGAGAAAGTCAAAAGCTAACACATTAATAACACCTGGAGCAGTGCACACCACAAAAATCGTCCAACCCAGAAATGATCATTCCAGAACGTTCTGGAAACCCTCTTTCCAGAACGCTGAAAAAACAGTGCCTGAAGCAGACCAAACAATAATGAAAATCATCAGACCTAGGAAAAATTTAAATCAGCAAACTAAACAGGGTCCCAAATCGACAAAGAGGCTGCTCAAGAATACCCCAGCCAAATCGCTGCAAGTGAACGAAACAGGTTCCCAAATTCCGTTTGAAAGAGATAGAGAAAGAGGAAACGACTAGAAAAATCACCAAATCTTAAAGGCGTGCGAGATTTTAAAAATACAGGACGCTCAACAGGAAAACACTGACATGAAGGTCGTCTGAGAAAGAAATAGCAAAATCCTGCAAGAGGCAAAGGCTGCAGAGAGGAAAGCTAGGGTTTCCAAAATCCACATGATGGTTTCAGAAAATCACCCACGAGCTAAACAGAGATAGAGAAAGAGGAAACGACTAGAAAAATCACCAAATCTTTAACGTGTGAGACTAAAAAATACAGGACGATCAACAGGAAAACACTGACATGAAGGAGGTCTGAGAAAGAAATAGCAAAATCCTGTAACAGGCAAAGGCTGCAGAGAGGAAAGCTAGGGTTTCCAAAACCCACATGATGATGAAAGCGGACAAAAATTAAGACGAAATGGGAATTTATAAAGAAAAGCGAAGGATTTTTCGTTGTACCGTACCCCAAGTACCAAGATCCTGCCTAATTTCCATATAAACATATGGGAAAGCAAATCAGCTGGTCTTGTTAAATTAGCGATCTGATTTCATAGTTGATGGGACTGAACATTTTTTCATTTTCAATTGAAAATTCCCCATCATCTCTCATTTACAATAACCAGATAGCTAATAGGTATGTACTTACTATTCAAGAGTCAACGAAATGAATAATATATCATAAAAATATAATCAAGAAATAAAATATTATACACCCATCATGGACAAGTGACCCCACCAAATGGAAGAGAGAACCATTCATCTCGATGGAGAAGATTAGCCCATGAAGAGGGCTCCCCCAAGGGACAATAGAACCATCCAATCGTCTTGAACTCCTACTTAGCAAAAGAAAAAGACAGCCCCCACTTTGGAAGTGGAGGCACAATCGCACAATCACTTTGTGTCCATGCCAAATGCTCATATGCTACATACACCCACCTCAAGTGCCAAATAATAGTATTTTCGGATGCATAGGCAAGCTCCACCCCTTCTTTTTGTCATCACGTGTTGGGAATCTTTTTAACTAGTGTTTGAAACTTTTTCATAAATTTAGAAATCTTTTTACCTAGTGTTTAAAACTTTTTCATAAATTTAGATCATAGTGTTTGAAACTTTTTATTGCATTTCTTATAGCAATGGTTCAAGCCTCCTCCATACCTTCAATTAGAATGTTGGAGTTCTCTTGCCTCGACATTCCAAATATTGATTTTTAGGACAATCTTGAGGAAACTTTCTAGACTCTCCCCTTCCGCAACATTGTTGTTTTGTTTGTTTTGGTCACAAGCTTCAATCACTTCCACCATCCCCTCTATTATTCTTATGATAAATCTTGTATGAGAGGTGACCAAGATCCTTTTAGCCACTTTATCAAAATTTAGCTTGCTCTATTCAAAATTAAAAGGGTTCAAAGAAATGTTGCCTCTATCAAACTAATAATAGTTCATCGTTGAGTCAACTTTACTTTTGATTTCCACCCTTGACCCTTAAAGACATTGTGATCTCAAGGAGCTAGTTCCTTCAATTTCATAATTTTAATGTGTTTCATCTTTCCTAGTGATGATTGCATGAGAAGTCATTAGGGAATTGATGTTTCCTAGAAATATACTTTTGTCTTGTTCATTCCAAATTACCCAGCAAACCATGTAGCAAGAGTTAAGAACCAAAAAATGCTTTAGCATTTACAAGTGCTTTAGCATTTACAAGTTGATTTTAAGATGCCAACATTCAATATAATCAAATATGCCAAATAACATTATCCATTTGATATTAAAAGTATATATTATTCCAAACCTCAAATTAGTAATTTATTTGACTAAAAGCTTGTCCACATTTTCCTCAACATTTATATGGAGTTCATATTTGAACAAGCCAACAAACATATCTTCTAAAAGTTTCTCTCCTTTAGGATTTTCCCATGGATTGTAGTCTAAAGAAAACCTTGTGTATTGGGCCATAGTTTGCAAACTCGGACTTGGGACTCGGGACTCGGGAGGGACTCGAGAAAAGACTCAGTTAGGACTCGGCAAAAAAAAAACCGTAGTTTTACAAAAAAAAGAACAAATTAATGTATTTAGAGAACATAAGAGCCTAATTTGATTATCAAACACTTGTAATTCAAAGATTACACATGTCATATGATCATCAAACACTCAATAATTGAAATTTAATCATTCATAGTCATCAAATAATCAATTTGCAGACCTGAAATTCACAAAGTTGAATGTTAAAATGAAAGAAAAAGTGAAAAAAAACATGGGTTTTTAACCCATTTTAACTCCCAGCCACGCAGGAGAGTCCTAGGTCAAGACTCCCGAGTCCAACCTCAAGACTCGGCCGAGTCCTGACGCAGGACTCTCCTAGACTCGACTCCCGAGTCTATGGCGAGTCGACTCGGTTGGCCAAAGGACTCCTGAGTCCGTCGAGTCTGCGACGAGTCCGCAAGAGTCTGCAAACTATGTATTGGGTTATTCTTTTGGGCACGAACATCTCCCCATACGTTTGATGCTTCAAAATCTTAGGTCTACATTACCAAATTCTTGTAACCTTGCTTGATCAAGTATTGCCTATTATCTGAGAAGTTCTATAGAAAGTTATCCTCAAAGGTAACTAATGTGGTAACCAACTTCCTCCATCACACTCTTTTCTTCTAGCCCTAGACTAACCCTGCAAATATGCTCAAATCTTTCTATTGCCTACTTGTAATGAGAACTTCATTTTCCTCATTATGGTCTTTTAGCTCGGTTCCCAACTTTGACTATGGTTCTTGTTTGAGTTTGTTAACTAAAAATTGTTGAACCAACAATTCACCCCCACAATACACATCCTTCTAGGGACAAATATTGTCTCATGAGAATACATGAAGAAAAATCTGCGTTACTCATGTAATCCCATATTGCAAAGCCTTTAGGAAGAAGGTAGTGGTGAAGAAACATTTTAGGTCTTCTCAATAAACACACTTACCCTATAGAATCCTTCTTAAGGAACCTTTGAATTATTTTACATCCTCCAACATTGTTTCACACAGAAAGGATATATTGGACCATTTTATTTTTCAGGATACAAATACCCCAACTTCTTTAAGAAATTACCCTTGGTGTCATGTTCAACTTCTATCTTTGCCACTTTTATGAGTGAAAATTGGAGAAGCTAGGCTAATGACACCCATGAGTAGTCCAAATTTGTACTTGTTACATTGTGCGACCTAGAAATTGAATAACTCAACCTAATTGCACCTGTGAGTAACCCACAAGTGTGTTAAAGCATGCACTAAATGACCTAGCATTTTTTGAAGCTAAAAATGTGTATCATGTTGACACATAAAAAATTGCTCATCTGATAACAAAAACTTTGTCAAAAATGGTGTTATATGATGACCTTGCTCCAAGCATAATGTAGACATCCAAAATTGTCAACACCTAACCACACTCGATTTTATCCCCTTCAAGGTCTTGATTAAATAAAGAAAATTATTTAGCTAACCTTCCCACATTTATCATTCATGCCTCTTCCCTTTGTAGTCCACCCTTAATTAAATTAAGTTCACCTTTCACATTCCTATCCTCCAAGATTAGATAAATGGAACTATTTATTTTTGCTCCTAGAAATCCCCCTCCATTAATTATTTGACTAATTGGTCTAGTTGCATATTACTATCCATTCATTTCTCCGAAAAAACACCCTTACCCTTCACATGTCAAAAAAAAAATGACTTCTAAAAGGTACCTTTTTAATCCTTAGCATTCATCTTTTCCCAAGACAATCTTCACCATCAAAATCCCTTTAATCGTAGCCCTCTTCATTTGCACCAATTACAAGCCGACACTTGGAGGCTCCTCCTCTCTCCAATCCTCTCAACCATCTTCAACCATTAATCTTTTAAATTAATCTCTCAACCCTTAATCGATCATATATCCAATTTATATATAGACCATCTTGGGAGCCATTTACAACAAGCCTCGTGAATGTAATGTTATGTTAGTTTGAAGAGGAACCAATCTATATCTCAAGAAACAAATCCATTGGACTACAACCACACATTTTAGGTGTGCAACAACGAGTTTTGGGTGAGAGAACTCTTGTTTTCTTTTACATTTATATGCAATTCCTTTGCTTAATCGAAGGTGCAATTAGGTGCACAATAGGATTTGATTTCATTGTTTGAATATTTGTTATATGTTCTACATCTTTATTGTTCACATTTTCGCAATTTAGGTTGGGCCCATGTCCATAAAACTAATCTTTTTTGAAGTGTTTTTGTGATTTTAAAGTTTTGCATTCCTGGTTCGACACATCTATCCCTTCTTTTTCTACCTCTGCAAACATGCTTCAATGTGTTTGTTCTTTCCACAATCCATCTACTTGCAACCTAGAGATAACTCAATTCAGTAGCTCTCACCTTATTCTCATATTTTCTTTCCATTTCCTAACAATTTTTGTTTGTCTTTGTACATATTTCAAACATTTTAATTGGTCTGTGTCCTCTTCTAAGATACTTGGTGCAAGCAAACTTAGTTTTTTTTTTAAATGCTCATCAGTGTTTTGGCCACATACCTAGTTCAATGCCCCTAAATCAACATATCCACTTTTTTACATTGTATTTGCTTTGTGGATCGACACCTTTGTTCTTGTAGTTAAATCTCACAATTCATCATTTTAGGGGCTTTTTGTTTTTGGGTTTTCTTGTAGACTTGTTATAGATATTTTCACTAACCTATAGGGGTTCCCATATTGCTATTTTGAGCCTAACCTAATATCCATTTTGCATGTGTAAGTTATATTTTCTCAACCTCTAACAAACATGTTGAGATGCATTTGTTTTCACACAACATATGTGTTTTCCTATAATGATGCATCCACTCTTAGAAACAAATCCCTCATTTTAATCATTCTAAATATTTTATCTTTGCACTAACCTATTTTCCCTAACACTTACCATTCTCAATTTGGTAGGTTTTTCATAAATTTTTAAGCGATTTGATTAACCGTTGCCTTGGTGTTACACAGGTTTTTGTTTTCTTGTATAGAATTTTTACTTTGTTGCATGTGACTATACATCAACATCTCCGCAATTAATTGGCATATGCAAGTGTAAAAAACTAGTAAAGGAAAATCATATGTCCAAGACATTTTACAAACTACTAACAAGTTTGTTGTAGGTTTGGTCATCCAAGCCTCATTTTTCCTACTAGTTTAGTTGCACACCTCAATTTTGTAAGGGAAAAGAACTTTTGATTGTTCTTGTGGGGACATTTTGATTTGTTTTCTCTCTTCTTTCACCAAAAGGTTATCATGGATATCAAAAGCATTACCTTATCCTCTTGTGTTTAGATAAGCACTTAAGAGAGTCAAGTGTGTATGTTCTCTCCTAGTACCGCAAGGTGATCTTTGAGATCAAAACTATTTGTTCTCCTTTCGTCTAATGGTCATGCCTTAAATTTCATAATCAAGGGGATGACTTGATACACATGATTTGATGGGCCATAGAAATTGAGGCGAGAATCAAAAGACACCTCAAAAAATTAGTGTCATCTTTTGCATAACCTTGTTGTCTACTTTGAGGGGAAAGGTGAGGTGGAAGGGATTGGTAGTGGAAGGGGTTGACCTTTGTCACATACTCGTAGATACACGTCCCATTCTAACCTTGTCATCCCCTTCATAACCTTGTCATCCCCTTCATAGGTCTTTTGAAATTTGTCCCATATATCTTTTGCTGATGTGAAATGCATTACTTTGACAAATTCCAATTCAAATAGACCACATAGAATTGCATTAATGGCTTTCCTTTTTTCTCACTCAATTCGTTGGTGGAGATGATGGTGTAGTAGAACCATCCATAATTGATTGTCAAATATCAAATCCAAGTGCCATTAAGTAAGTTCATATTCTTACGCTCCAAAAGGCATAATTTGTCCCCTCAAACAATTGAGCCCTGTTAGAGGAGAATCCTTCTTGGCAATCCATGTGTGCTCTTCAGATCTTCCTTCTAGCGATTACGCTATACTATTATGAAACCAACTCTGATACCAATTGGTGAGCACAACCTTATAGTAAGAGCGGGAGGGGAGAGGGGAGCGGCGCTGAATCAATATAAGACTTTTTTTTTTTCAAATTAACAACCACAATCACTTTAAATCTGCATAATATAAATAAGTAAGAACACAAGAGGAACACAAGATTTATGTGGAAACCCTTACGGGAGAAAACCACGACAAAATATTTCTTTATATAAAAATCTCTTACAAATTTTGTAGGCACCAACCTACTAGAGACACCAATCCCCAACACTTGAGCACCAACTCAATATGAGACACCAATCTCCTTCAATAAGAGGCACCAACCTCTTCAATATGAGGCACCAACCTCTTGATAGATGAAATATTTGTTCTCCTTAATAATCTTCCTTCCAAAATCTGCTTTTGAATGACCTTCAACTAATTTCTCCTCAAATTTTTTGATGTATGTATGACTTTTCAACTTGTTCTCCACATTCCACAACCTCTATTTATTCTTTCTCTAAGGGAGGTAACTTCATGAATGGATATGTCTCTTTGCAAAGGGAGGCAACTTTCAGTTTTATATGCACCTTTTCATACCCAAATTTGGGCGCTCCAATAGTGGGTCGGTATGAGAAGGTTTCAATCTTGAGAGGGGGTCGACCCAATAAAAATTATTTAATTTAATTTTTAAGATAAAAAAGGAGAGCGCCAAAATACCAAGGGTCGGCCTCATAAAATACATAAAATCTTTTCATTAATATTTCCTCCATGAGTGTTATTACAAGGGAGTCAACTATTAATTCATCTTTATCATTGTTTATTGTTGCCTTTGTTAAGATCATTTTTGTCCTTGGAGGCCTTGATTTTTCTTCAGCAACAACACCTTATGATTCTTCTTTGATACCAATGACAATAATCCAACATGAATTCTTCACTGGTTATTTCTCAATTGATTTCCTTTGCTCTTATTGTTTGAAGGGGATGTTTTTCTCTTGGTTTAGAAGATGGATGGTGAATTTTTATCTCTCCAAATGTGAGATTATCCCTACCCCTTGTTTCAACATTTTTTAAAATGTGAACTATTTGGAGAAACCTTCGTTCTTCATTCATGTGTTAAATTGCACCAATGCTAGTAGTGATAATGACCCAAATTTCCTCATAAAATATTAATGTAAACTTCGAGTTCTCAATTATATTGCAAAGGATTATGGAGAGGAATTTATCAAGCCCTATCTTTCTTCTTATTATAGTGATCATTAAACACATACAAAATGATAAAAGGCATTGTTTCCCTAGATCCCTCAAATTAATAATAGTAGGAAAGCAAAATAGAAGGAGCCTATTGGATTCCCCACTACAAAAAAGTTATGTCATTACAACAAGATTCTCCTCATATTTCCCCAACCAACTGTTAAAGGTTGATATGACAAATTCTTCGAAATTAGTGAGAAAGGGTCCAATGTTGAGAATAACACAAATGAATTTTGTGAAACTCTATACAAGGTAATTCACCATTATGAAATAGGATGCGTGATGATGGATTGTACACATGTTGATAGTGAATTGGATTCCAATGATGTGACAGTGACACAATATGTACCCTACCGAAAAATGAAGGAACAACCATAAGTTAGAGGACAAGGAATTCAATATTAGAAACATAACATTTAAAGAGTCTATTTGAGTGAAAAGCTTATCAAAATTGTGCTATATTTGCAAACTAAACACACATTAAATAACCATAAGTTTTACTTTGATTTTATACTAGTTATTAACTATTTGAACCACCAAGGAAACTAAATGCAATATCAAATTTGTAATATAAATTTGTATGATGAGCACTTGGAAAGCTATCACAACAATGCACAAATTGGATGCAAATTCATTTATTTGTAGGTGTATTGAACAAATAAATTAGAATTGATGAGTATTTTCTTACCAAAATTTGCATTGTGGTATAAACTTGTCATGTGGACTAAGTTTAATGTCCAATAAATATTTGGATTTTGCACATGCATGAATACCACCTTAGTAATATTATTGCATTTCAATAGTATGTCAATAAGAAAATACTATAATAAAGTAGTGTTACTCAAAGTCTTAATGAGATGGTTGTGGTTTTGATAAGCTCATTTGATTGCATTATGTTGGTTGAATGAAATTAAAAAGAGTAGTGTGCTAGAATGAATCCACAACTCACGAACAAGAAGAGGGAGTATTAGGTATAAAAATATTTACTTGGTAACTTATTCAAGCTTTGAATATAGTTTAACCTTGTACCTTCAATGGTTCAAGGCATTCTAGGTTATACCACTCCCATACCATATAGGGGTAGAGAATAACACAATAAATGTAAAAGATATACTAGTAAGCCAAGTGAAACTAAACTAAGCCATGTTGTAAGAATAGATTATCTCATGAAGTAAGAGTCTTTGCTTGTTAGCACTTTTTTCAACAAGTGTTGAATTGGATTGTAAGATTGATAAGGGTTGCTTGTAGAGCCATGGTCAATGGAGTAATACCCTATGAGCCATTTGAGTAACAAGAAACTATTCTATCTAAAGGCTTGTACAACAATATTAAGGTCAATACTTGATGCTTTGGAAAATATAAATTGAATTATTGAAGAAACTAAAAGAAAAATCCTTTTACTGAGAAGTTATTACATGTGGTATCAAAGGCTAAGAGATTACAACATTTGAATATTATGGGTTCACTAGTCATTAATTTATTCAAACTTGTAAAAAATGGGAAAGGACTAGATGGTTGGCAATGACAAATTATTTATAGGACTTGTATGGGGGCAAGCAACATTATCTTGGGAATATGTAGGGTAATGGGCAAAAGCTCGAGAATAGGTAATTGAAACATGGCTTCTTAAGTTCTAATATGCATGAGAAGCAACCTTTGGTAGTTAAGGGTCTATATGGGAATAGACCCTTTATAGAGGATTAGGCTTGTTTAAGGGGTAACTCATGCTCAATTAAAATACTATTATAATGATGTGGATTACCACCTTGTTATCAGGGTTTCAATTTTTAGTTATGTGCACTCATAATCAATCATCTTTACATTTAAGTATTGATTGCACTAAATTTTTGTGAGATATTCAACCTTAAAATAGCCCAACCACTATTGATCTAAATTTTTTATTTCAATTGCTCTATTTTATTTTAGATTTTCATTGATGGTAAAGTTTTTTCTTATTAAACATAAGTTTTCTTAGCTCACGAGCTCATTCCCAACTTAAAATCCTATATTTGGAAACCCCTTATATTTGTTCTCATTTATTTAACAAGGTGGTAATCTCTAAAGCATGCCCAAATGTTACTTCTTCAAACAAGTTGCATAATCCACTCTTCAGTTATAATGCTTTGCAAGAGATATACTCTCTCAATTTGGGGAAATTCTAATAGCATAACTTTGAATAAGGATGGCCATGTAATAAACATCCCAAGCCTTCAAATATAGGCCAAGGATACCTAAGAAGCCACACACAATTTACTAAAACCATGGGATCAAAACCACAAGCTAATACTTGTTCCAACTAGTCTATGTTGGACCTACACACCCTCCTCCAAAAGTAACACTCCCAAGAATAGAATGTAACTTCCAATGATGAGCATTGGTCCCTATTACCATGGTAGTCATATGTAACTCCCAAGAGCTCCACGTGAGTGTAATTGCACTCTTACACATTACTAATAATTTTTGGTCAAAAATGTTAGTCAATCCACCTATTAACCCCTACTAACGAATTCTTACAACCATTATAAGACTAAAGACAAATGACAGAGTGTTAACCAAGGAATCTCAAGATTCCTTCCAAGTGCACATATTAGTTATCATATTGCTCAAATATTAAATAACTTCAGCTAGACCTAGGACTTGCAAGGTGTACAACACCTCGTCCTAACACTTATGTGGGTCATTGGGTCACCTTATACTTGTTCTCTTTTATTTGAAGTTATACCCAACTTAAATGGGAACAAGTATAAGGGGTTTCCAATTAAAGGATTTTAAGTTGGGAATAAGCTTGCGAGCTAAGCAAACTTATGTTTAATAAGAAAAAACATTACCACCAATGAAAATCTAAAATAAAATAGAGCAATTGAAATAAAAAATTTAGATCAATAGTGGTTGGGCTTTTTTTAAGGTTGAAATCTCACAAAAATTTAGTGCAATGAATACTTAAATGTAAAGACGAGTTGATTACGAGTGCACGTAACTAAAAATTGAAACCCTGATAATTATCCTTTCAATAAGAAAAATCATGTATAAATAGTGTTGTTGCAATAGATCAAATCATATGATACTTCAACTATTTGAGGCTCGCTTAGACAATGATTTGCCATGGAGATCATGGCTTAATGTTTTCATGATTGTATCAATCTTACTAGGATCTTAAATGGATTTAGCTTGTTTGTGAGAGACCACGTACTAATTTTTCATGTTGATTACTTTCATTTTTAAATTCGATACAAAGCTAAGAGAATTCTTCCTAAGATTTTAAGTTGCTTTTTAAATATTGAAACAATGCATTCGAATTACATAGAAATAGGCAACCAATTGGCTGCCACACAAATAAAATTAGTTACAATACTACCAACAAATCTATAAATCCCATAACAGGTCAGGGGTAAGAAAAGGAGACCCCATACATCACAAAGACATTGTCTTATATTCTGAATTTTACCATACATTGTAGCTTTTTGGAGCATAACATATCTTTTTCATGTAACTGCAACAATTGAAACTTTATCTTGTCCAAGTGGTTGTTAATCTTCACATTCTACTTTGGGACCCCCTACAATTGAGAGCAAAAAAAGTCAATTTGGAAGATGATATTAGAGTAAAACTTTAATATTTCCCCTTCCTGATGAACATTATGCTTTGAAAAAACTGCTAAACATCTACTTTTCCATATGCTAAGCAAAATGGTAGGTCTCATCGAATCAGCCACAACATTGTTTTGAAGGTTGAATCCCAAAATAGTTGTTTTCCAGTTTAGTGTATGCTCAAAAATATGAGGATGGAATTTGAAAATTGTATTCCATTTTCTTTTAGCCCATGAACAGTCCCAAAAAACATTCTTCAATAGGGACATTTAATAGGTTGCACTACAATGTATTTCAATATGTCACCAATAAGCAATTTGAAGTGTAAAATTTTCCATGCCAAAATTTGAGCATTAGTTTCAACTTTCGATCTCCATATCTGAGCACTCAATCTTCTCCATGTTTTTTATTTAAGCTTACATTTCCATTTCTAATTTAGTCTAGGATTTAATGACAAAGAAGGTAGAAGGCTAATAATTTATTTTTTTTAAAGGAAAGAAGCCAAATTGAAACCTGGACAACCACCACCAGTCCTTGAGAAAATTACATTGCATGGGAGTGCATAGTTTTATAACTAGGTCCATAGGAACCAAAGCTTTCAGAAAAATAACAAAGCCTTGAAACTTATTATTAAGACAATTTATTCTTAATGGTATGCCAATTAACCCAATCCATAGCATTAAAATCCTAAAGATCTCCTAATTGACAAATCCTTATATTGAAAAGAGTGTAAGCATATCTTGGAAATGCAATAGCAAGGGGTTGACCTTGGTATTGAACCATTCTATTCCACCAGATGAAGGATGAACCAAAACTGAAACCATGTTGCAAGGAAGCACTTTTCCAATTAAGACCTACTGCCAAGCCTTCCATATTAAAACAAGTGAAAATGAAGCTTATAACTTAAAATAAGGAGCCATCAAAATTTTATCTAACCAACGAATTGCCTACCATTTCCTTTTAACAATAGCCTGTTCAATCTGATACCAAACCAAAATCTTCCACAGCTCATCACCATTAACCAGTCTAACTATCCATTTAGTTGACAAACAAACTCCTTGCGTTCTAGGGTCCAATAGACCCAACCCCCATTTAACTTTAGGTTGTATACAATGTAGCCAAGAGGTAGATTCAAAACCGACGTCCCCACTCCAATTAGACCATAAAAAATATCGGATAATTTTGTTTAAGTCCTCATAACCTTTTTTCAAAGGCATCCAACAAGAGGAATAGTACACATGTGAAGCCAAAAATATCCGATTCACAACTTGTATTTTTCCTTCTAAAGACAAAAATTTATTCCCCCAAGTACAAAGTTTATTCTTTAACTTGTCTAAAAACCAATTCCACCTATCAAAAAGTGAAACTCCCAGCCCAAACAAAATACCAAAGTAGCAAAAAATCTGACCATGTTTAATTTGTTTCCACTCTTTCAGTATCCAATAAGGGACAATCTCTTTTCACCATGAGAAATTCAATTTTATGAGGAGCTAGCTTAGAATTAGACACAATGCAATACAGTTCAAGTGCCCCCATCACATTCTCAATCTACTCCTTTGAGTTTTGCAAGAAAAGTAAAGTGTGAATTAAGAACTGCAACACCGTTGGGTAAATGAATACCCCTTATTGAGTTCATTTGGTTATACTTTTGCAATAGATGCCCAACCATTGGAGCATTTTAAGAATAAATCTCCAACGCATTTTATCATATGTTTTATCAAAATCTAGCTTCACCAGTAAAGCATTTTGTCCCAATTGCTAAGTCCATTCAATAGTTTCCTAAGCAAGTAAAGCAAGTATGAGGTTATCAAGGATAAATTTCCCAGTAAGAAACCCTGTTTGTTTTGGCCTAACTATCAACTTTGTCACCAGTTTAATTCTAGTAGCAATAGCTTTAGCAATAATTTTATATGAGGTGTTAAGCAACGTGATAGGTTGTCATCGAGAAATAGTATCATCATTTTTCCCCTTCGGGAACAGCTTAATAATCCATTTATTATATTGGGTCCTAAAGAACTATGCTCCAAACCCTCTAAATAAACAAGATAGAAGTTATCTTTAATGTGTTGCCACATGGTTTGATAACATTCCACTGAAGGCTCATCAAACACAAGACTTTTGTTAGGAGATATTGAGAAAACAACATGTTAAAGGTCCTCCATAGATAGCTCTCTATCTAAAAAATGACCATACTCGATATAAACCTTTTTAGGAATAAGATCTTTGATCATATCTTCCAAAATTGGTTGTGTGTCAAGCCAAAAGGTGGTAACCCTTAACCTCTTTTGTATTAGTATGAACAAAACCCAAATTTGGCTTTGAACCACCCTTAACTTCTTTTGGATTAGTATGAACAAAACCCGAATTTGGCTCCGATATACTCCTAATGTTTGTAATCTGAAAATTTGAAGAAATATTTTAGAACCTCTCTTGCCCTCCTTAACCCAATGTAATTTGGCCCTTATTTTAGGGCCTTTGACCCAAACTAAGTAGATTTTAAGTTGCTTTGAAATGGCTCCCATTATCCCCTTGATGCCCTACGTATGGGTGTTGAATGGCTCTAATAAAGTCTATACCTATTGAAAGAGTTCAATATTTTGTTTTTCGAGACCCTTCTCTTTAAATAGTTGAATAGAACACACAACTAGAGATTGAAAGCGTTACCACATGAGAGGAAAATATCATCACATACTGCTGATGGACAAGATTGACTTTGCATTAAAAACAATAATATGTTGAGACCCCATTTGTAATATAGGAAGGAGGATGTGAATAGACAAAAATAATCAAATTTAAATAAAAAAGAAAATAAAAAAGTAAAAACAAATCTTATTTAATATTTCAAACATTATAAACAATTCTTTAAACTATCTCAAGTTATAAAATAATATAAATTGTAAATAAAATATAATGATTTGTTTTTTTTTTTTCATATTCTGAACAATTATTTAAAATATTTATAAATAGGAAAAGTCTTAAATGAAGTTGACTGTTTTCTGGAGCATTGAAAGTAAGGAGGCAATTTTATTTTTTTTTGTTATTTAAAGCTTTGAAAGCTATAAATAATAAAAGTTATTTATGTGGGGCATGGAAAGGGGAAATCATGCACTTTCGGGGCAAAATAAGAAAAGACGTTTGGTGATATGCAAAAGAAAGTATGTGGTAGCCGTCCAAAGAGAAACTGTGCACACAACCGCTGTACACCACAAATTATATATCAAATAATTTATTTGGGGCACGGAAAGTAATCATGCACTTTTCTTGGTAAAAAGACACGTGTCTTAATATGCAAAACAAAATGTGTAAGTGGTCCTCGAAAGAGAAACTGTGCAGAGAAAAAAAATTAATTATTTAAAAAACAGAGAAGTCAAAAGCTAACACAGTTAATAACACCTGAGCAGTGTACACCACAAATTCGCCCAGGCCAGAAAAGATCATTCCAGAACATTCTGGAAACACGCACTTCGAAAAAACAGTGCCCGAAGCAAACTAAACAAAAATGAAAATCAGCAGAATAAACAACAAATTCCCTGTCGGCTTAAGATTTTTTAGGATGGATTTGAGAATTTAGTTGACAATTTTCACAAATTACAAATATTTTCTATCAACAGCATGTGTAGACAAAATTTATATTCTAATTTATGCTATAATTTAATTTTATTTTATTTTCATCTTATAAAACCTTTGACTCGTAGAATCCCTGCATATGTGGGACCCGCGGAAGTTTACAAATTTGGGATCACGGCGAGAGAATATAGAAAGGCAAGGGAAAATAATTTCATATGAACGAAGAGGCTGCTCAAGAAGACCCCCGCCAAATCGCTGTATGTGAACAAAATAGGGCCCCAAAATCTGTTGAAAGACATGATTCTAAACTCATATTGCTTTACATATAACCGCTCCTTGAAGGCCAAGTGAATGGAACGAGATGTTCAGAAAAATCACCAAATCGAGAGCGAGAGCGAGTGCGATGGAATTGAAAGTACAGGACGCTCAACAGAGAAAACACTGACATGGAGGAGGTCTGAGAAAGAAATAGTAAAATCCTGCATAGGAATGCTCCAACCCCTTCTTTTAGTCTCCAAGTCTCAAGAATCTTGTTAGCTAGTGTTTGAAAAGTGTTCATAAAACTAGATAATTCCAAGAAGTAACTAAACAACCATCGAGCTCTCGCCAAATACAATTTGACTTTGAGGAAGCCTTCTTCATACCCTCAATTAGAACATTGGAATCCCCTTCCCATCTCAACTTTATGAATATTGCTTTTTAAGGCAATCTTGAGGCAACTTACTAAACTTTCCCCTTCTACAACATTGTTGTTGTTTAGTGTGTAATGGGTCACAAGCTTCCATCACTTCCACCATCCCCTCTATGATTCTTATGATAAACCTTGAATGAAAGGTGATCGGGTTGCTTTGGCCACCCTATCAAAATTGAGCTTGCTCTAGTTCAAATTAGAAGGCTTTGAAAAAATATTGCCTCTATCAACCTAATAAAAGGTCATGGTTGAGTCAACTTTACTTTTGATTTCTTCCCAACCCTTCAAGACTTAATGATCTCAAGGAGCTAGTTCCTTCAATTTCATAATTTAAATGTGTTTCATCCTTTCTATGATGATTCTAATTGCATTGAGGAGTCTTAACTTTTATTTTGTTGATTCCGAATTGCCCAACGTTGTAGGAACTAAGAAACAAAAATCCTTTAGGGTTTACAAGTTGGTTTTAAGATGCCAACATTCAATATACTCAAATATACCAAATAAAATTACCTATTTGCTATCAAAAGTATGTAAGAATACCATTCCAAATCTCAAATTAGTAATGTGTTTGACTAATAAATGGTCCACATTTTCCTCAATGTTTCTATTGATTTCATATTTGAACAAACCAACAAACCTCTCCTCTAAAGGTTCTCTCCTTTTAGGATTTCCCCGTGGATTGTAGTCTAAAGAATACTTTGTGTGTTGGAACATTCATTTGGGCACAAATTATTCCCCATATCTTCGATGCTTGGGCATCTTAGGTGTGTATTACCAAATTCTTGTAACCTTCCTTGATCAATTATTGCCTATTATCTAAGAATTTCTATAGATAGTTATTCTTGAAGGTAATTAACGCAATTACCAACTTCCTCTATCACTATTTTTTCCTCTAGCCCTGGACACCCCACAAAGATGTTCAATTCTTTCGACTACTTACTCCTAAGGATAACTTAATTTTCCTAATTGTGGTCTTTTAGCTTGGTTCCCAACTTTTCCTATGCTTCTTGTTTGAATTTATCATCTAAAAATTGTTCAACTAGTAATTGACTCCCACAATAGGCATCCTCCTAGAGGCAAATATTGTCTCATGGGAGTACATTGAAGAAAAATGCAAACTACTCATGTAATCACATATTGAAATAGTGAAGAAGCATTCTATGTTTTCTCAATCAAAATAATTCCCCTATAGAATCCATCGTCAAGGAACCTTTGAATAATTGTACATCCTCCAACATTGTTTCACGCCAAGGAATATATTGAACCATTTTGTTTTGGGGATACAAATTCCCCCAACTTCTTTCAAAAGATATACCTCTAAACGTGACACTAAGGGCAATTTCTTCTTATATGTTTTACACTACCCAAAATGTTTGCTAGAAGTTGTATTATGCTACAAAATGAACCATGGACAAATTGATATGGAGTGGAGCACAAACTTTGTAAGGACAATGATGCTTTGCCAAAGATAACCATGTAACTTTCCAAATTGAAATCGTGTTATTAATCTTGTCTCTTAGACCTCATAAAATTGCCTTGGCCTTGCCTTGAAAAGGAGGGATGTGTATATATTTGTTACTAAGTGAATCACACTATGTTTTGTCCCCCCTAAATTATTGAGCCTAATTGACCCTAATTGACCCTAATTTCCTAAATTGTGCATTCTATAGCCCATTTGTACCTACCAAGCCCTTTAGTTGTGATGACTTTAACATGTTAGATGGTGCCCTTGGGGACTTCATCTCACATAGATCATCCACTAAGGCTTCTAACATTCCAACAAATACAATAATTGATACTCATGATAATCATGGTAGCTATTCTCATACTATTCATCCTAATTATGAGAGTATTTTAACACAAGAAAATGAAATCATTGCCACATTTCTTAATCACTTTACCTAATCTTAATTCATCTCCTAACATTTCTCCCACTCATGAGAATGTTTTGGTGCAAGAGGATGCAATCATTGACAATCATGACAATCATAGTTGTTCTTCTCTCGACACCTCACCCACTTGTGAAGAAAGTACCTTGGTGTTAGAGGATCCAATCATTCACAATCGTGAGAATCTTGTTTGCTTCTCTCCCAATACCTCTCATAGTTGGGAAGATATTGTGGCGCAGGAGGATGAAATCATCAATATATTTCTTTCAAAGGAAAGAAAGATGGATTGCATAGATGAAGATGCTAAGGTGACATTAGATCCCCCCTCAATAGAAGTTTGTCAACAAGTAGATAACTCAATGGAGGTTATGAACACAATTATTTGATCACCTCTCATTATAGGACCTCTTAAACCACCTGGCCATATCTTAAATTTTGCAAAACAACTTACTAGTAAGCATGTGTCACAATAACCAAGTTATCATGCAATTGCTCACAAATATAACATTCCTCAGCATAGTGGTAAAGAGTACAATCTTGTTGAGCATCTTCCTAGTACTCTAGCGAAAATCCCACTTTGGGACTTGATTCAAACATCACTTGCATACCATAGGATGCTCCAAGAGGCTTTTTGCAGAAGACTGATGTCCCACCTTTTGTTAGACTGAATGATGCAACTACCTTGTTTGATTGTATGCAAGTGACAAAGTCGGATATTACATTCCCTCAACATGAATTACCATCGCTAGAGATGCAAAATAAACATTAAGCCTTAATGATAAAGGTGATCATTAATGAAACTAGAGTTAGGCGTACTCTCATAGACAATGGAGCGAGTCTTAATGTTTGTAGCATTGACCTCCTAGCTAAAACTGGTGTGGACAAGCATCTTATAGAATCCAATGATGTTAATATTTGTGGCTTTTACAATGTCAATAATTAATCATAAGGAATGATCACACTACCCATCGAGGTTGGACCCGTGGTTTTGCCTATCCTTGTCCATATCATGCTAGGACCTCTTTCATACAACCTTCTCCTAGGTAGACCGTGGATTCATGCCATGAAGGGAGTCCCGCCTACTCTCCACCATTTGATGAAGTATGAATATAATAACAAGATATACATGGTTAAAGAAAATGAACAAAGTTATAATTCACAAGTTCAACATGATTGTAACACTTCCAACTCTCTTAATACTTTGATTCCAACTTCAAAGGTAGAACCTATACAAATTGATGGTAATCCTAATTGGCTTTCACCTAAAACAAAACTCTTAGACGATGATTGGGGGTCCTTAGATTTTACACCTTGTTTCAAAGGGGAGTCTAAAATCTTGCCATCAAATTCCAAAGAGTTAAATACAAGTGATTCATCTTCAAACACATGTTTTGGGGATGATTGGGGTTCATTAGATTTTACACCCTCCTTTATGGGAGAGTACAAAATCTCACAATCTAAACCAAAACAGTCTTGCGATTCATTTTCTCAACCTAGTTCCACATCAACAACATCACCCCATGGTGTTGATGGGGGCTCTTCAACTCCCGTCCCTCATGAGTGGAAGATGCTTAACTTTAAAAAAATTAAAAAGGATTTGCGTGCTCAAGAAGAAGCCAATCCTTCTCAAAAGCATGTAGATAAAATACCTTCATTTGAGTTGGAAGCATGTTGTGGTCTTGGATACAAAATTCTTTCTAAACATGGATGTAATGAAAACATGAAACAAAATGATAGGGATCAAGAGAAGTCTATTCCGTACTTTTCCAAGCAAGGTATAGGTTTCCAACCTTCATCTCCATCTTCATCTAGTGCTTTATCATCTATTGTATATATGACATCTTGTTGTAAGAAAGCAAGCTTTTCTTCACAAGGGAAAGAAATGTCCCCTACTATTGATCAAGAGAATATCTTGTTGAGGCTTCTCAAAGCCCACTTAATTACTCTTCCTCTAAGAACACGAAAGAAATTCTACAACAAAAAATCATTTTGTACATATCATCGAGTGCATGGTCATTCTACCAATGGATGTCAGGCCTTGAGTAATAAAATACAACTTAAGGTTTGTGGTGCTCTTCCATGTGTCGATGCACTTAATTCCTCTAATCAATAATGATCTTCATCGTATCATCTTGCTCATCACTATGTGGCATTTGTAGCTTTATGTGATTTGCTCATTTCCATTCATGGTGGTACAATCTTAAGTGCAACAATATTTTTCATGGCAGCAACATGATAATCTTTGGTGTGGTTATCCTTGTCTCTACACTTGGGGGGCAAGGATAACTAGTTTTGGGAGGCACGCATTATTTTCAAGGATCCTCTCTTCCCCCCTTTCTCCTTAAAATACCAATGGTGTAGTCACGGTAGGAGGGTTCCAGAAGGAACATTCCAAACCGTGCAGCAATGGGTCAACACAGTGGAAATAACACAAAAAACCGATATGCAAACATGAAACTTTATTGAATTATCAATCTCATATGCAATGCATGCCTCATGGGTGAATATCCAAGGCTCACAAGTCTTGCTACAAGGGCTTTCAACAATACAACTAGCCAACAGGCCTTATTACATGCCCCTGAAGGGTTAATGTGAAAATTGTAACTACAAATATACCTCTATCTTGATAATTGATCTAAATCCCTTCCTAAATTATTACAAATGCTTATAAATATGCTTCTCAAGCTCCAACAAAGGTTTGTATCAGCCACAAGGGTTAATAAACCTGATGAAATGATCATACATGAAGGTCGGCCTCAAAATATGAAAGATAATCCCACATGAAAATAAATAACTTGTGAATCTCCAGGAAAGGTCCCAATGAACCCAAGATGCTTGTATGATGTCCCGTTAAGCTTCACACGATTTGGAATAGGTCTGCACTAAGAATCTGGACTAGGTCAGCCCCAATGCTTTGACTAGTAAATACAATGAAATTTTGAGAGCGATAACTTTCAACAAACAACTGCAAATGATGTGAAATATGTATATGTGATAGGTGTCAATGTGTAGATGTTATATCCTGCTCTGCAAGCTGAGAAACAATGATGTAGTAAAATGCAGAATGAAATATTGAAATTCCTACTGAATGCAATGCAAGAAAAGTATTGTTTTTGGTTGATACGAGATTGCTTTACAACCAGGGATGCTCCTACATCAACCAACATAACAAGTATGTTGACATTTTAAGTGGGGCATACATTGGCATTATTTGCTTCACTTTGTTCACACGCGTTGGACTTGGTGGAATGTTGACATTTGCATTTTTGCTTCACTTTGTTCACAGATGTTGAACTTAGTGATGCGTCGGCATAACATCTTCATCATTTTGTAGCACCGTATCAAAGTTATCAACGAGTATAACTTTTGGTATGATTGACATGGGTGCACACCTAGTGAATCGCACTTCACTAGACCTAGTGTGTTTTTCATTTCGCTACCTTGTTATGGGTACACACCTAGTGAGTAGCAGACTTCACTAGACCTAGTGTGTTTCTCTTTGTGCTTGGGAGCTCACCTAGTGAATATCAGACTTCACTAGCCTGTGGTGCCTTTTGTTTGTGATTAGCCTAGCAAATATTAGACTTTGCTATTGTGTGTCATGAATGCATTTGGTGCGGATCCTAGTATAACACAACTTGCTAGTCAATACCCTCCTTTTGCATTTTATTTTGACATTGTGTATGTTTGTATATGTTGTCTTGCATTTCATACATGCGTGTGTTCCTTTGTGCTTATGTTGTCTTACCATGGGATCTTAGATCCTGGGGGCTCTATCTCTTCAACATTTGGACAATTGGACCCCTCGTGACATAGATTTTCTACTTTAGTGTGAGGCTAAGCGTAAGTTCATACTCTCACTAAAGTGGGGGCTAAATGTAGCATTGTAAATTGTCACCCTTGTCAATTTCACAATATGTTTTGTCTCCCCTAAATTATTGAGCCTAATTGAGTCCCTAATTTCCTAAATTATGCATTCTATAGTCCATTTGTACCATTTTCTGAGAAATTGCAAGCATTGAACAAATGCATCCGATTGATATTTTACCTCTAACACTTAATGTCTTGGAAAATAGGGCCAGGACCAATATGCCCTTGGGTGTATGAGTCCCCCTATTTTGTCAGGGATCAATTTTGAATATGTCGGTGTCGACATTTTAACATTTGAAATTCAACTTGCAAAGGTTGCCTATCAGGATTTAATTTTCGAGAAATTAGAGAAATGCCTATAAATACCTAGTTATTGCATCATTTGAAATATAACAAAAATTTGAGAGCAATTATTATTGTCAAGAGCACTATCAAGCAAGTCAAGAGCAACATTTCAGAGCTTTATTACAACAATTCAAGATCCAAACATCATGTTGAATCTTATGTGAGCTCATGTGTGTTTATGTTATCATTCTTTGTGAAGGCTAACCCTTGTTGTAGGTCTCCAAGAAATTCAAGCAATCAAACAAGCAAAGACCCAAGACCTTGAGGTGATGTGTATGACTTCATTCCTTCAAGGAAGCCATTGCAGGGTGGTGAGTTGCACCACATTGTTAATTCATCATTCCTTCCTATCATTTATCCATTTTATCATTGGCATTGCCATTGTAGAAGTGGAAACACTAACACGACACAAAATGACAACATTTCTTCTCTTTATGAATGTACATATTTCAGGTTTAGAGAGGATTGAAAGAAGATTGAAGATCATTTGTTTATTGTTGCATTTGAAGCCCCTACATCTTGTCAACTCATGAAAACTCACTTACAGAATTATCCAACAACTTTGCAAACAAAAACAAAGGTCTAAGATCTATCATCAAAGGACTACAAAAATAGAGCAAGACACCCCTACAAGGACTCATATGCCCTTGGGCGACTCTGTCCTCCAACAATGATCAGAACCAAACTCTCAAGACAGGTACACAACACTACCCTTCCCAGATTTGCCTGCAATTATCTGTTTCAGTCTGTCAATTATCAGGATCTTGCAATTTTCATATTAGAGCACATAGTTTAATTAGATCAATCAAAGCAAATCAATTCCAATCTATTTCCAAGGCTCAAAAGTGTCACATCCAAGTCTAATTGACTCACTTTCATGGTTGAAAGTCAATCTAATCATCTTGTTGATCTCCATCTTAATGAAACCCTAGAAAAAGGAGGAAATTAATCCTAGGTTCTATGGAGTTTAGACTTAGGGTTCCCTTTTTCTTTGTTACAGTTTTTTCTGCTCCATAAGTTTTACATTTGACCCTATCCACCCTTTATTGTTAACTAATCTAAGAAATCTTTGATTGAGTCACTTATATTAAGTAATTGTCTAAGAATATTTGTTCAAAGTGTTTTCATCAAATATCCAAAGTAAAATTTTATAAATAGTATTTTTGTGATTCATGCCTTGGAATTTAGCCTTTCTTTAAGTGATTTTAGGTAATTTCAAGATTTCAAACTTGGTCATCCCAACATGCCTACTAGACTCATCATCCCTAGCATGCCTTTCCGCCCATCTCTCATTTCCCCTCTAAGGCCCTTATCCTTAAATTTCAATATTTTGGGTTTGGTCTTCCAGGCTTCCTTTCCTCAAAAGTCACATTTCCCCCCCCAAAATCCAACTTTCCAAATTTTGGACTTGGTAATCTCGATATCCTTGTTGGACCTGTCATATCTGGCATACCTTTCCCCCCAAATCCCCTTTCCCTCTCTAAGCCTTTTTTCCCTTATATTTTAAGATTCTAGATTTGGTCATCCAAGCATCTTTAACACAAAAGTCACCTTTTCCTCCCTAAGCCCCATTTCTTTAAATTTTGGGATTTTGGGTTCGATCATCCATGCATCCTTTCCTCAAAAGTCACATTTTTCCTCCAAAATCCAATTTTTCAAATTTTGAGATTTTGGACTTGGTCATCTCTAGCATGCCTTGCCCCCAACTCCCCTTTTCTCTTATAAGCCCCCTTTCCTTAAATTTTAGTTTAGGATTTTATCTAGGGTTTTTAGTGTGGAGGAGAATTTGGAGATGACAATTTGACTAGTTGAGTTGTAGGCAAATTATGGGAAGGCTAAGTAATGAGGAAGGAAATCAAAAGTGGAAAGACTACATATGGAAGTTAGGGATTACATTGGTGATGGTTCACAGTCAACTATGAAGGATCTTCTTTCCTGTAAGGGAAATAGGTTGATTTGATGTGTGGTTTATTATGTTTCTCCTCTTCATGAAGGGTAGTAGAGTTGTTTAGGGTTAGGCTTATGCTCCTTTTGTGGGTTTTGTTGGTTCCCTAGAAAATTTTGCTTTATTAGACTTTCTCTAGCTCTCTCAAGTAGAGCTAGTCTTCTTTTAGTGATCGATGTAAATAAAGTTTAAACTCACTATGGATGAGGTCCCCAATAGATTCCCTTGTATTACACCAAATAAAGAATTTTCAAATGACAAATTCTAAATTTCTATTTGAAGAGTTGCAGTGATATAGAAGACAAAAGTGGTAATAACATAAGCAACTTTAATAATGTATTGCATGTAATGAAGTCAAAGAAAAATAGATTTATATACCTTGATGACATATTTTGATAGGTCCTATAGACCGATTTGATCTAAATAATGTTAATTAAGTCAATCATTATCTTCTCTATAAACATAACATATTCTTTTACCTTCTCTATGACAATGTAAGAAATATTAAAATAAAAATTGCTAAGGGTTGAAGTGCACATGTGGAGTGTAAAACTACATAGGAATTATAATTAATCTTTTTTTCTTTATAGAGAAGTCATTGAGCTTAGTATCTTCTCATGTTTTTTTTTTTAATGATAGTGGTATCCCCATGACCCAATCCAGCGTCCAAAGGGGTGAGCTGAGGCGAGACTATTCCCCTGTGGGGGGACCCAACAGCCCGCAAGCCAGTCCCAACCGGGTAAACCCGAGAGTGGAGTCAAACTCGAAACCAATGGGGAGCAAACCCACAGCCCAAGCCAACTTCGCTACCCACGCGGTCATCTTGGTATCTTCTCATTAATCACATTTATAAGAACACATTTTACTTTTGATGTTGAAAGATAAAGGTATGATAAGGAAGGGAAATAAAATTCAATCAATCTTTAAAATAAAAACAAAGAATAGTACACTGATTTCTATATTTATTATTATTTGAAAAAATATTATCTTGTGTTATAATATGATAAATCAAGGAGAAAAGAAACAATAAGCATTCAAATTTAGAACGAAAATATTAGTTTTTGCTATTATTAAGTATACCCACTACTATTGTAGCAAATGCTAAGAAGAAATAACATAATAATTAAATAGCATGGATATAGTTTCCTTACTTCAACCTGAAGATTGTGAGATTTGTCGTCCTTATATCCAACTTTTGAGACAATCAAAAAGACTTAAGGCACCTACAAATCCAAGATAAAAGATATGTTCTCAACCCGAATATTTTTTTGTTAAATATATCCTAACTATCAAAGAAAGGAGCAACCCACATTTATATATGAGAAAGATAAGAATAGAGTTATTCATTATGTAACTATAATTAGGGCCTTTATATAATTGGCTCCTTCAAATTCAAATGTGTAATACCATATGACACATATTTACAACAAAAATTTAACTTTAAAACTATGGGCTAATGTTGAAGCAATCTAAATGTGCTTAGTGACCTTTGCTTTCTTGAGTTATGCATATCTTTTGATATTTTGTATTATCTTTATAAATTTTATGTGATTTGATGAACTAAGTATAATTCTTTAGCACAATATATTTGAGTTTAATATGTTAATAAACACAACAATTGCCACAATATTAAGGACCAATTATTAAATCAAAAAAATGAGTTGGTTTAGTCAACATATATCTAACTACATGAGTTGGTCTTATCATATCTAACTACATGAGTTGGTCTTATCTCAATTGATTATGGTAATCTAATTCATTAAATTTTTATTCCAATTTAATGTGAATTTTTTAAAGCACTCTATTTAAACAAACTTTAATTTCATCTTAGAGTTCTAAGAATTTATTATTTGCTAGACCATTCTCATATTTCTCCCATGGTCAAATTTTACATTCTACTATGCTTTTTAAAGAGTTATTTAGCCAACAAAAATAAGGAAGAAATATTAATCTCCCTTTTAAATGAAGGGCAACAAAGTTCACCTTGGAGTTCTAATCATGTGTTGTTTTCTAAACGATTCTCATACGTTTTATAGAGGTTAAACATTTATAGAGGTTAAACATTCTTGTTGTGGCCTTCAAAGGTATCTTTAGCCAACAAAAAAAAAAATTAAATTAAATTCCCTTTCAAATGAAGGGCAACTTCTAAAAATCTAACAGAGTGAAATTTTAAATTTAATTAAAGTTCCATAATGATTTAGCAACCCTTCAAATTAAGTTTGAAACCACCCACAACTTTGATTAGTTCTCCCGAATTCTCAAATGTGAAACTCATTTCTAAAATTTCTCTCAAAACTAAGTTCTAATTTAGTCTCATGTGCTTAATAGATTATTTCTTAGCATTTTTCCTTTCACAGAGTCAATATAAGTGGATAAGGCAAATTTGAAGCTCTAGTTGTACTCTTATCTAATGATCATTAGAACTTAGACCCAACAAAAATGTTTGTAAATTGTCAACTCCTAATAGTGTTAACTAATTAAATTGGGAAAAATAAAAATCTAACATGAATTTCAAATATCAAATCTAGGCATCTATTTTTCCCTCCATGAGGCAATCTACTTTCTTTAAGGCTAGGGAATTCCTAGTGCTAGAAATATAATAAACATGAAATCCGATTTATTTCATTATTTGACCATCATTCTTCTTTTATAAATTCTCATTCATTTGATTCAATCATGAAAAACCACTATTAAGTGCATGTAGACATTTTTTTATCGATAGAAAAATTTCCACTTTTGATCCCAAGTTAACAATTTTTCATAGCAATCAAACACTTTGCTTTGAAATAGTTTTCTTAGATTAGTAGGAGGCAAATAGATGATTACAAACTATCTCTTCCAACTTTTGTGCCTCAATTGGTCAATTTTCCATTGTAAAACTACTATCCTTATTGTTGTATGAGATCTCAATATATTTCGCTTCTACATTATTTTACTAATGACAATGTTTCATTTTAAATCACTATCCCCATTTTAATACTTTGTTTCATTTGAAGTGAATAACTTATTAGCTTCTTGGTTTTCCAAATGCTTCCCTCATATCCATATGCTCCAAATCATGTTTTTTCTTTATTTAGTCACAATAAAATATATTCTTCCAAAGTCAAGTTTTAGGATTTCAAAGTTCTTAAACATAAATCTCCATTCTTCAATTATTAGCATATCTTTCCAAAATACTAATGATCTTTCGAACTTTTTTGTATTCCATAAAAATAAAAAATAACCTTGTGACAACTTCAACTATTTTACTTGACACTTCAAATAAAGACTATGTATATTGGAATTGCTTATAAGAATTTATCCATACTAACGTGAGTCATCTTCCTTTGTTGATAATATTTCTTGAACTTGATCTTCCACCTAGTTCCAACACTTCATGTGTTCTTCATTGTAATCATTCTTAGCTAGGTAGTTGGTGAAGAGGCCAAAGAATTAAATGCCAAAAGTAGTGGAATATCTATCATTATTCCTCTCTAATACTAACTAATTCTTAGTTGTGCTTATGTGCTTTGTGAGTCCCCTTTCCTTTTGAATATTCACCAATTTGAACATGAGTCAAGAATCCTAGAGAAATGGATGCTCATTGAAATTGACATTTAGGTGATGTCTTTGAGCATTAAGAAGACTCCCACATAATGCAAAATCCCCCAAATAAAGATATCTAAGAGGTATGTGGAATGTCAAAATTTATTAATTCTTATAGCACTTTCATGTCTACAAGGTACTTGGTGGTTCAAGAATTTCAAAGCCCATAATTTTACATATTACTTAAGTGTATTTCCATGATATACAAAAGCAAGAAAAAGTATTGTTTGTTATTTTTTTAACCTATAACATTTTTTAATAATTTTATGCTTCATTTGTTGTTGGAGTGCCTACCATCAAAGTGCCAACTATAAAGTGAAAATGGGGCATCACATCCACTAAGGAGCTTATGCTTAGATCTATTACTCTTCCTTCATGTTCCTTAGATTTAGTTTCCTTCCTAGCATTTTTATCACTATAATTTAAAATTTTAAATAGACAATAAAAGACTAGATCTTGTTGCCTTATAAACCATGATGCATAAAAATATCCAATAGTCAAGTCATTAACAAGTATTGAAAATGTATATACTACATTCCATCCAATATCAAAGCCAATTTACTCCACATAATTTTTTTATATATTTAGTTTTATCATGATTGTGTTGTCTTACTTTTACAAACAAATAATAATTTTATCATGATTGTTACCTTATAAACTTTGATACATAAAAATATCCAATAATCAAGTTATTAACAAATATTGAAAATGTAATCCTCTTATACTACATTCCAACCTATCTCATATAATCTTATGAAAATCAATTTTTTACTATTTTGATTTAATTAAACTAATATATATCTAATTTTATCATGATTGTTCCTTCCTACTTTTACAAATAATTAATAGTTTTATGAGCTCACAAGGTCCCATCTAATATGTTTTATTCACACAAAACCTTTATTTTTTTCTAATACTTAGATTGTAATTTATTTCCCTACTTTGGGATTCTAGCTCAGTTGCCACAACATGGATTCTAGCTCCAATAAATATGATGGCCCATCTCTAAATTAAAACTTGTTTTGTCACCCTAGTATGCGACTGGTCTATGAATGCCAACGAAGAAAAATTCCCATAAGCTCAACAGTCACTTTGACCTAGACATGGATTTTACAGTCGTTTTGCAGAAGGAGCTCAAAAGTTTCTTGGCACTAAGGATATTAACGGATTAGATTTCTTGCTTAAAGTTATAATCGATTAATCAAATTGCTTCAGCAGTATCTCTCAGAGACTAATCTCGTTTTATTTGTGTGCAGGCCCTTTCCTTACTGGTTGCTAACGCGAACTCTCTTGAGGCTACACATATCTAGATCCTTGTGGCTCAAATTACTAATTACATAAGACTTTGTACCAAGAGCCGAGCATTTAAGTCATAATTGCAGTCATGAGACGAGATTCCGTAGATCTATTCCTCTGATTGCTAGCCAACCAGCAGTTGAGCAATAAATAAATTATGATTAGGAATGTTCCAAAATTTTGAATTTTAAGGTTTAATGGCGTGTGGGCCACCTGTTAGCATTTAATTGGTTCCCACTCCTAAAGAATGTCGTGAAATTGCCTTCAGAGAGAGAAGCCTGTGAAGAAGCGGCTATAGCAAATTTAATGCAAGTAATCGTGCAGTATCTGAAAGCGAGACTCGAGAGTCTTTTGTAACTTCCAAATCTTCTGGTCAGCGCCAAATGGGTGCACATGGGGTATCTACAGCAGATTGAAATCAAGAGTATTTCAGTGTTGATTGGTGATTTGAGAGAGTTTTGGATTGTCCTGTAATAATATGATTGCAACCTACCCACAACCCTAAAACTTTACCTTGTGATTCAATTGAAGAGAGATAAATTAATACATTGTGGGCTTCATTAAGTATCTTATAGATTTGGAATCTTTGAGATAACATTAGTATATCTACTTCACAGAGTCGGACACAGTTTCAAGATAAAATAAGTCCATCTCTCTACCCTTATAGCTGTCTAGTACATCTCTTTCTACCCTTGTAGATGCTGCCGATGTTTGAAATAAAGTAGAGTAGGAATGTTGAAAACAGATAGCATCGGTTAGATAAAGGATGTTTGATCATTGTTTAGTGAGTGATAGAATGTTAAATAAAGGGACACATCCCTTGAGCCAACATGTCTCCACCTCCCACATTGATACTTATATCCACTCTCTCCTCATTTGGGAAATATGGAAATCAATAGATATTTACCTGTGAGGATCGACACATAAGGAAGAAAAATTTAATCGTGATTTAACAAGGAATACTATAATATTAGCTATTCTATCAAGTTTGATTAAGGCTTGTTTCTCTACATTCAAGGATTTAAATCATTCTATTGCATTTCATCATTATTTAAGTTTTTTTCTGAGTGAAACATTAAGTAGACATAAATGAATTAGTATTAATCTTTGTATATTTGTTTGATAAATCTTTTCCTCTCATTGAAGCTTGTATTCAATCTGATCTTCATGTGATATCTTCTGTTGAATTCTATTAGCCCCTTTAAATAACATAACATCAGCCTTTGAGCTATATTAGCATAGTCAAGACCTAGTGGAAAAGAACCTTAGGACACTTTTCAATCTCTTTCCGGTATATCACCCCAGTTGTTAGTATAGGTCCCTCTGACTTAGGCTTCATTGCTACTCATCTCACATCTCCGAGCAAGCACACCTTCCCCTACCCCGAAACGTCCTCCCAAGCATAGGCCATCACCGCTTTCGATTGATCGATCTCCCTAACCCCGAAAGCCCCTGCTAACATTGGCCCGTGTAAGCCAACACATTGGCACTAGCAGGATCAGTTTGACTGCGTTTTGCTGAGCCAACAAGTCCTCTCCTAGACTAGTTTGGGTCGAAGTTGAGAAGAAGATAACTTTTCATGTTCACCTTCAAAGTTGTGGGATTATCTAATTAGAGAGTTGAGAAGAAAACTTATTGGATTGCTAAGTCCCTTTCTTTGATTCATAAGTTCTAGTTTGCTCTGAGAAGATCTTATTTACTACTCATGCTTACTAAGTATTGGACCCCTTCCAAGGAAGTTTATTACAGAAAAAGCTTCTCAAGAATTTCTATGATTTAATCTAAAGGCTCAAAAGGCTTTCATAAAGATGTTGGGATTTTTGTTGTCATCCCAACAATGTGGGGGACTTGGGACTTTAAAAATAAGACTTTAGGGCATTGCACTCTATGCTAAATGGATCATTAGAGATCTAGATGGAGATGAGCCCTAGAAGTTGCTTCTTTGACATTAGATCTCTCAAAGAAGCCCTTATGGATGAGGAGCTTGGGAAGGCCTGAGATTTTAGTCCATCCTAATTGCCCTTGTGTCAATCAAAATCATGAGGACTTTTATAGCTAAGAGCATATAGAAAATGTTGTAATACATTGAAACTTGTTTCATTTGGAAAGGTAATGGATTACCTCTCTATTAGTTCCCACTCTATTGGGTTGTCTCTTGTAATCAATTACCATGAAGTCCCTTTGCCAAGAGTGCAATGGATTAAAGTTCTTTTTAGAAAAGGATTCAAAGCATGGGTGAGATTTTCAACTCCTCTACTAGATCTGAGATTTTCAACTCCCCTACTAGATCTTTGTTCTCTTGGCCAGATTTGAAGGCCAATTTTCAATTAAACTTAATGGGTTTTAAGAGCATTAGTGAGGTGTATATGATCATTTCAGCCATGTAATTCACACAATTGGTTTGCATTCTCCTAACACCTAGTGGAAAGATTGGAAATGACTACTCCTTCACTTTGTTACAAACCTTCTTGGTTACAAATGGCTTTCCCCTTAGAAAGGTTGAACTCTAAATTGAATATTTAATTTGCTATTCCTACTTGGACCCTACCAATTGCCAAAATTTGGAAAGCAATATATTGAGTTGAAGAAAGTTCATATTCTTTAGTGTTTGCTTTACTAGGGTCTCTTGGTAAGTGTTAGACCAACAAAAATGGGGCTTTCTCTTCTTCTTTGGCCTACATATCATCAACATGAGACAATAGAACAACTTTTCTAGTTTTATGTTCATGCTCAATCGCCTTGCAAGTGGATTTAGGCCCTTTTCCAATCCTTGAAGCCGAACATTTCCATTTTGGCAAATGGTTTTGTTTGGGGAATATGCTCTCTTGCCTAAATAATTCAACTACTTTTGGCAAAAAAAATTGGTGTTAACGTTTGTTTTTAAATATGGAAAGAAAGAATGGCATATTGTTGTAGGCAAGAGGTCATAAGGTCTAGTCTCCCCTCTGTCCCCATGGTTTCAGAGGGCATGTTGTGCCAACATCATCGGTCACGTGTTAAAATAAGTTAATATATAAATGTTTTGTATGCTTTATCTTTGTTTTTCAATAGTTATAACTTACCTTACTTCAAGAACATAGTAACAATTTTTTTGTATTCTTACTCATTTATACTAGTATAAACTCTACAACATGTTGATGGCCAAATTCTTGTGGTAGTTCAATAAATTAATTTTTTATTACCTATCACCTTAATATTGAAAGCCTTACCTTTCATTTAGGGTGCCCCTACAAGTGGGAGAAGTGACTCCACTTGGGTTGATGCCCAATAGCACTTGTGTGGATATCATGTGCCTACAATCATGGTCTAGTTAAAATATTGATTTCTTACAATTACTGCAACGTTTAATAAATGCTAGCATTAGCAATGTTGATAGTATCATCGTATATCAATGTACTAACTGATAAAGAGGATCATAACCAAAAAAAATTGCGAAAATGAATACCATATTGTTTTTTGACATTTAGCATTATGGGAAGCAAATGTAATTTTTTCATTGAAGGTAGAAGATATTTTGCAGTAAATTTGTTGTAAAGAAAGTGATCCCAAGCAAAAAAGAGTTCCCCTTGATGATGTCTAAGCATTCTATGATTCTAAGTTAGCATTTTCTTTTTTATCTAATTGTCATCAATATTAATAATTTTATTACACATTCTCATAATATCACGTGAATGAAAGTTTTTCTAAATTTTGACCTATAAAAACCTACACTTAAAAATGTAAAATAATACATAATAAATAATTTTAATTACATATGAGGACACTTATAAACATCTTACACAAACCATCAATTACTTGTGTAAAAATCCTTTACAAAAGCCCACAAAAACTTCTCATAAAAATCCATTAAAAATATCTTTGTAAAAATCCACGTAGTGGAAAGGATCCAGTAGTTGAGCATGTTTCAATAGTTGTTATAGCATTTGTTGATTTCATGCCCAATATTTTTAACAATATTGAACCAATAGTTGTGACTTTAAAGTTGTTAGTGTTGATGATAACTACCAATAATTGAATAATATGTATTCCTTAGATCTAAAAAGCAACAAATCATGTGCTGTCACATCAGTGCGCCAATAAAACATGATTTAGTGCACAAGTATTGGTCTCACTTTTTTTTGGGACCTTTTTGGAATGTTGATGTGGCATCATATTTGATGATGTGGCCTTGAAACCTTAGTTATAAGCAGGGGCCTTGCCAAGCAAACTGCTATAAAAAATTGGAATTTTTTTGAAATTTCCACATAGGATTTTGAGAAGCTCGAAGTTAGAATGCTCAACTTTCGGATCCTCTCCCCTAACTTCTATTTCCCCTTTTTTTTCTGCATTCCTAACTTCATAATCATGCTTTATCTTAGCCTCTACGTGGAACCTTTATTAAGCAACCTCCACTATCAAGCTTGCTCAAGTTGTCGACGTGTGTTTATTAACCTATATTAATATAGAATATAAAGCAGGTGATATGTTGATAGAACAGTAAATGTAAAGAATACCATTCTTGATGTCACTACTTAGTCATATGTGTCTACACGCCTTACTAGGAGGCTTTGTTCCTATTTATCTTTTTATTGTTTATTCCCTAAAAGTAGCCTTTTGTCTTGTTTTCCCATACTTGTTTAATCCTCTTTATTTTGTTAGTTATTTGACAGGAATGGATTTTGTTATTAGGGGAGAGGGGCTAGTAGTCGTGCAAGGTCCAATAGTCGTGCAGCCAATTTTGATTATAATACCCAGTAGTTATTTATATAATTAATGCCCAATAGTTGTGATTTGACTACCCATAATTAAACAAAATGTATTCCTTTGATCTAAAAAGCAACCAATCATGTGATGCCACATCAGAGCTCAACTACCCATGATGTGAATGCACAAATATTGGTCTCACTTACTTTTGGGGCCTTTTTGGACACCTTGACAAAAAACATGCTGATGTGGCATCATATTTGATGATTTGGCCTTGAAACCTTAGTTATAAGCAAGGGACTTGCCAAGTAAGCTGCTGTAAAAAATTGGGAGTGATTTGAAATTTCCACATAGGATAATTAAAAGCACGAAGTTAAGGCGCACAACTACTAGATCCTCTCCCCTCGTACCGAGTTCCAACACCAATCAAAGAAAGTACTTGAAGCTGACTTGAATTTAAACAGTAATTATGAAAGTCTTTGAAGGATGTCTCAAGCAATAATAGATTATTTTAGCAATTAAGCCTGACTGATCTTTGGGAGAATCCCATGATGTTGTCTATTGGAAAATTAGATTTAATACCAATTATCAGGCAAATTATATTTAATAATAATTGTTGGATCAAACTCTACTTTTTTCTTTTTGCATGTCAACTACTTGTACGGGAATCAAATGAACAAGAACTTTATTTTTTAACCATTGTTAAACTGAATTCATCACTCCATTTGGAAATAGAATGAAACTTGGTCTTCTGTTTTGACTCTACTATGGATGGCTAGCTCTATGGAAACAGAACGAAAACTGTCATTTGTTTCAACTTTACTTTAACTATCCTACTTTTCTCATGGCATCATTCTGTTATGGAAATAGAATGAAAACAACCTAGGTTTTTTGTTGGGTCATAACGAATACCCAGCCAAATTTGTTCAAATAATTTATCTATTTTGCTTCATCTTGGCATAGGATCACCGATGCATTAAATAGAGCAGATTGTCAGCTCTCTATTTGCAATGCACCCAACTGAAATATACTTACCATGCCCTCATTTTCTGATACTAATGGCTTCTGAACTGGAATTTTCATTAGTGTGGATCAAAGAATCTATGTTTTTCTTGTGACATTTAAATTGATTTAATGATATACCGTACCGTGATTCATTCTTGGATATTCGTGGCATCTGACCTGGAAGTTTCATTCGTAATAGGTCAAGACATCTATCTTCTTTTTTAAGATTTGATGAGCCACTTGGATGGGTTCTTTATTTTTCTAACTTACGTGACTATTTAAAACTCAGTTTATCAGATGAAGCGTTACTTTATATGCTTTTTCAGTTTTGTTTATCAATAATGAGCTGAAATGAGGTCGAACCATAACTTCGGAGATGGTGATGATGATGATACCGAAATTTGGGTTCCTAAATTCCCTGTAACTGCCTTGACTGGATGCTACACTTATTTTTTATTTCTATATGTTAGAGGCTTTCAGTAGTGTTCACATTTTTTATCACGTGCTTCAGAGATCATCGTGTCTAAATTTTAAGTCCCCAAAAAGTAACACATTTTTTTATTTTCTTATTTTAAGGGTTAAGCAATACTTTTAGGCCTCATTTGATGACTAAAGAAACACAATATCTTGACAGGAAATTTTGGTTTCTAAGAATTATGGTTCTCTATGGTGTAAAGTTGTAAACCAGATTGAAACCTAATTCTTTAGAATGGATCATGTCACAAATCAACTTCATGGTATCAGAATAAGGGTGACCAGAGAATAACTCTTCTCTATCGTTGATATATGTTTCTTTAATCCAGAGGAGTTTTTCATTCTGATAGAAATTCAAATTTTCTACATAAAATTTTCATTGGAAATTTCACTATATGAGCTGGATCCACTTGAAAGACCACAATTATGTGAATAGTTATTCATTGTCAAGCCATGACATGACTATTAATTTGCAGTTTAGTATTTTCCAATAATAAAAATTGTAATGTTACTTTTCTTCAAATTTGTTTAAGTATTTGTAATGGATTTAAATATAGTTAATGTTAGAGTTAATTAATTAAAATTATATATTGTCATCAAAATAAATATAAATAATCACTATACATGAAATAATTTAGTAGGAATTCTAAAGTAAATAATTAGCATAATAAATTGAAAACACAAATACATAATTTAAATAGATTAACATCAAAATCATATATATAATACTCCTATTATCTTTTAACATCAATGGTTGTCAATACTTAACTAAATCAAAGCACTTGGAAAGGCTACTCTCATCCTAGGAAGATTTTAGTGGTCTTGGCTATCATAGCTATGGCACATTCTAGGAGGAACAGTTCTTATTAAGAACTCGGGATGAATAATTTTCTCAACACTAGTGCTCCAAAGCCATACTCAATAGAGTAAACACTCAACACAAGTGCTCCAAACCCATGCTCACCACAACATGCTCAAAAGTAATTACTCAACATGCATAACACAACATGTTTCAAAGTAATCATTCAGCATGTGCAACACCCCTAGCTAGGACAATTTCAAGTGTACATTGTACCTTGAATTGGACACATTTGTGTGCCCCTTCTCCAATGCCCATAACCCACCAAACTACCTCTTCTTCATCAAGTGATCTCAATGTCCCTTTTCAAGTCTCACATAAATGTTTTATAGAAACCTTAAGAGGTGGTTTCCAAAACATCACACCCTTTCATAATGGTTGTCTTTAATAGATACATTTATTCTTCCCTTTTCAATAATGGGTTTTTATATTCATTCTTTATCAATCTCCATTTTAACCAAAGGATCATATTTTCCTTTATTTTCTATCTCCCTTTAATGATAAAGGGTTATTTCATAACTTTCTTTTATTTTGAGGAAAAAGTTCCATAATATTTTCCCCCGTATAATTTAACGGTTGTCTTCAGTAGCATGAGATACATCTGCATCACAACTCAAAAACACATAATCAATAATTGAATATACTGACATTAAGTAAATTCTTCATAATGTTTCTATTTTATTTTACTTCATCTACATTCTTTTCTTTTTTAATTCATAGATCTCTTTTTGTTTAGCTTCACTAGTAATTTCAATAGAATCACTTGGCCAATCAAAATTATGGTGAGAACTATATATACATGTATATTTCTTATGAAACATATCGTGAGTTTACAATTGAAAATTAATACTACTCTAAATGTTTGATCCCATATCTTTCAACTTTATCAATTTGCTCTCATGCAACCCATTTTCTTTAATATAGATGTTTCAATCATTTGTGTAACTCCAACATAAAATTTACAAAAGTATTATCATGTGATCACACAATATGTATCTAGTGAATAATATGCACATCTTATACTATGTGATCACTCATAATTGAGTACCATATATAATGTATATACTCTAAATATATTTCAAGATGATAGTCATGCATTGTGAACTACACGAATATCCTCTTTCCTATACCAAATACAATTGAATGGGAACATGTATATAATTACCTTGAATAAAGTTTATATCATTTCACATAATTACTCAAGCAAAGCTTTGAGGAAATTTTTGAAACCAATAATGATCTAATCTAAAATAGCATATTGCTATCAATAGGGTGTTTGTAAACTATTCACAAACAATTTCAATAAATATCACCTTGTCATAAACTCACAAGCAATTAATAACATGATATAACCTTCTAATCATCTCCTTTGTATACAATGCTCTATAAAAAAACATGTACAAGATTATTGGGTTGATCAAGTACAATAAACAAACATAGTACAAAGAATCCCCCAAGACAGCTCAAGCAAAATTAGAATGGCAGAAAATTATTAACACCCACAAAGCACTTCATAGAAACTTTTAGAAAAGCTCCTTAAATTCATATATAATAGATTTACACTAATATCTAATTCTGGTTAGATTTTAATATTATTGAAAAGTTTGCAAATCAAAAATAGTATTGGTTTTTAGAGATTAGTCCACCTACCCCTGTAAAATTTGACAAAGTCCCCATGTTTGAGCCTAAGAGAAGCTATTTATTTTCATATTCTAATAAATATTGTTATTTTGACCAACACATTTGAATAGCATAATATTTTACCAATTCTAGAATAATCTTAAGACTTGTGGGTTATGGGTCCACAATGTAACTTAAAATATATTTATGTAACAAATCAAGGAGTTAGTTTTAAATAGACACAAGCAGCACAACAAAACTACAAGATATAATATTAATCACAAACTGTCAAACATTTATGAAAAACTTATATCCACCCTTTTTTTTAAATTGGAAGTAAACACTTTTGATTGGAGACCGAAACATCCACCCTTCCTCCACTCTCTACTAAGCCACGTACTAAATCTAGTACTTTTGATAGTGCCATTGTTGATTTGGCTAAGATGGGTAATGCTAACCCAACTGCATAAAAATGTCACTACATAACTTCATTAAATGTACCGCGCAAGTTAAACGCTCGCCTCTTCAAGCATACTTTCTAAATTCACAAGATCAGATTATTGGGTGAGAAGCATCTAACCATGAGAGGCATTCATTTTTTAATTTATTCTTCTTTTGAGACCATTGTCTTATTAGATTCTAGTAGACAATAATGATATCAAAATCTTTGAATAATTTATTCCTTAACATATTAACATTTCTATTAGCATTAAGAGGCATTCATTTTTTAGTTTTTTCTTCTTTTGAGACCATTGTCTTATTAGGTTCTAGTAGACAGAATCTTTGAATAATTCAACATATTAGCATTTCTATCAATCAATTTCTTTCATTCAAATATTTCTAAGATGATTGTCACTAAACTTTTGCTTTGTAAACTTATAGGAGTATACTCAAAATTAAAAAAATGGGTTTGAAGTTTTTTAAACTTCTCTAATATCCTTTTTAATAGTTTTCACATTTTTTAAATTGTAAGAATTTGACTGTGTCTAAAACTAGAAAGAAATTGGACATGCTTGCCTCTGAAGATTGTATGCTTTAAATTCTAATTTTGTTGATTCCTCCATTTCTCTTGTTTAGGATAATTCTTGTCATAAAGATCGAACCATTAACATAGAAAATGGCTTTGGTCAAATAAAAGACATGTTGAAAACTTTACAATGCATGGCTTTGACCATTAAAAAATAGCTGATTGCTTACCAATACTTGCACATGTCAAATAGTTACCAATATAACCAATACATCTAGACCATACACAGAAGATCACTACAGAAGAAATTGTTGTGCTTTGTTGTTAGAATAAAGTTATAAGCTGACATCTATTAATTATCAAATACAAGCTACAAATAAGGTAATACAATTTTAATCATGAATTAGTTTGATCTGATTGGTCTGCCTTAATAGCCTACAACTCTCAAAATAGTAAGTCTTGTAATTGAAGATATGTCTGAGTTTTCATGAACTATGGGGAAATTGTGATATGTATAAAATGGTAATTGATTGATCTTATTGGATATTAAACAAAGAGAGGAATACTCCTAATATAATAAATTACAAGACGATGTTTCTAAAAAGAAAGATTCATGAACTAAAGATAACAAGAACAATAAATTGAAAGTTGCTAAAACTAACTAAAGCAAACTAAATTAACTGAAAGTAAACTAGCAACTAACTAACAACTAAGATGACCATTAAATATTACAAAAATACTTTAATACCCTCCCTTAATGGTCATTCTTTTAATTTTAACCAAGTCTAATTCTACCCATAATTTGTCAATCTTCTAGCCATGAATGCATAAAAGGCAAACTCTTTTTGCTCAATATTCTCTACAACATGGGCACTCTGCTAAGACCCTTCATGGTTGGATTTTTGATCAACCAATCGCTTCTTGCAATGTTTCTTCATATGGCTAGTCTTACCATAGTAATGGCATGTGAAAGACTTCTTGGAGCTCTCCTCTTGACTTGCCTTGTCCTTTCTGCTAAGTGGACTTGCCTTTGCCATTGTCTTTGGTTGCTCCCAAACTGCTTCTTCCACCTATCCTGCTGCAAGAGCTTGTTGCACAGCTCATCAAACTTGAGGTCAACATTGGTGGAGGTAATGATGAGAGTTTCAATGAAGTGCTCGTAGGATCGTGGCAAGCTTTTCAGCATAATCACCACCATATCCTCCTCTTCCATCTTACGACCAATAGCCTCCAGTTGATCGTGAATATCTTTGATCTTCATCAAGCAATCCTGCAAAGACATCTTGTCATCCATCATAACGGAAAACAACATATTCTTAAGGAAGAATGCCCTTCCCTTGTTTGAGGTTTTATGAAGATCCTTCAAGTGTTTCCAGATCTCCACAACAGTCTTATCATATGGTATTTCTGGTAGCATCTCATCGGTGATTGATAACTTGAGAAGCATAACCGCCTTCCGATTAATTCCATCATACTTGTCTTGGTCCTTTCCAACAGTGGTGGGATGAGCTTCTGTACCCAGAACAAGCGAATCTAGACACTGGTACTCGAAGATGGTGAGCATTGTTGATACTTATGACAGCTGCAGGAGTCTACTTTCTCTTGCACGATTTTTTTGAAGATAATAATATAAATTGAATGTAGCTTTATAGCTATTCAATTTATCATTTGCTTGTGGGAAGGCCGACCTCTTGCATTTGATTATTGTTCATATTCCATTTAATATTGGGCCGACCTTTTGACATTTATTGTATTCTCCTTGAGGGCCGACCTACTTGAGAAGAAATCTCATCTTGTATAAATACAAGGTCGAAGTTATCATTTGAGACATCAAGTTTATTCTTCATAATTCGCATTCCTAGGAGAAGGTCGCACTTGTGCAGCAGATCAACATCTTGAGCAACAGATCATTATTGTGCAGCAGATCATCATTGTGTAGCAGCAAATCATACAGTTGCAGCAGATTATTGTTTTGTAGCAGCAGACCGAATTCAAGGAGAAACTTATTCGTTTGTATCTTTGCATCTAGGAGAGGTGCGATTGTTCTTTGTATCAAATTCGGCCATTGCTAGGCCTGAGTTGTAAGCAGATTTCTGCTCTTGTTCCTATATATATAAGAGAAATATTTGTTGGGTTTTTCTCCCTCAGGAGGAGGGTTTTCCCAAGGTATCTTGTGTTGTTCATTGTCTTATGTGTTGCAAATATATTGAGTGCTTTCAATTATTTATCTGATCTATGAAACACTAACAAGCATCCTCTGCTTCCACGTGTTGTAGTTTCTACCATTGAACCTTTGGCTACTTTCCAACATTATGTTGGTCAAAGATGCCATCCCTCCCGTTTTCCAAAAACACGAAAAAATGAGGTAAAAATTTGACTAAAAAAATCTGATTTTTCAATCAAACCCTTGGTGATCAATTGGCATGGATCCCAAGGCAATCAGTTGTCCCAAATCCCATGTTTTTTATAAAAAATCATCAAACAAATAGAGGCTCAGAACTCCAAGATTTTGTCCAAAAATTGAAATGCCCAGGTCTGAAATTCTAGGCCCAGCAGGAGGCACAAATTTTCAAAAATTTGTCAAACAATACGGCACAATTTTTTTCAAAAGAAAAAAAATGTCAAAACTTGCAGAAAAGAGGGCACGATTTTCTAAAAAAATCGTCATAATAGTTTTGAAAACTCCCGCCAAAGAATCAAAAAACCCTAGGTGTTGGAAACAGGGTCACAAAGTTTTTGCAAACAGAACAATGTAGAAACCCTTCATATTTCACAAGTTGCTGGTGCAAAAAAAAGGGCAAGTTTTTTTCAGGAAAAAAAAATGCAAAAAAACTTCAGATCCGTGATTTAAAAATTTACCAAGAAAACCGGAGGTCACATGACAAATAATGCCCGGAACATTCAGAAAAACAGTGCACAAAATCGGAAGATGATACGTGCAAGAAAACAGACACGTGCTCCTAAAAACCCTCGAATTTTTAGAAACAAAAAACGCTAAAAAAAACCAGACCCGTGTCCAAAACCCGAGTGATTTTCTACAGGAGCCACAAAATTTACCCACGAAAAAATCCGATGGATTTATGCAGCAAGTCACGATTTTTCCTTTAAAAAAATATCCGCAATTTTTAACACTTCAAAAAACCCGCGTTTTTCAAACTAAGCAAGTGCGACTTCTTTTAGAAAACCCTCACTATTTTTCAAAGAAATAAAGCCACGATTCTCAAAAAAATAGCCCAAAAAAACTCAAATTTTTTAATGAAATCCGTGATTTTCAATAGCACCAAACCTACAAAAAAATTTAAGAAAAAATCCCCAAAAACTTTTGCGAAATAAAACCCTTGATTTTTAAAAATCAAACAAACCTTCGAACAAAACATCTATAAAATTTTCCAAATTTTAAAAAAAAAACACGAATTTTTATTAAAAAAATTAGCCAAAGCTCTAATACCATGAAATGGTAATTGACTCATCTTAATTTGATATTAAACAAAAGAGAGGAATACTCCTTATATAATAAATTACAAAACAATGTTTCTAAAACGAAACAATCATGAACTAAAGAGAACAAAAACAATAAACTAAAAGTTGTTAAAACTAACTAAAGCAAACTAACAACTAACTAATAACTAAAATGACCATTAAATATTACAATAATACTTTAATAATGTATTCAACAATTTCATCAGCGGACATGCTAAATTGTATTATACAGTTTGATTACCCGACTTAAAAACGTGTATTTAATACACATGGTGTATAGTAGGAGGGTCCTTGTACCACCTACTGCAAGTGTTTGAATTCCATTTCTAAATCTTACATATTATAAAATTTAAAGCAAAGTGTACATGTGTTTTTGGATAATTTCATTAGTTTAATTCTTAAATTCGATTATAAAATAAAAGAGCAGGTCGGTTTGTCATAGAATAGAAAAATTGGTTGAAGGCCTTTGCAATCTTTCAAGGAAAAGTAGTGGATACTATGGAGGTGATTCACGCCTCACAAAGAGATGGATCTCTCATTAAAATAATACAAATCCACATACCAACAAGCACACGCAATAGAGATTGTTGCTTAATAAAATATAATGCTTATGCCTCACTGCATCACACTCGGACACTTTGTTGAGAAAGCTTGGGACACTCAAGGGGGTGAAGCTTTTTCTTGTTTCGTTGATTTCAAAAAAGCCTTTAACACAGTGCCTCGGGACAAACTTTGGAACAGAATGGAGGAACTTGGTATTCCTGATGAGCTTAGAGCAGCAATTCATAAACTTATGAGAAAGTTAGAGCTAAAATTAGAACAAAAGATGGTATGTCTGAATGCTTTGGTAGTGACATTGGGGTCAAGCAAGGCTGTCCCCTGTCTCCCACGTTGTTTGGCTTATATATTGATAAGCTTGAAGAATGGTTAAACAAAACTGTTGGAGAGAGTATTCATCTAGCTAGATATGTGGTGAAGTTACTTTTATACGTGGATGATCTTACTTAATTGCAAAATCTGCTCCTGGTTTGAGAGAGCATTTAAAGGCTCTCAAACTCTTTTTCCAAGGGGTTGGAATGCAAGTTAACACCAGCAAAACCAAAATCATGATCTTTTCTTTGAAAAGGAAGAAGCAACAGTTTAATTTCATTTTTGAGGGCAGCTCTTTGGAGGTGGTGGAAGAATACAAGTATTTTGGTATTGATTTTCATAATAGGCTCAGTTGGGAGACTTGCAAAGCGAAAAGTATTCAAGGTGGTTGGAGGGCATCTTATTTACTACAGAACAGATGTAGGACAGCAGAGTTATGGGATTGGAAAACAAAGAAAACCCTTTTTGGTTTTTTGGTGGCGTTTGTTGTCCTTTATGGGTGTGAGGTTTGGGGGGGTAGCATGTCAAACCACAAGTGGAGGCAAGTTGAAAGAATTCAAAAGTATTTATCACTACTAGCATCAAAGTCAAATCCTCAATTTTGTACGAGATTCTCTTGGCTGAAACTGGTACATTCCTGTTGGAGGCATCCGCAATCATTCGGTTAATAAATTACTTTTAAAAAGTTGAGAACATGGAGACACATCGCTGGCCCAAAATGGTTGTTGGGGAGGAGCTAAACCATAGAAAGAAGACTTGGATGAAGCAAAATAGAAAATGGTTGAGCAAATGGAACATTAAGTTGCATGAGTGCCCCAACAAGAATGCTGAGATAAAAAAGTATGTGTTAGAAAAGTTTAGGTTTACTATGTGGACTAAGCAAGTTGGCCGTAAAAAGACACATTATATCCAAGAGTTCAACCCCGTGTGGGAGCACGATGAGAAAGACTACCTAAAGGTTGCAATTAAAGGCAAGGCTAGGATTTTGGTCACTCAATTGAGAACTAGGTCGCACCATCTTCGATGTGAGACAGGTAGGTGGGTTGTCCCCGAGGAAGCCTGGGAACAAAGAACTTGTATTTTTTGCAGCAAAGGGGTCGTGGAGACTGAATGGCACTTCATCATTGAGTGTGTTGCCTATGATGATATTCATATCCAGTATGAAGACAATTTGAAGGTGCACAATCTAAATGAGCTCTTTAAGGAGACTAGGCTCCTCAAAACTGTTGGCTTCCTAGTGAAGATCTTTAATAGGAGGGCGAACATGGAAAATAACTTGAAAATGGTTAAAGTTCTGACGCTTGGTCCTATAGACTGATGGTCTCATGGACGTCATTAAAATCCATTCATTCATTCATTCTCAACTTATTGACAGCAAAGAGACATGTGATCAAAATACTTGGGTGTCAAACAAATCTGTAACAAAATCACAAGCATCCGCTATGTTATATACCATGAAAATTACTTATCTCGACACTCTTATCATAATCGATGCAAGTACAGATTAGGCTCTTCTTCCAAGGATCTATCGACGTTACATATTTTACACCTACTCTCTGCACTATCACACCCAAAGATCATTAACGTCTATCACAAATCTGCATCTCATGCACGACTTGTTTTGAGTCCTCCAAAGTTAACATACCAACATTATTAATGTGTGCATGACTAAAGTTGTGCCACACCACACTAGACTTGAGTGTTTCAGTAGAACAAATTCCATCGAAGCATTTTGTACACCAACTCACGTGCCCTAAATGCTCCAAATTGTGCATATATGTTTATAAGGGCATTTGCAACTGTATATGTCATTCACATTTGCTACAATGTTTGTGCCCCTAATTTTGAACATCCTCACCTTGTATATATGATATGCAGCACAAAATGTGCATAATGGAGTATTTAACCTCTAAGCCACCTTCCAAAACAATCAAATCAATCAAGAGACAAAAGAACCTTCCTTCAAACTCTTAATAAAGACTAAAAAAAATGGGACACGACTTTTCATATAAGTATGCCTCAAATTCTTCTATATTGAATGATGTCGAGTAAGCACCAAATTGGTCTCTTCCCAAAGTGGGAAAGTAGCGAAGGGCTCATTTGCGTTGCAAGAAAAGGTATATGGCACCATAAATAGGTGTATGTTATTAGGAGCCTGGATGTAAAAATTTCACATCGCCATCATAACTTCGTAAAGTCGAAATCTTTATTTTGATAGACCTAAAAATCAAAAATAATTAAGAAATCGTTTTTATTCTAAAATCTAAACGTCAATTAAATTTTTGACAATAACAATATAAATAAGACAGAAGGTTGTTTATCGGCTGTCCAGCCACTATTTCTTGTGCATACATACTCACATTTTCCCACAGCGTAATTTTGATTAGTATATCTCATATTTCCATGAATATATTTGTTAACTACAGTTTTCTTAAAAACTAACAATTTTGTTTTTTATTAATTTCCCAAATTATCTACGATTGTAGAAGCTTAAAGCCATTAACAATACTAATTTGATGTGCAACCATTTCCATTAGGACACACACATTGTAAAGTGAAGGGTAGACGAAGAGAGGAAAGGATTTCCCATGCAGTAGCAGATCAATCGAATGAGAATCCAACGACAAACTCTCATGCCCATTAATTTTTGTCACAAGAATTTAATGTGTGATAACTCCAAGGTTTCATGGATATTTAGTTTAGCTCCATTTAATATGTGAGAGCTTGACTGATTTTATGTGGCTCTCAAAATACTCAAGAATGGTGGATGCAAAAAATTGAGGGGTTATAAGGATGCGATTACATAATATATTGGTGGAACTTCATAGGAAGCATCAATCTGATCTCCAAGCAGTGTTCCAGAGTGAACTTGTAGTACTTACAGCTTATGTAGACATTAGAAAGGAAATAACTTGGGTTAAAGATAGCACAGACCTAGCAAACATGGATAGAACCTTTTAACTTGATCTCTTATAGATCCGATGTACTACTCATAGTTGGCTCACTCGCCAAAAACTCGCGAGTTTTTTTCAGAAACGAGTTTTTACGAGTTTTACTCGCAAAAGGTACAGTCCGTACTTTTTGCAAAAACTCGCCGGAAAAACTCGCCGAGTTTTTAAAAAAAACCCGCGCGGCCTGTGTCTTATGTCCGCGACCGGCCAAAACGTCATTGTCATTTCATTTTGTCACTTGTTTTCACTCTTAGCAGAGGAAAAAACTTGCCCAAAGCATTTTGCACTATTTATTTGTGATTTGGCATCGAGGAGACGAGATTCGAAGGGGATTTTCATCAGATTTCGAAGGCAAATTGGATTTCCAGGTAGGTTTTCTAATTTTTCTTGTTCTTTCTTTTTTTTTCATTTTTTCTTCTTTTTTGTTGATTGTATGTTTAAAAAACATCATGAATGAACTATAAAACAAATTCAAATACATTTATATGTTTAAAAGAAGATTTAGATTCAACAAAACAAGAATTTGTGACACTTTTTTATGATTTTTTAATATATTTTGCAGTTTTTTTCATTTTTTTCAAATTTTCTTCAAATTCTAGTTATTTTTTGTAATTTTGATTCTTCTTGTTTGTTGAAAACATGTTTAAATTTATATATTAGCTTAATTTGTTACTAATTTAAAGTAGTTTTCTGATTTTTACATTTTTTTGTAACCCTAGTTTATTATTTTCTTTTTTTAATCCATTTTTTTTGATGAAAAATTGAAAATGTTTAGAGTTTAGACTTTAGAATCTTAAATTAGTTTACTATTTAGAATCTTAGATTAGTTTAGAATCTATTTTGAAATTTTCAATTTTGATTTAATCTAATTTAGCTTGTTTTTAAAATTTCTATCAAAAAACTAACAAGTTGTGATTTCACTTTGTGTGTGTACTGTGTAGGTAACAGGTTAATTGATCATGGCTTCTGAATCCGCTTCTACCCCTACCTCAGCCCCATCTGTGCCTGGGAGTGGGGAATATGTAGGCACTCGTCCAAAAGGAGCTAGAGATCCCGCTTGGAGATATGCATATGAAGGACCAGAACCTGGATCAGTGTATTGCATTAGATGTAAAGAAATTTACCATGGAGGCATCAATCGCCTCAAATACCACCTTGCAGGCATCCCTAGACGTGATGCTAAGGCTTGCATAAACACCAATGAGGAAATCAAAAGACAAATGAATGCAATACTTTCCGCTGCAGAAGAAAAAAAGATGCAAAAAGCGAAGGCAAAAGCAGCAATGCAAGCTACCATAGCTTCTTCTCAAGGTGTTGCAAGTGCAGACAACCTTCACTCACTGTCAGATGATGATGATGTAGTAGCCAACATAGCGGGCTCTCTTCGAGGTCCACGTGTGCGAAGGCAACCCACCACCACCACCATGCCTTCATCTTCCTCTACTAGAGTACCAGTGGCAGGATCAACACAGACACCTAGAGCCACAGGTTCACACATTGGTGATTTTTTTGTGCCTAGAAACACACCTGGTGCACAACCTTCTTTAGAGGCAACTGGGTGGAATAAGGAGGTGCGTGAGCATGCAGATGTTGCTTGTGCCGATTTTTGGTACTTCAACAACATCCCTTTCAATGTGGCAAGCTCACCTTATTGGGACAATTTGGTGACCGCATTGACAGTTGCAGGGAAAGGCTACAAGGCGCCTTCGCGCAAAGAATTGAGTGGAAGGTTAGAAATTAGTTTATGTTCTTTAATTTAATTTTATGTTTCTTAAGTTTAATTTATGATTAATTTAAGTTATTTTTTTGTTTACAAATTAAAATTGTGTACTTAATTTCACTTTGTACTTGTAGGTTGCTTTCTAATGCTACTGAAAGAGCAAAGGCAGTGATACAAGAACAAAAAGAAGAATGGCAACAATATGGCTGCACTATTCTTTCTGATGGGTGGACGGATGGAAAAAACCGTACCATCATAAATTTTTTGGTTTCTTGCAAAAATGAGGTGGTGTTCTTGAAATCCGTAGATGCCTCCAACATAGTAAAAAATGCAGAAAATTTGGCTAGAATGTTGGAGCAAGTGTGCATGGAGGTTGGGCTTAAAAATGTCGTGCAAATCATAACTGACAATGCAGCGGCATATGTGGCAGCAGGAAGAATCCTCCAAGATAGACACCAGACAATTTTTTGGACACCATGTGCTGCCCATGTCCTTGACCTTCTTTTGGAGGACATAGGAAAATTACATTGGGTCACACCGATTGTAGAGGATGGAAGAAGGATCACTAAATACATCTACAATCACCCTTGGGTTCTGAGCTTGATGAGGGAGCACACCAATGGGAGAGACTTGGTGAGACCTGGTGTGACAAGGTTTGCAACGGTTTTCTTAACGTTGCAAAGCATTCTTGGCGCATTGACGGCTTTGAAACAAATGTTTGTGAGTCAAGCATGGATAGACTCACCTTATTCAAAGAAGCCGGAAGGAGAAAGAGTTGCAAGCATTGTCTTCGAGCCCCTCTTTGCACAAAAAGCAACAGAGATTGTGAAGGTAACTTCAAAACTTTGAGTTTGAATCTAAATTCAAATTGAACATTTTCTTAAAGTTAATGTCCTTCATTGTAAATTTGTAAATTACTAAATTGTAACTCTAATAGTTTTTTGCATTTTTAAATTTATATTGTAGGTGTCAGAGCCCTTGGTTAGAGTGCTCCATTTGGTGGATGGGGATCAAACCCCAATGGGTTATCTTTATGAGGCCATGGATAGGGCCAAGGAGGCTATTAGAAATTATTATAAGGGGGACAGCCTCAAGTTTGATCCCATTTGGGAGATTATTGACAGGAGGTGGAACAATCAACTCCACCAACCTATCCATGCAACAGGGTACTTCTTGAACCCCCGTTTCATCCATTCAGGCACCTATACAGATCCTACTGGAGAGGTTATGGAGGGCCTCACTACTTGCATTCAGCGGATGACATCCACGCCTGATGAGGCAGACTGCATTGTTAATGAATTGCAAAGTTACAGGGAAAAAAGGGGTGTACTCTTCTCTTCAGACTTGGCAAAGAGAGCAATATCTAGGCTGCCACCAGGTATAAAATTTGAAATTTACAAGTTACAAAAATGAAAATTTGATAGTTACAAGTTACAAGTTACAATTTTCTAACTTTTTCTTCTTTTTTTTGTAGATGTTTGGTGGACACATTGGGGTGGAAAAACCCCACATCTTCAAAACTTTGCCCTCCGTGTTTTGAGCCAGCCTTGTAGTTCATCCAATTGTGAGCGCAATTGGAGTTTGTTTGAGGCCATCCACACAAAGAAGAGGAACAAACTCGCTCAAAAACGCCTCAATGACCTTGTCTATGTGCAATATAATCTTCGATTGCGCATAAAAAAGGTAGAGGAGATATCATATGATGATCCAATTGATTTGGAGGAGATAGATCCATACAGTGATTGGACAGGGCGAGGGGAGCAACCTCCATTGTTTACCGAGGATGAGATTTATGATTTAGAGCGACAGGCAATGGAGGAGGGTGGATTTACATTCTCATTGGATGACCTTGAGGATGATCCTGAGGAGGAGTCATTGCCAGTGCCACCACCAGCAGCTGCAGGAGGATCTACATCTAGGATGGAGGTTGAGGAGCCACAGGCACAGCAGGAGCGGAGTCCTATGATTACACGGACACCCTCTTCCGGTCCCATACTGAGATCTAGACATGGGAAGAGGAAGATGTGATTCATGTGAATTTGTAAAAACTGAAATATATTAATGTTTATGACATATGTAGTATTTACTTTCAGTTTTACAAAAACAATTTGCTATTTCATTTTGTTTCAGACTATTATCATATCAGCACATTGAGCATTCCACATGAGGATGCCATTTTGTATCCAATTTCTTTCAAATCAATCAAATATAGCTTGTTTCTTATATGTACTCATTTATTGACTCATTGGATGCATCTTATCTTTGAATTTTGCAAAAAAAATGAGTTTTTAGTGAAGTTTAAGCAATTTTTTAAGTTCCCGAGTTTTTTGTTGAGTTTTTTCCGAGTTTTTGCCGAGTTTTTGCCGAGCCGAGTTTTTCGGGCTTGCCGAGTACTTGAAAATGCCGAGTTTTCCAACTATGGTACTACTAATGTCTATAAAAATGTTTTCAATTCATGGTAATAAGAATGTCTTTTATATTAACAATAATAAGATGCCTCATATTGGCCTTGATGATTTACCTCTAACTACAGTGTCCACATATCAATCAATCCTCATTGAGTTATCGGTTTATTGAATCTTTGCCCATATAAACTGTACATATGAGTTTGAAATTCCTACAGTCATTCCATTTTCTAAGGGTTCAATGTTTCTCTCAAATAATTTCTAGATTTATAAAAGAATTTCTCTTGTATGTCAAGGATGATATTGTTAGAATGAGACAATTGGAATGAAATAACGCTCTTATAAGATATGATATCGACTAGGTTCTTTTAGACTCTCATACCAAAATGTAATGCTACTTTTCTCCCAAACTCTTTTTCTTTTTTTTTGATCGGTAATGGGCACTTTTTAAGGTGCCAAACACTATTGCTGTTCAAATCCGCGAGCCCACTAGCCCAGCGAAAGCACAAAGCCTGCAAGCGTTAACACTCGCCCAGCGGGGATTTGAACCTTGGTGGCGGTATCACCAAACAAGTGTTTTAACCGCTGTACTACTGGGTCACCTACTTTTCTCCCAAACTTGTTTAATATATTTGCAGAGGATTTAATATAGTTAATATTAGAGTTAAATTAATTTAGAATATGTATTGTTGTCAAAATAGATATAAATAACCAATGTAAACTATACATATAATAATTTAGTAAGAACTCTAAAATAAATAATTACCATAATAAATTGAATAACAAAAACATATAGTTAAATAGATTAACATCAAAATCATATATATAATATTTCCAATATCTTTTAACATCAATGGTTGTCAATACTTATCTGAATAGAGCACTTGGAAAGGCCACTCTCACCCTAGGAAGATTTTAATGGTCTTGGTTCTCATAGCTATAGCACACTCCAGGAGGAACAGTTCTTACTCAGCATAAATACTTTGTTCAACACTAGTGCTCCAGAGCCATACTCGACAGAGTAAACACTCAACACAAGTGCTCTAGAGCCATGCTCAACACAACATGCTCCAAAGTAATTACTCAACATGCATAACAGAGCATGTCAATAATCAATGACAGTCAGTTGTTAGTACTCGCAATTCAAAGAAATCTATTGTTTGGGATTGCATAGTTGCTTCTTATTGGTTGATGTGCAGCTTCAATGCACATGTTTTATTGTTTCTTCCCTATGTTTTTTCTCCGCTGATTTGTACTTACAATATTATTCAATTCACTTCAATTAGGACTCCTATTATAAAAGCCTCTTATTTCAAATGTTGAAAGTGATCCACATTGGAATAGGCAGTCTACTATTTTTTAGTTAACTGTAGCAGTCTGTAGCTTTTATTTCAGTTCAACAAATGGGACTGGAAGACGTTTCCAATTAGCTGAAGATAAGATTATAACTGATGTGAGCATTCAGAATATGCCAATCAGATCTTCAATTAGACGTGGACGATGAGATTAATAATCAGTGAAAAATGCAACAGTATGTTAGTATGTTTCCAGCTCTCTTCTAAGCATAAGTTGTCTTTGTTGTTTTCTGACAATTAACCTGGTGTCAAAGCTGTAGGTTAGGCATGCTTCCACCACATGGAAGTAGCAGCGTAAAAATTACTTTTCATCCTACAAGTAATATCAAAGTATAGCTTTTCAGCTTATGGAGCTATAAGCTCGAAAGGCTGCTGAAAGATAGATTTGGTGGTGATACTGAAGCCAAACCTGCACAACCAACTGATGCTTTATAAAATTGGATAACTCAAGAAGAATAAGCTCAGTTATTAAATTTAATATTTAGAATCTAGTGGTTGCTCAAGTGGAAGGAGCTTAATCAGCAAAAGAGGAATTTGACAATCCAAAGAAGCTTATATAAGATAGAAACCATGTCTGCCAAGCTGGCTCTTCATCAAAGCTTCTTCAAAGTTCAATTAAAAATGTGAAAAAATCTTGTTGACACATGCCAACCAAAATAAAAGATGATCATCTTGCAGAGTCAAAATATAAAAAGTCCTGGATTGAAAATGTGGTTATTTACATCAACAGTCAAAGCAACATGAGTTAGTATGCTGCTGTCAATGTATTGATTTAAGAGTAAAGCAAACAAGGGCAAACAAGTGGGAAAGCTGAAGAATCAGTTGCAATCTCTGGAAATGCAAAACAGAAACTGTTCAATCCAAAGGAGTTAAAGCCCGGTTCAGAACAAGGAGCTGGAATGTGTACAAGCATCAGCCTAGTGACAAGAAGCTGTTCAAGTACAGCCATTGTCATAAGAATGGGAATATAAATCCTCAAGATGATTACATTAATACTGTTTTGGCATGATCAATATTGAAACTGTGCTACCTTAAGGCACAAGAAATGAGCCACAAAATGTTGTATGTCCCCAAGCATACTAATAATTTAATGTCTACAAGTAGAATCACTCATTCGGTCTATAAGCTCTCTTTTAATCTACAGAATATTACAAATGTAATGGGCAATGGAAGATTGATGCTCAAATCATTCAAATAGGAAACTTGTAATAGACAGAACAATCCATGGGTTCAATGTTCTTCAAACCAAAAGTCTACATTCTTACAGACATGTAAAGGATGCGCAACTGGAAAGATGCATGTCTCCATTTTCTAAATTCACAGAAAGTTGAGACAATTGAGTTCTAGAGCTTGTACATACTGACATAAGTGGACCCACGTGCCAATTCACTTGGGGAACAAGATATGTGGTAACCTTTGTTCTTGATCTACCAAGATTTTTCTTGGATCAAAAGATCATAATTTTTTGTTAGTTTTAGAACTTACCATGGGGCTGTACAAACACAGACAACATCGAAATTGAGGGTCATCTGCAGCAATACTGGCGAAGAATACATGTAATAATAATTTGAAAAGTACTGTGAAGATTGTGGGATCTTGAAGCAGCTAATTATTGTTTACTGCTCTCTGATAAATTAAATACATGAATTAATAATAAAGATGACAATGCATACCAGATACATGCGTGAAATATATCTTTATTCGCACATTAAATTATTATAGAAGAACAACAGAGATGGTCTGCCAAAGATCAGAGTCGATCCAGCTAGATCATACTACTCTCCTTGACGATACACAATGTATTTAAAGGGCCCGACGGTTGCCAAGAAGAACACAACCATCAACCAACGAACACTTATAACTACCTGAAGTCGACAACCAATTAATACATAGTTGGATAACCAATATTATTGAAGCATAATAATAGACATTGTACATTGACTACATCATCCCCCCCAAAAGAAAAATTTGTGTTCCAAATGACAAGTAGACATCACGTAACATTAGGATGACTTGCCAGACTAATGACGATATTGTAGACAAGTACCTGTAGACAAACTTGGAAGTGTACTTTGCAAACTCAGACTTGGAGTGTACTTGACAATTCAAATGAGTGCAATGGGGGTTTGGGGGCAATGCCCCGAACGAGGTCAAGGGGCAACGCCCCTTATGGGCATCACGGGGCAACACCCCTAGTAGGGTCTAGGTGCACATCATTTTCATGATTTTTTAAGAGGTTCCAAACAATTCTGAAAAAGCCAAAAAATAGAGATTTCATAGTGTTTAATCGATGTATGATGTCACCCAAGGAAGGATGTTGTACGATGGTTGATGGTTGTATGATGTAGATGCTAGGTTTGGGTCATACAATGCAGGAGACGCGTGCTTGCTCAATGCATGAATGAGTTCGTTGTACGATGGAAAAGAAATGATGTCGTACGGTAAGATAATACCTTTGCCAGAGACGAAGAAGGTTGGGAGGGGGGAATTGAAGCCGTAAGGCATGAAGACTTACATGTCATACGTTGTGGAGAAACTAATGTCGTATAGTGGAAGACTCTATAGGCCATACAATGTAAGACCTTGTAGGTCATATGCTAAAGAAAACTATAGGCAGTATGTTGGAAAAAACCACAGACCGTACGTTGTTGAGATAGTGACATTATTCAATGAGCAAAAGATGTCGTACGTTGAGGAGATGGGGATGTTGTACAGTGTAACCCTTCTAAGACTTTCTTATGATGTACTATGCTTTTGACCACTAATGATGGCATACGATGAGTGAGGTTGTTTTTCATACAGTGGAATGAATTTCTTGTCGTATGTTAGGACTTGCATTGTGATTGAGTCAATGATGAGTCGTACTATACAATGATCATACTATACGATGTGAAGATAGAGGTCGTCATATTATCTGAGGGAAACTAGGCCATACAATGAATAATCGTCATACTATGTGAATAGGACGATGTGCTTAAGTGTCATGTTGAGTGATGTTGTACCATGATGTCTTACCAATTGAAGTTGTACGATGTTAAGAGGTTGAGGTTTCCATGCAGTATACAAATTACTCCCTTCTCCTTGCCATATGATGTGCAAAACTTGTCGTCTTTCTCTTTGTCGTACAATATGATAAGATGTTGGGCATACTATATAATCAAACCTTTTAATGTAGTCAGGCCTTTTATGTAATCGAGCATGCAATCAGACATTTTAATATTTTCTCCTTCAATTGCCGAATAATATTTTTGCCTCTTCCTTTCTACTATTTCTTTATTTTCTAAATTTTTTTGTTAAGTTGATTCGACTTGACAAGTATCTATGCATTAAAACTTGGATAATTTGCTCTTATTACTCTAAGATGTACCGTTGATAATTTTGCATTCTTTCATCAGTTGCTCTTCACTGAGAGTTGTAGCTTCAAGAAAATTACACATTGACAAAAATACCTCATAATCCTCCATTTGCCAATGAAATAGGCCACAGAGAAAATTTGTTTCATTCTTCGAACATGATTGAAATTTTAGGATCCCTTCATCATTTGGATCTATTGGACCTAGAGCATGCTTCTCTGTCCATTTTACTTTGGAGTCCAATTCTAACGAATCAGAGGAAGCTGCTTCTTTACTTACGGCTTAGTTCTTTAAATCGATTACATACTTTTGTCCATTGTTTTCAATGGAAATTGTATTCTTTTTCCAATTGCAATCGACTTTGGGTAGCAGCCAACCCCGACCTAACAATGCGTCATACACTTTCTTCCTTAATGAAATGACCACAAAGTTCAACAAAAATGCTTGAGTTCCAATAATTTCCCTTTGTCCCATTAAAAGTCCAAGTACCTTAATACCTTGTTTCTTTACACCCACTAGTTGAAAAGTTGGCAACCAAATGGTCGGCTTTCCAAGACTTCTCCAAGTGTCTTTTGGAAGTACATTCATGCCATACCCACCATCAATAGTTGTATTGGTGAGATTTCTTCCAAGGATCTCCATATTCACCACTGTTGGTTTCTTTGTCGTGTTAACTATCAGTAACATTGGATCAATCACTTGGTCACCCGATAGCGGAGGTTCAATTATTGGATCTTCATTCTCACAAGATTCTAATTGGGTCGTAGCATGCACCATCTAATTCTCCCCCGATACAATAGCATTTCGAAGTTCAGGAATACTTTGCAATAAATCCACTACTTTAATTGGTACAATAGCTTGAAGTACTTGTCGTGCAATATTTTTCTCAGATTGTAATTGATTTGTTACTGTACTTGCATTTGCATTTGAGTGGTGTTGTTTGTAGTCCATAGCATTCTCCACTTCTGCGCTTGATTCACAAAACCTTTATTTTTCTATACATGGGTTTGGGTATGCAACCTTCTTTGCTTGGGCACGAGTAATGGCAAATATTCATTATGTCTTACATCAATCATGTTGACACTAGCCTTTTGCTTCGGACATTCGGTGTCTTCGTGGTTTCCAAGTCCATGCCATTTGCACAATAATTGCATTTTGTCTTGCTTATTCTAGCAATCTCTCGCAAAGTGTCCCCATTCACTACATTGTTGTCATTGTATGATAGGATGTCCTTTGGGGTCATATTGTATTTGGCTTCGTCCTCCTCTTTGATTTTGATAACCACCTAGAGATGCATTATGTGGCTTTGATGGAGTGGAGTCCTCTCCCTGCATAAAGAGTATGTGTGTACTCCTAGTCTTCAAATTGTATGGGCACTCCTTTATTGAATGACCCATAACTTGGCAAATGTCACAAAATAGCTTCTTGGGACAATTTGTTTTAATGCAGCCCACATTCGTGCATTTCGTACCCCATAGTTCTTTGTTTTCTTTGGTGGCTTCATTCTCTACTTTCAACTCTTTCATCATTCGCATCATGTCCCTCCTCAGGGCTTGTACCATTTTGGATTCATTGTCGATGCTTTCTTCCAAGCTATTTTAATGTCCCTTGTAGAATTATTATAAATTTTGTGCTATTTGTCATTGTGAGCTAGGATATTAAGTTATATCAATAGAGAAATTCTAACTATTGATTATGCTGGTTGATTAGGTATGTAGGAATAATAGTGGCTATTATGGTAGTAACAATACTAATAATATTCTGATGCAATTTCTGTAGATGTAATCTGATCGGATAATTGGTGCAAGAATGATAATTTGACAAAAAGAAATAATTGTTGTTTCAGATTGATTCCTTTAAAACCAAGCTATGTAATACAACATAAATTATAGCATCAAAAATGGTTGTTGTTTCTGATGTGATCCTTCAATAACATGCGGTTACTAGTTGTGAGGATGATGTCTTTTCGCTGTCTCAGGTGATAGTAATGTGCTCATGCGAATAGTATTTTTGGCATTGTATCAAATGTATGCATTTATCTCATGCGTCTAGGTGAAGACCAGTCGAGGCTCTTTTAGAGCACTTGGATCTATTGTTAAGATATGTATATAACTCCAAAACTGATCGATGATCCTTCTCCTTATTCCTCATTGTCTTTTTATATCTTTTTTATCGAAGGCACCCCTTTTGGAAGGTGATGACTTTTCTTTTTTTGGTTGACCTTTCAAAACTAATTGCATCCCTTGGTTAAGTATAACCATTGCCTATAAATGTATCGTTGTCTTAAATTCTAAGTCAGCTTTAGTAATTAGTAACATCGACCCCTTTTAATCTTTATCTTGAATCTATTAAAATCATTGTGGTTCCTAGTTAACTTTTATCGTTGCTCCTCATGAGGTATCTGCTACGTTACTTCATACGATAAATTCTATCACTGCGCCTTAGACATTAATCGCCACATCTTCAATATATATCATAATTGCTTCCTTCTCAAAGTATTGATGCTCTTTATAATTATCATTCCTTCTATATTTAACCTTGCTGAATAGTCATGATATCCACGTCACCCTATATCCACGACTGCTAACTCCTTTGAAACTCTTTCAAGAGGTGACGTCTCCATATATTGTGACTCCACTCATACATGTCGATGTAGGAATCCTAAGTGGCGGACGTGGGAATAAAGGTTGTGCTGGGAGATTGTTAGTTGCTTGACCCTTATACAGATGCCTTATAACATATATTGCCCTCCCTTACATTGTCGTATAATCTTCATTTAAATTGGGAACCCGATAACAAATATATCGACACCTTGAGAGATTCAATATTAAGCTACACAATGATGTAATTACCATCGCATCTTTAAAGAGATTCGAAAATTAAATAATGAGACTCGATCCATATCAACGCTGATAATCACTTGAATATATCCCCCACTTCATATGGGTCTTTGAATATAATTGCCTATCTTAGGGTTATTACTGTTGGAAACAAGCTACACTGAGAGGGGGGGGTGAGGGGGGCTGAATCAATGTTGTGCAAATATTAACTTTATTAACCTTTATCTTCAAAGCACTTGTAACATTCAACCAAAATGCATGAACAAGAAGAAAACAATCACAACACCATAACACAATATTTTTTACGTGGAAACCCTATTAGGGGAAAAACCATGGTGGATGGCCAATCCACAATATGATATAAGTATACTCAAATGAAGTTTACAATATGGGGAATGCACTTGCATTCAGGCGCACTGCCTAGAGCTCACTGCTCAAAAAAGACTCACTGTCTTACAAAGAAAATCAGATTAAAACCATCTAAGAATTTGAACTGAGAAAAATAGCATCTACATATGCTTGATTACAGTTCCAGTTAGGCTCAATACTCAATCTTTTGTCTTTTAGACTGATTTTGCACTTTCTGCTCTATTTTGCTCAGACTCGCAACACAAATCCTTTATGCACAAGTGAAACTGTGCATTATCGCTCTTTTGCTCTACTCTTATTTGCGATTCGCATCAACACACTTCATACATTTCACAAAATGATGTGAACGATCTCATATATATATCTGCAACTAAGAATTAATCGCCCATATGTCGACATCAATAGAACACAACAATATTTACAACTGTCAGCTCAAATCATGAGTAAAGTATAATGCGCATCCACAACGGTCGGCCATAACTTAGCTAGGACCCAAACAAAGATGCTCGAACACAAACATACTTAAGTAATTACTTCCCAAACATCCGTGACATAATACATTCACGAAGTCGGCTCCAGTACTAATAAAGCAGAGAATTAGCCAACCGGATCTTCTAACTCGCACACAGATCAATACAAGGCACTGAGATTCACGGATAACAGAAAGCATACATCAATCAATCTTCCCTGAGATACACAACACAAAATATTAACAGAAAATCTTTATGTGAATCAATGAACACAAAAATGTTGGATGCTCTGTTCTTCCTTAACTATTTGCAATCTGACTATCGGTGTGATCAAATGATGATGCGCGGATCCAATCACCGACTGGGGTCGCCATCAATGACAACACCAAAAGATATTTGCAGTGTCTCTTGCCAACAATTACAGCTATCTTCTTCATTTGTTTTTCTCTTCCCTCGGGAGGATGTCTTGTCCCCACTCTCTATGTCCATCGCCCAATTGTAGGCATCAGCGTACAATGATGAAGGCTCGACTTTTATTTTCTTCTACAGCAAAAGGATCAATCCTTCAATGAACCATCTTTTCCTTAGTCCATTGACCAATTGGTTTTCCAATTACACCAATAGTTCTTCGAGTCTACAATTATAGGCTCATATGTTCTCATGCTTTCCTTGTTTGGTGTTGTAGATCTCCACTACAATTTCATTATCCTCTCTCAAGAGTTTAAATTCCTCTTGGAATGCTATTTTCAATGCATCCCATGTATTTTTATGTGCTATGTCCAATTTTGTAAACCAATTTTTGGCTTTGCCTTTGAGAGTTGTTGGAAATGCTCCCAACCAATATGCTATATCATCTTGACCATTTGCTACCCAGATTGTCTCACATGTCTTGCAATGCCTCACAAGGTCCTCTAACCCGTCCCCAATGAACTTTGGAAGTTTGTGTCGATATACATTCAAACTTGCTAGGGGAGTCACCATCTTGCCTCCCTATTGTGCCTTCTATGACAATAACCTGTTTGGAGAGTTTTGATTAGTACATTTTGGTGCTTTCCCTACATTCTCAGAGTCCAAAATGTAAAAAGATATTCCACACCAAGAACTACCTATCAATCTTCCAAAGATCAAGTTGTTACCATATGAGATTGATTTTCAAAATAACCGTGTTAATAGACCTACAATTGGAAGGAATGTTTTAGCAAGTCACTGAAATGGTTGTGTTAATACAAATCTCTCATAAACATCTAAAGCAACAAAAGGAGGTAAGCACTTTGACCATCCTTATGATTACAATTTAAAGTCTGCAAGAGATGGTAATAGCATAGAGTTATTGCTTCATACTATTTCATTACAAGATTGTTGTCATAGTGGAAAGCACTCTAAAAAATGATGAGAAGGCGAATGATACAATTTGTAGTAAAGAACCCATATATCCTTTCTCTCAAGTTCAAAATTGTTTATGCATAATTGTATGGGACCCAAACAATATACTTAAGACACATGGAGGGTAATTTTTTTGATAAATTCAACACATTATTGTTGATAAGTTCATCATTCCATGCACCTAGATGAAAAGAAGTTGATAAACACTTTTGTAGGTGTATCTTCTAGTGCTAGATTTTTCAACTCCCAATTGTATTAGACAGTACAGCAAAAGCATGGTAGTGAGCTCAATTTTCACATAAGGCAGCCACCAAATAAGCTTGAAATTTTAGGAACAAAACAAACAACTAAGTTAAACAAATCTAAGGAGTATGAAAAAGCTTCAAAGGAGATTGTTGATCAGCAAGGAAAGCAACTTGAAGATGTTGCATCACAAAAAGAAAATGAAATCATTCCACAATGATATAAATTAGGCAGCTAGACATACAAACTCTCAAGGATGATTTGGGGTCCTAATCTAAAGAAGATTATCATTCAAGAAGAGTCAAGCTATTGAATTTGCATTGCTTGAGGATAAGCAATTTTCAAAAGAATGGATTGTCATGTCTGTTAGGAATATTACATCATTCTCGTAGTTGTTAGTATAATAATTATTAATTGGGTTTGTTTGTTGAGTTGTTAAAACAACTCAATATATTAAGGAGTTGTTATAGGAGGTTCCGTATAATATAGCAAATACAACTCCTATATATGTAAAATCTTGTTGAATGAAAAGATGGGAGAAGCATTGTTATTCCGTGAACAAATTGTTTGACTTCTATGACTGCCCTTTTCAAAAAAAATTATTAATAATAGTTTAAGTTGAGCAAATAATTTTATTTTATAGCAACAAGTTAAATATTATTATTTTAATAAAGTGACCATCTAAATGGGGCATCAAAAAGCCTCATGTAATATTTAATTTAAAAGTGTTTCTAAACACTTTTGGAGAGAATTTCAGGAGGGAAAAGGAAATTCAAATTTAGGGCCATAAAGAATTTATAAAAGAAGAGTGAATGGATCAAAGAATTTATCTAGACTAAGGGACTTGGTGAAAATGTCTATAGTCTGATCCTCAGTTGGAACATACTACAACATCACAAATCCATCTTCAACAAGTTGTCAAATGAAGTGACAATGAAGCTCAACATGCTTGGTTCGCTCCTGGAAGACTGGATTCTTGGCAAGCTTTAGCACCCCTTGATTGTCATAGAACAAGGGTGAAGGCCCTACTTGAGACATCTGCATGTCAGCAAGCATCCTTTGAAACCATACTGCCTCACATGCTGCCTTAATTGTTCCCTGATACTCTGCTTCTGTCAAGGAAAGAGCTACTGCTTGTTGCTTCTTACTTGTCCATGTGACTACACCCGTACCAAGACTGAAAACATACCCAAAAAGTGGACTTCCTATCATCAACTAATCCTGCCCAATCTGAATCTATAAAACCTACCAGCCCAAGATCTGTTGTACAGAATGCCAAAGTCAGGTGTCCCTTTCACATATCGCAGCACTCGCTTCACTGCAACCCAATGTTCTGTCTTAGGGGCAGTCATGAAACGAGAAATGTAGCTCACAGCAAAACTGAGATCACATCTAGTGGCAGTAAGGTAGATGAGGCTACCCACTAGTTGCCTAAATGCCGACTCATTCACCACTGGTGAGTCCGATTTGGCTGAAAGTTTCAACCCCTTCTCCATGGGAGTGGATGAGATTTTGCAATCTTCCATCTGAAATTTCTCCAACAAACTCCTGGCATACTTCGATTGAGAAATGAAAATACTGCCACCTATCTACCAAACTTCTACACCAAGACAATAGTGTAGGAGACCCAAGTTTGTCATATCAAATCCTTGACACAAATTCAACTTGATCTGTTCAAGCAAATGTAACCCACTGCCAATAATGATGATATCATCCACATAGATAACAAGAGGGATGAGATCACTACCAATGCTCTTGACATACAAATTTGCATCTAAGGGACTCCTCTGAAACCCCTGTGCAATCAAATATTTGTCAATCTTCAGGTACCATGCCCTGGGTGCTTGCTTTAGGCCATAAAGAACCTTCAGCAACCTGCATACCTTGTGCTCTTTGCCTATAACCATAAACCAGGAGGCTGCATCATGTAGACCTGTTGATGCGTGTTTTGTGACACACACGAACACTCTAGAATAAAGTGTCCATAGACGCTCTATCCTCTCTTGATAAAAATCACCTTTCGTGCTAAGATTGCGAGATAGGTCACTAGGTAATTCCAATGTTCCAAAGTTGGGGGTGGATAGGCTTTGTGGTCGTTGTGATTTGTTGGTAATCACGAGGGGACTTACGCTAGGCTTGTTTAATTCACAATGAAGGTCTAGACAATAAAGCTCTACTGTTTAGGTCCTGGATCAAACAAACTAAAAAGGAGATAAGGGTTTAGAATTTCTAATCTACTTCCTAAGAATCCAAGAGACGGTATTAACTTGGTGAAACCAATAACCACACTTTGCTTCGCCACGCTCAACGACAACTACACAAAGTGGGTGCAATCTTCTGGGGTTTTGTGCTTAAGATTTCTTTACTACGAACCACACCATCAATAGAACAATATTATTCGAAGTAAACATTGAAGCATACACATCAAAGCTCAGTCTAACTTTATGCATTGAATGAAAATCATCCATTCAAAGAAAGTATGAGCAGAATTACACCATAAATTAATACTTATCAAATCTTGCATTCATCTAACATACATGAAATAAAATCTAAACTATGATGAGGGATAAGAACCATGCCAACTCCAAAATAAGAGAAATAATCACCATCAATTTGAACAATGCATTACTTATTACTTTGGCAGTCATATGCAACAATTTACTTATCTCAACATGTTTTGCAACATGCTCCCATGCTTTACAAATGAGGGATGAGCTCAATTTATAGGATCCCCAATTACAATTCAATGGCCAAGATTGATTTAGAATCAACAGCCAAGATTACAAAATAAAACCCTAATTAGGGCTTGTCATAACTAACTACCTCTTGACCAATGAGAAAATTACATTTTGGGACACTTGTCCTTGCTGCTAAATATAAACCAACAATAAAATAGAAAGTTGCCACATGGTAGAGTGTCGGATCCATTGAATCTGGACATGCCGATTTGGAACAATTTGATTGGTCAAGGCGCCACTTCAGCAGGTTGGATATCCTCTTTGGTCTCCATGTTCGTTTTTTCATGTTCTTGCCTTAGAATATTTTGTTATCATGCCAAGGGCGGACTTTGGAGTTGCTTGGACGTTGCTTTTATGAGGGAGGTCAGACTTCACTTGAGTTTTTTTTTTCAACCCTTTTTTACTTACAAATTTTCAAATTTCCTTGGCTAGGCGTACTTGACCTTGTGGTTGGACATCTTCATGGCGGACTTGGAGCTTGTCTTGACATTCTCCTCTGGAGTGCGAACTTTACCAACTTCATGCCAACTTTACCTTGGGCGAACTTTACCAACTTCATGCCAACTTTACCCTGGGCGAACTTCACCTTGTCTTGGACATGCTTAAGAGGACTTGGCACTTGGCTTGCCATCTCTTTAGGTGGACTTCCTGCTTTTCATGCCTTAGAAAATTTTCTTGCCATCCAAGGGCGGACTTCCTCATGGCTTTTGCCAACTTCACAATGTGTTGGGCAGACTTGCATATACCTTGTGCCATTTTCACTTGGTAGGCGGACTTCCTTGCTGCTTTGCCATTTTGCAAACTACATGGCGGACTTCATGTGTGCTTTCCCCCTTTGGTTTATGCTGGGTGGACTTTCACTTCAGCTCGCCATCTCCCAACATCTTGGAGCGGACTTCCTTGCACCTCCGTAATTTTGACAAACTACATGGCAGACTTGCTTGTACCTCCGTAATTTTGCCAAACTACATGGCGGACTTGCTTGTACCTCTATAATTTTGCCACACTACATGGTGGACTTGCTTGTACCTCCGTAATTTTGCCAAACTACATGGCGGACTTGCTTGTACCTCCGTAATTTTGATTTCTTCATGCTTGGGCGAATTTAGCACATGCATGTCAATGCCTTAGGCAAATTTCCAGATTTTTTCAAAATTTTCACACATTTTTCCCTTTTAACTTTTTGAAGTTGACAAGCCAGGACCTGCACACTTTCCAGAAATAGAAACCCTACCAAAAATAGAAACTTTCTAAAAATAGCCCCTAAAAAATAGGGATTCCAGAATGGGCTAAAAATGCCAAAAAAAAAGTTCCTAAAAAATAGGGGCCCGGGGTGGAAACCCTAAAATTTGGGGAGTGTCAGAATTGACTGAAATGACAGTCGATCTTCGTCCACAAGGCCTTCTAAACACTTTGGCGATGTTCGTACACCGATTCTGGTTCAAAATCATTTCTTGACTCGGATGACCCTTCGAAAAAAACTCAAACTTCAAATTCTAAAAGAAACATGGTAATTAGCAGTTGCGACGCCAAGACAAAAACCCAAAAAAAAAAAACAAGAGGGTCCCCATTTGCAATGGGGTGATGTGTGAAAAGGTCACAACAAGACCTCTTCCTCTAAATCTCCATTGAGGAAGGCACTCTTCACGTCCATCTAGTGGACCTTTCATCCGAACTATGTTGCCATGGCTAGCACAAGTCAAATGGTGCTCATCTTTGTTGTGGGAGCAATGGTCTCTTCATAGTCAATACCTTCTCTTTGCGAGAATCCCTTAGCTACCAACCGAGCTTTGCATTTATCCAGTGTTCCATTAGCTTTGTATTTCACCTTGTACACCCATTTGCAGCCAATGGGTTTCTTCCCTAGTGGAATATTTAATAGAACCCATGTGTTGTTCTTCAAAAGACTATGATGCTCAAAATCCATAGCCTTTTCCCATTCAAGTTTACCCTTTGCCTCCAAATAATCTTGGGACTCATAAACACTCTAGATTTTGGCCATAAGAGCAAAGTTCATTGTGTTTTTCTTGCTCTTGACTCTAGACAATCTTCCCTCAACAAGCTCATCATCATGAACCAATGAGCTACGCCCACCACTTAGGACAAGGAGATGCATCTTCTTCCAAATCAGGATGATCATCATCATGACTTGGGCTGCCTGGAATAATATCATCTGGATGTTGATCCAAGTTATCCTGAGGGAAATCTGTTTGTATAGGGTCGTGCCTAGGAGATTCCACAATGTCAGAATCATCAAAATCCCTCCCCTCAGATGGAGCTAATGGAAGCTTAACATCCAAATCCTTAGTCTTCAGAAGTTGATCCTCAAGACTCTTGATGGGAGAAGAGAGCAAAAAGGGCCCACCTTCCTCATCAAACACAACATCCCTGTTGAATGTCAAACGATTAGTGTCCACATCAATCAGCCGATAGGCCTTATGATTGCCATTGTATCCTATTAGCATCAACTTTTGGCTCTTGGAATCCAGCTTGGTCCTCTTGGCATCTGGAATCCAAACATACGCAGTCGAACCAAAAACCTTGAGATGAGTGATTCTTGGTTTCCTCCCAAACCATGATTCATCTAGGGTCATCTTCTTGACAACCTGTGTGGGAGACCGGTTAAGAAGGTATACTGCAGTATACACTGCCTCAGCCCAAAACTTCTTGGGAACGTTTTTGTTCTCCAACATACATTGGGCGATTTCCATAATGGTACGGTTCCTCCACTCAAAAACACCATTCTGTTGCCGGGTATAGGGTGCGGTAAGTTGACGCTTAATACCGTGTTTAGCACAAAATTCAATGAATTGGTTTGAATAGAACTCACCCCCATTATTTGACCTAAGAGTTATGATTTGACATCCAGACTCTTTTTCAACTAATGCCTTAAACTTCTAAGATTCATTACACACTTATGACTTTGCCTAGAGAAAATACACCCACATTTTCCTACTAAATCATCAACAAACAAGAGGAAATCCTTGGAACCAGTGACCGATGCAGTATTCATTGATCCACAAACATCCGCATGAACCAGCTCTAGAACCTTGGATGCTCTAAAAGACTTTCCATCTGAAAATGGAGTACGATGTTGCTTCCTTGCTTGGAAAGCTCTGCAAACACCATGTGTCCGCTACTGAATCTCAAGTAAGCCTTCTACCAAATTCTCTCGAGCCAACTGAGAGAGGTAGGCAATGTTGAGATGCCCATACCGTTGATGCCAAACAGTGTTGATTGATGAACTCTTCATAGTCTTGAGTATTTCTAGCATCAACCAGTCGATACAAACCATGATCCTTGAGCCCAACTGCCATAGTTTTCTTGGACTCCTTATAACAATTCAACATTTGTGTGAACTGAAAATGATGTCCAACTTCGGATAGTGTCGCAGAATCTGACTCACCGAGAGCAGATTGAGCTCCATGCCCGGCACATAGTATACATTGAGAAATATTAAATTTCTCCCACCAGATGTGATCTGAACGTTGCCCTTGCCGACAATTGTATACTCTTCGCCAACCACCAAAAATGACAGAGTCGGAGCAAGCCATATACTCAATGAACCAATCTCTCCTATTTGTGAAATGTCGAGAGGCTTCAAAATCAATGTACCACAGAGATGATTTGACATGATCAGCTAATCTTTTTGCCATCAATGCATAATAGGTAGACTCCTGTTGTAATGTCCCCTTTTTGAGCGTGCATCGTAGTTTGGTGGTTCAGCCTATCATTGGGTCCTTGTAGGCTAATTAGGGTGATTAGAGGGCCCAATGTTGGAGTTAGCTAGCTCTCCAATTGGCAGTTGGCAATGTTTTCATCTCTTGATCCTTGGTGTAATGTCCCTTACCTGTTAGGCCCTACGGTTCCCGAAATCTAGGAGTTTAGGCTTACTTTCCTATTGATATCTTGCTCGGCTCATTTGAATAGGGGTCCTGCAATCATCACACCAAGAATACATACACCATAGATCCATGTGTTAGCTTTAATATCTAGTAACATCATCAAACATAGTCATAATTGCAAATAGGAGATCAGCAAACAAGAGAAGTGCCTTATATGGATCTTGCCCTGAAGCCTTCATGTTGGGCACGAGAGGTTGCCTCTCACAATCCTCTTTTCCCAACGGCTTAGTCCCTGCATATCCCCATACAAGACAGTACCTCGAAGACACTTGCCCTATTAGGACAAGGTGAAGTCCTACGATCCAAGGGCCTACGACCTACCACCCCTATAATAGTGTAGTTTCCTACGGTGGGACCCCCGCCTCTCTATGTCTAACCCGTTCCTTGGCCTACGAACATGAGAGGGGGGTTTTTAGGCTCTCCACTTGGACTCTACTTCACCCGCCTAAGAGGGTACCAATCACAGAGAAGCCAATCTTTGCATAAGGAAATACATATATTTATTCTTTAATCTATTTCTGATATTTAGGAAAGAAATATTTCACATACTAAATGAGATGCATAAACAAATACATTCCTACCATATACTCATGACATGATGCATTTAGAAATATAACGAGATTAATCATACAATTACTGGTAACTCATTATCTTATGCTATTATCCCTGTCCCATTACATAGGTACTGAAAAATTAGAGAACAAGTCGATACTACAGGGTAGGCCATGGTTCTCCTCAACATAATTCGAAGGGATCTACATTGGTTTTATCAGCAGGAATTAACACACGCCCAACAGGACCTATAGATGCCATTCGGTTTTTGTATCCCTTTAGACATCATCCCATTGGGATGACGCATTTCCAGTTTCTGTATTCTTGTTTTCTATGTTTCTATTTCTTTTGGCAGAGAGAGTTAAATTAACAATGCACAATATAAATCACAAATGACGGCATTCAGGATTATATTTGATCAAACTAGATACAGGCTAAGTAAGAGAACTCACCAGAAATCACGATCTGCACCAAGCTCCCCAGGTCACTGCTTGTCTTCCTTTCTCTTTCCCTCATCTGGGTTCGTCGAGTCCCTATTATCTCCCTCCCAAAGGTGGCGACCCAACCCAGGTGACATGTTCCTTGCAGATGCGTGCGACGCGACTCTTCCCATGGTTTCTGGTATGCGTATTTTCTTGTTTGTTTAATTTACTTATTGTTTTATTAATATTTTGTCTATTATTTTTCCTATTGTTTCATTTCTTTATTATCATGTTATTTTACCTTTCCTTAAGTAAAGTATTATTTAGATACATATTGATTTATAAGTAAATAGATTTATAATAAATTAGATTTGATTTATAAATACAAAGTATATAGTTTATGCAAATTAAATATGTTATAAATACAAAGTATAATTAAATGTGTTACAAATATATGGATAAATAATTCATGTAAATTAATTATGTATTTGGCCAAAAATATCAAAGTAGATAATTTCTATCAATCTTTTAATAGGGGTTATGACACTTGGCAAATTAAGAGGTTATGTTATACAGGGTGTTTTGGCTCCGTTTTCATATAGTTCCTATTTATAGTAAGTTAGTGTAGTGATAGAGGCCAGCCTTACTATTTTTAGTAAGGCATCCTGTTGGGCAGAGTGTGTAGTGGGTAAAATGGTGGCGAAGTCAAAATTGATGAATGACGTTTATTTATGGAGTTTTAATTATTATTAAAGTAAAGCTTCAATAATAATTAATTATTATAAAAGTCACATCATTTAAATATTTTATTGACTTTATTATGAAGGGGTTAATTACTTTATAATAAAGGTGCATTTAATGTTATAAAGTCAAGTCATTATAACTTTATGTTGGGCGCCCACTTTATGAGATATATTATAAAGTGTCAAAGCAAATGATATTAATGATATTTTAAATGATTAAAAGGTCTCATATTGAAATCGACCTCTTAAGGAGAAGTATATAAAGACTTTTGAAAGGCATTTCATGGATTCTTGATGATTATTCAACTTGGCTTTGTGCTTTGGCTTTTTGGAGGTGGAAACTAGGGTTTTCAGTTGCAACGATTTTGGAGAGCGTAGCTTCTTGAATCGAGCTTTTTGAGGTGTGAAAGATCATCTAAGGTTTGCTAAATAGGTGGCTTTGCTACAGAAGTCACATTGTGCTTCATTGGAGAAGAATTTCAGATGTTTTTCTCAAGGGTTTGATAGTAGATTGAAGATTATCATTGTTGAACATCTTTATTGTTGGCAGTGCCTTCTCTCTTTGGCATGTGGGAATCATTAGTGTGCTGATTGAAGGATGTAGCTTCAGGAAAATTCAAAGGTTTGAGAGAAGATTTTCAAAATATTGGAGAGCATATCATTGAAACTTTTTATTGCTGATTCTTGTTTGCTGGGACCATACAAATCACTTCAGCCAGGCCGTACAAACCACTTACAGCCAGGCCATACTATCTCATATGGGAGGCGTTTTACTATGAGGCTCAAACACCTATCTTCTATGCTCCAAATCAATCTTAATGTGGGCGGCCAGTCTTAGGGAATATGTCAGTAGCATTTATGTGGTGGAGAGCACATTAAATCAAGCTTGGGTTTTCCACGTGGCTGAAAAACATTTCCAGATTTTCTGTTATAATAGTTTCAGACCTGTACTTTCATTTTCAGATTTCTAGGTATGCAGTCCAATAATTTCTCAAGCATTGTATGAAGAGTTGCATTGAAAATATTGTAGTTGCAAGCTATTGTAATTCATATTTGAATTAATATAATCAAGTATGCTACAGATGTTGGTTTTATTACAATAGTTTTGTCAAAAACCTTCATTGCATTAGTATTTGATATTTGCATTACCTAGCAAAGTTCTTGAAACAAATCAAAACAAACAAAAAACTTTGAAACCCTAAACGAAATGTACAGGCAGAAACTCAGTTAGCAAATGTCCACCAAGGGTGGGACATTTCACCTACTATAATGCATAGATGTCATCCCCCCCGTTGTCCAAAAGCACAAAAAATTGAGGTACAAGACAATGATTAACTTGCACAGATCCCAAGGCGATCAGCTGACACAACTCCCACAATTTTGTTTCAAAAAATCGAGAAAAACTCAGACTTCGCCCTAGGCGGCAAAAAAGGCACAGATTTTTAGAAAAAGAAAATTCAAAAAACTCTTCACAAAACCAAGATTTTTACCAAAAAACCGCCAAAAGTGCATCAGAAAATTGGCTCACAAATTTCGGATTGCAAACCTTAGCTGAAATTTTTAGCAAATACAACAAAAAAAATTCAAAAAACTCTGGGAGAAAAGGCAAGATGTTTTTTAAAACTCAAAAAACCCTAGGCAACGTGTTTCAACAGACCTCGCCCAGAAAAAACTCTACAAATGTTCAAACCCTAGATAGGTCGCGCAAGAACAGAAAACCCACAAAAAAATTGGGAAATCGCGAGTAGGAACAAACTTTCACGATTTTTGCAGGTCTCACCAAAAATGGTCGCTGAAACCTGTCCAAAAACTCTTCAAAAGAACCCATGACGCAAATAGGATGGTCGTGCGCCAAACACCCGCTCAGAAACCCATGTTTACGAACCAAGAAGATCGCCCAAAAACGCAAAAATACATCGCGATTTTGTGCAGAAAAAAACCTTAGTCGCAGTGGATTTTTCTTTCCAATCACTGCGAATTTTCTCAGATCCGCCACAAAAAAAACGTGCACAGACTCTCGCAGAATTTGCACAGAAGGTCGTGATCTGCTTCAGAACAATACTACGATTTTGCATAGAGAATAGACACGATTTCTTCAAAAAAGAACTTGCAAATCTTCCATAACCTCAGTCGCAATTTCCAGACAAAAAAGAGAACGCGATTTCTTCTGCAAAAAACCCTCGAAATTTGCAGGCAAAAGATCCGCAATATTGCACAGGAACCTTCAACAATTTTCAAAGAAACCCTAGGTCTTGAAAATAAAAAAAACAATCAAATTAAAAAATCGATCAAAAAACTTCCTAAAAAAATTTCAAAATTTCTTAGGAAAACATGAATTTCTATTACAAAAAACTTCGCCAAAAAATGAGCCTAAGCTCTGATACCATGAAATGATAATTGATATTCAATATTCGTTGTTAAAACAAGGAGAGGAATACTCCTAAAATAATAAAGTACAAGATGATGTTTCTAAAAAGAAACAATCGTAAACTAAAGCAGAAAACCGAAAGTTGCTAAAACTAACTAAAGTAAACTAATAACTAAGATGACCATTAAATATTACAATAATACTTTAATAGATAATTGATAATTAATGAAGTTCAATAGTTGTTCAGTATTTCTCATTTATTACAATTTTGCATAAATCAAAAAATACAAAAATATTGTAAGGTTCAAGAATGTTTTGAAAAGGGACATTACTGACAAAGGAAACTTGAGATGATCTTGCTAAGAGAATGGCTGCACTAGAGAATAATATGGAAAGAGTAATATAATCAAAAGAGAACATTGTCTAATAGCAAGAGCTTGCGGCCAAGAACCAAGATATGGTGGTTCATACTCTAGCCAACAAGTTTGATGTTGGAAATGAACCCAAAGAATAAGAAGATGAATAAATGGGTTAAGTGCAAACTCTAATGGCCAAGGTAAAGTTTGAACATACTCCTTTCCAGGTTAAAAATAAAGTGGAAATCAAGACTTTCAAAGGATAAGTAAATGTTGAGTTGCTAGACAAATCGTTAAAGCAAATGGAGATATATTTTAGTTTGTAATGTTAGTGAGCCTCAAAAGATTTCTTTTGTATATTTCAAAATCTAAGAAGGTGCTCTAATTTGGTGGGAAAGTTATTTAGCATCTTATGAAAAGAAGAAGAAAACATGTATCTAGGAAGTGTTTTTCACAATGTATCAAATTATGATGTTTTATCAAAGGATTCAACTGAATAGTTTTTAGGTCAAACTATGCAGTTGAATTCAAAAGCTACGCAATTGAATCCTAATAAAACATCACAATATTGTAACTAGATGGGATGAATTCAAAGATTTATCGTGGAAAAATTTTCATCCTTTTGGGCATGAAACTAATTAAAAAATCAAGTCGCAATATTTCAAACAAATAAGTGGTCAAAGTGTGCAATACTATACTACAAAATTCCAAGAACAAGCCATGTTGATGGGCTTGGACTTAGAAGACTGAAATAACATAACCAAGTACATTGGAGAGATCCATTCCTACATAAGGAGGAAATTCATCTCAAGCAAGCTAAAGAATTGTGACAAAGCATCTAAGAAAGCATGCATTGAAGAAGAGAGAAAACAAGGACAAGGAGAATCCTCAAAACAAAATCAATCTACAAATCAGCCCAAGAAAGACAAAAATCAGCCATACAAATTCAATAAAAAGGTAAGAAAAATGCCACCACTTTGCATGATGGTAAAGATCCTGAGGATCATTGGAGCCATTGTTTTGTTAATGGGCATTATAATGCAAAGTGTTGGAAGTTGCATCTGAAATTACATCCTAAGAACTGCTCCATGTAGTTGCCAATAAATAAATGAATAAGTTAATTTGTAATTAGTCCCCGACTGTTGGTTGTCAATTGGTAGTTACTGATGATTGGCATTCTCAACCAACATTGGCTTGCTATATATTTCCTTATTGTACTCATAGTCGGGGACCACATGCATGTTTCTAGTAACTATTGCATATCTAATGAATGAATGAATACACGACATATCTTTTGAGCATTGTTATGAGTAATTATTATATTCTATTATTATGTTATTTCCGTTTATTCTGTTAATCACTCAAGTAAAGTTACCGAGTAAACATTTGGCGCCATCCATGGCATCTTTGGAGGACAAAGAAGGGATAAAGATCAAAGACAATTCAGTTGTAGCTGAAAGATAAGGGGGTCACTACTACCAATGCACCTAGCACGGAACAAAAAGAAAAGAATATATTCAAGTCAAAAAGCCAAAGGTAAATGCACTTGTAGATACTCAGTCTCAATATAATCTGATTTCAGATAATATTATTGAAAAGTTTGGTCTAAAAACATACAATCATCCTCACCCTTATTTATGTGGTTCCTCTTGATGCATTCGACATAATATTTTAAAGTCGTTACTTGTATCTTAGAGATGCTATTTGCTTGAGGGCTAACAAATATATATGGGTCAAGGTTGGGATCCAATATATCATCAAGGAAGATCAAAGCAAGGACCACACTTGCCCTTGTAAGTGCCAACCAAGCAATTTAAGTTATTCAAGAAAATAATGGTTTTGTTTATTTCTTTTTTAAGGATAGACAAGAGGATGGGTTAAAAATTTCTCCAATTGATTGTGCTAGCGAAGGTTTGAAAAGTTGCTAGGTTCTTTTCAAGAAATGTTTCAAGCCCCTAAAGGTTTGTCACCAAAAAGAGAGGTAAAACTTAAGATTCAATTGCTTCCCAAATCTCCATTACCTAACATTAGTTTGTACAAGCAATCGCTTTGGGAGAGCAATGGAGAAGAGAGATAACCTCAACAGTTAGAACAAGAGTCATTTAGCCTAGTATTTTGCCATGTGGATCACCCATTGTCATGGTACAAAAGGATGGATCTTAGAGAATGTGGAGAAATTATAAAGCCTTGAACAAGATCATCATCAATAAAAGTTTTGAAAGATGTATTCCATATATCCTCCTTCATATGAACTTGATGGTACCTAGATTTGAGATCCAACTCAAGAAAATACTTTACGTGTTCAAGTTGGTACTTCCCTTAGGTTTATGAAATGCACTAGCTACACCTATGAGATTAATGAATGATGTGTTGAGACCTTCTCTAGATACATGTGTTCTAGTGTATCTAGATGATATTTTGGTTTTAAGAGCTACACCAGAATATCTAATCCATTTGAGAAAAGTCTTACAAGTGTTGAAAGAAAAACTACTTTTATGCAATATGAAAAAATGTCAATTTACAAAGCAGTCGCAGGCCTATCTAGGCCATGAGGTTGGAAATATATAACTAATTAGCTTACAACTAGTAATGTCACATAAAACAGAAGTTTTGTTGAAAATATACAATACATGAGCAAATTTATTCTAGCTTTCTACATGATTGCGACACCTCTACATGCTATTGTGGCAAGTGGGGAAAATTTTCATCGACATAAGGAACAAGATAGCAATTTTTTTGAGTCAACGAAACATAAAGCTAGCAATGCAGCAATGCTTGCTCTTTGTAATTTGCAACAGCCATTAAGATAGAGATAGATGCAAGTGAGTATGCCATTTGTACACCATAGATTGCATCACAAGTTTTGTTGCACCATGAGTACTCACAAGGTTTACTCGCAAAGTTTATTGTTGAGTTGTTAGGAAAAACTTGTTGATTTTTTTGGCAAGTACAAACAAAAAACTTGAGAAAAACACAAGGAAAATGCTGAAAATGTGTGGAAATTTGTCTTTAAAACCCCCATTCACCCTTCTTCACTCACACAATAGCAAGCAAGCATTCTAGTTGAAATTGGGAAGATCTTTTTGCAGGTTTGAGGAAGAAATTTCTAGAATTTCAGATTTGCATTAGGTTAATTCCTTTATTTTCTTATTTGTTTCAAACATATAAATTTGTAAATCATTTCTAATTTTTTTAGCATGTCAAATTTACATATTTTATTGGATTGATTCAATTTGTCTAAACTTGTTTATTGATTGATTAAAATTTAAATGATTTACACTAATTTGAATCATTTTTTTTCGTTTTCTTTATTTTTTTCTAAATATAGGGTTTATGTTTTAAAGTTAAAAGATGATATTTTGTCAAATTCGTTAATTCAATTACCATATTACATTTTTTTTTTAAATTGCACTTAAATTTTACAATAATAAAAAAAAATCATATTCAAATTCCTATAATTTTTTTATCACTATTTTTTTGTTCTTATCAATATTGCAAATTAATATACAAAGACATTGGCATCCGTCTTTACATCTAGTTCAAACTCGGCAATCAAAATCCATCACGTTGAAATTAGACCCTCTAGAATCTGTGACCTTGCTTAGTAATATGTCATAATGGGACCAGTAGCAAGGACAGTGATTTGTAACTAGTGCACAAAGAAGTTTAGTGGATGCATCAATCACGTCAAATACCATCTTGCAAGAATTTCTAATTGTGATTTCAAGCTATGTCTAGCAGCCCCACAAAAGGTTAAATGAGAGATTATAGCACTTCTTGCATCACTAGATGAAAAGAAATTAGAGAGGGCTAGAGCACAAGCAGCCATTGCTCTTGATCTGCCAAATGAATCCAATGTATGACAAGCATTGTGGGCTCTAGTTGTGGTCCATGCATACATGGCACATCCACCTCATCTAGCTCAAGTAGACCTCAAACATAGAGGATTTTGTGCCTAGGAACATACAAGAAGAACAACCTTCATCGGAAGCTACAAGGTGGAACATGGAGGAACACAAAGAAACAAATAAGGCATGCGCAAATTTTTCGTATTGCAACTACCTTCCCTTCAACGTGGAAAGAAGTTCATATTGGGAGTATTTGGTGACAACATTGCCAGTTGCAAGAAAAGGGCACAAGGCGCCCTTTCCAAGAGAGTTAAGTGGTTGGTTGCTCCAAGATGCTATTGTAGATGCAAAACAAAAAGTGAAAGATCAAAAGAACCAATGGAAAGATTTTGGATGCACAATTCTTTTAAATGGGTGGACAACTGGAAGGAACCGCACCCTTGTCAATTTTTCAATCGCTTCAAATGGCGAGTTAATTTTTTTTATGTCAATTAATGCCTTCAACAAAATAAAGAACGTAGAAACTTTGAGGTTGTTGTTAGAGAATGTCATTTTAGAGGTGAGCATAAAAAATGTTGCCAAAGTTGTTACTGACAATGCAATGACATATGTGACAACCAAAAAATTGCTTCAAGAGAGGCATCCACTAATGTTTTAGACCCCTCGTGTAGCCCATTGCCTTGACCATGCAATGACAGGTAAAATTGCTTGGGTGATACTGATTGTAGAAAATGCAAGAAATATAACAAAATATATTTATAATCACCCATGGGTTCTTAGCTTGATAAGAGATCACATCAAGGGGAAAGAGCTAATGTGATCAGATGCCACGAGGTCTACAACTAATTTTCTAATATTAGAAAATATTTCTAGCTTATGGACTCCTTTAAGTAGATGTTTGTGAGTCAAGCATGGATAGACTCAACTTATTCAAAGAAAGTTGACGGAGAAAGGACGGAAAAAAAAAATTAAAAAATTGATGATATTTTTTGCAAAAAGAGCTTTAGAGATTGTCAAATTAACTTTCAAACTTCAATTTAAATTTCAAATTGAATTCTTTATTTTTTAACTTTGAAATATTTAGTTCTATTGTAAGCTGTAACTTGAATTTGTTTGTACTTTGTACTTTTGTGGGTATCGAGGCCATTGGTGAGGGTTTTGCACTTGGTGGGTGGGTTGTAAAACCCAATGGTATATATTTATGAGGCCATGGATAGGGCCAAAGAAGCCATTCAAAACTATTACAAGGGGGATGCAAGTAGAAAAGCCCTTATTTGGGAGATCATTGATTAGAGGTGGAACAATCAACTCCACCAACCAATTCATGCAACAAAGTACTACATAAACCCCAAGTTTTTCTTCTCTAATAGCTCCACAAATGCTAATGGACAGGTTATAGAGGGCTTATCCACATGCATTGAGAGCATGACACTCGAGGTTGAGGTGAGAGACCTCATTACTTCTAAGTTGCAGAATTATAAGCAAGCTAGGAGGAGACTATTTTCTTCGCCATTCGCTATATGAAGATCCACCTAGACACCAAGTAAGAAAAACTAAGTGTCATATCTTGCAAGTTACAAATTACAATTATTAATAGAGTATTGTTTATTTACGAACTCTTGAATATTTTATTTGTGGGTTCTTAATAGGATGATTGGGGTGGAAATACCCCAAACCTCCAAAAGTTATCCCTCCAAATTTTGTCTTAACCTTGTAATGCTTCTAGTTGTGAGTGCAATTGGAGGATGTTTGATGCCATTCACATGAAGAAGCATAATAAGTTGACTCAACGACACCTCAATGACCCTGTGCAATACAACCTTGGGCTTTGCACAAGACAAGTGGATGACATACCAAAGTAGCCTATTGATTTGGATGAGATTGATCCCTACAATGACTTTTATTCAATGCAAGAAGGTAGCCTATTGATTTGGATGAGATTGATCCCTACAATGACTCTTTCATTCAATGCAAGAAGGTAGCCTATCGATTTGGATGAGATTGATCTCTAGTAGACAACTGGAGCAAAAACTTTTGTTTTCTTCATGGGGGAAATCCTCACATCCTGTCTCTTTTATTCAATGCAAGAAGGTAGCCCAAATTGCAATGATCAAATCTTCTATGCAAAAGAGTAGTGGATGAACTGGTTTCTACTACAAGGGCCTGGTCTTCAAAAGTGACATCAACCAATTGAAACGTTTTTCAACCCCTAAGGTACAAGCAGCAATATCACCATTGTGAGTCTTATATGAAATAAGACAAGGTTTCTTATCATCATGTCAATCAAACTCAACTTTCATGTTGCGCTCTAATAATTGACTTACTAATAAGAATTTTTTCGTTAACCCTACAAAACATAAAAACAATGTAAATTGGCACTTGTGAGTCTTGAGTGGTAAAGAAATATCCCCAAATGCCTTGCACCTCATAGTATGTAGTATGTACCATCATCAAATGAACTTGCCCATACTAAGTTTTAGAGCCACTACTATTCACCTGCCATGTATTTGGATTCACCAAAATCATCATACTAGATAGGACTATCAAAAGTGAAAGCTTGAGTTTCAACAACATACAAAAAAACTTCATCAAAATCACCTATGGAAGCAAATTTGCAATTTGTGCTTTTTCTACCAACGGGGATACTTCTTCTTGTCCCCCTGAAAATTCTTTTATAAATTTCATTCTTTAGATTCACTATTGGCAAATGAATTGTACCAACATTCTTGAAGATTGCGTCCTTGCTTCCCACAAATGAGAATTCTTTTTCTAGGCAGATGAATTTTCTTCTTTGGATTTGGATGAACCTAATGGGCCACTCAAACATTTAGGTTTCTTTCTCTCTATTAAGACACAAGGGCCTAATTATCTAAGGAGTTTAAGCTCTCATTGTGAATTGCTTCTTCTTGTTGAAGAAAACTTACCAACTCCTCAAAAGATGGATTTCTACAAACCACATTGAAACATGTGACAAACATGCAGAAGGTAAGGAGCAATGCTCTCAAGATAATGGGTACAATAGAGTTATCTAACACAGTTTCCTTAACACTTGCAATGATGTCCTAATCTCTCCAACTCTTCTAAAAAAATTTGTCACCATTTTTCATTTGCAAACAATGTAGTTGACACTACAATGGAGAATTTAATTCTAATTTTTTTATTCATATACTATTTTGACACGATCCTAAGCCTCTTTGGCAATTATGGTTGTTCAAATGTGAGGCTAAACCTCATTGAAAACAACAAACAAGGCTATCAATTTGGCCTTCTGATTGGCCTTATCATATGGTCTTTGCTCATCTCCAACTTGCGCAATTTGGTGATTCTTCCAAGAACCATCTCTCACAAATCTTCAAACTAAAGTTAAGTTTGGACCTTGGTTTTCCAAGTAGAACAATTATCACCTCTCAATAGTTGATAGTCAAAAAGCATTATTTTTTACACATTGGAAGCCATTTTATAAGATGTGGGGGTCCTTATCTCTCGAAAATAAAACATGTTTATTTCTCCTCAACAATTCACAAGGTCAATGCAATAGACATTGTTGTTGCAACTACTTTACATGTTAGATACAACAATTTGGATACAACAATTTGACACAACATTACCCATAAATGTGATTCAGAGGCACCATTTATACCAAATGCTACAATTATGGTTACAAAACCCAACAAAGAAATCGATTGTAATTATTACAAAATTTGCTTTTATTGCAGTTTTGCTCAAAAAAATATTGTGTACAAAAAATATATGTAGTTTTTTATTTTCATTTGACTTGAAACTATATTATTTGTGTGTCTCGTGTTTTTATTTGTACTTTTGAAAAACGATACAAATCTTTTAAAAATAATTAATTTCTTTTATTGTTTTAAATTATTTTCAAAAACTAAAGTTAAACTTCCCTAATTTTTATAATCTCCAAACTTTCACAAAAATAAATATGCACCTTCTAATTTTTCATGTTCATGGTGGAGTCTTTTGAACAACAACAAATCTATAACCCCCAAGCCTACATGGCTTCCACATAGTCTTCAAGTGGCCTCTCAAACAGTAGCTCCTTGTCTTCACACCAATGTTCTATGGTTATTCTTCCTTTCACAAATGGACAAAAAACCTTTGTTACATCCCTTTTGTCTTGAACAAGATTATGGCAATGTAATTAGGGTCGTTATGTTAGTTGTGATCAACTACCTTTCATGAGAATGTGAAATTGGGAAAAGACTTTTTAATTTATTTGTTATAACTGCAATTATGGGTGATTTCCTTATATATGTATATAGTGAATGCATTGAAGAGTTTTTATTTTATAAATGATATCGAGAATGGTCTAACCCTATTTCTTTGTCAAGTGGTTGCAAGATTGCCAACACCTCGAGGGAAAGGGGAATATCATCAAGGAGAGGTCGTAGTCTATAGAGGATCAAATTACCATCAAGTCATGAGTTGGTCTAAGGTGGCTACATTGAAGTCATAACCTTGAGTTATATCTCACTTAATTAAATAATTTTAAAACAAAGCAATGTTAATTTATCACCATCGTTCTCCTTTGGAAGTCATGTAGTAAACTTTTGGAGCGCATCTTATGAGATAATAAATGAATAAAATATTAAAGCTAATAATAAAAGCAACCTCAAAGTCCGATTAAATTTATTAAAATTAATAATAATATCAATTTCTTGTCGTCAATGAGGATGGGAGGTAGTAACTCCCCGCCACCCTTGCCTTCATGCCTTCTAAAATGCCCAATAAGGGAATTCATGCAGTCATTCTTTTCTTGGAATCTTAGCTCAGGTTGAAAAGAGGTTGGCATTCTTTATTTTGGAGCACACTCTCACTTTCTACCTTCTTCCACATTCGATATCGGCATGTTTTTGACTTGCTTCCTCATTTTGTATTGACATTCACCTCATACTCTCTTCTTCTCCCCTCTTCCAATCGGCATTCGGTGGTGGCATTTTTTGTCTGATTTATCTTCGTCGTGTGGCATTTTCTAGCTCCTATCATTGTTACTTAGATTCAAGAAAAAGAAACACTCGAAGCTCTTTAGGAAATCGTCCCAGCCACTCATCTTAGGAATCGAATATTTGAAGCTAAGTCCTATGCATTGGGAGAAGACTCCTAAGGAATCCTCATGTAGTCGGCCGACAGTGTACTTGGTCGGACGTGAGCCGATGTAGTCGGCCGAGAGTGTACTTGGTCGGCTATGAGTCATACATAAATAAGACTTTAGTTAATATTAATAATCCATGTACTTATGTTATGTACGGGTCATGTTAGTTAGTTGTCTCGGGAACAGTTCCTGATGAAGTAATTAGTTATAATGAAGGGACGCGACGATTGGTACCTTAACCACGGCCCACGTACTATATGTACTTGAGTCATGTAGTCGAGAAACATTATGGTTCTACCATGCTATGCTATGTTTTGTCTGCAGATTTTATGATGTAATTGCCGAATACTAAATAAAGCAATATATCTATGTTATGTGCGATTGCCATGTGATTATTATATGCTGTCAATGTTATTTTATATCTCCGTTTACTCTGTACGCCATTGTACCCGTAGCGAGAAAACATTTGGCACCGTTGCCTAAGCAAATCCAGTAAACACCCAGACAGGACAATGGTGTTGTGATGGGGAAGCCAGTCGAAGGGCCAGTACAAGCAAACAAGGATCGTGAAGACGCTCTAACGAAAGACCTCTGCAGTTTGTGGGAAATCTCGTTAAAGGACCACGTATGGAGGGAGGCTCTCAGGCAAGAGATCCCTCAGGTGGTCATTTTGGATAGACTGCGCATCAACGAAGACGTCGACCACCTTCTTAACAGACTGCCAAGATTGATAGCACGCCACTACATTATCCTACAAGACCTTCGGGCGGAGGAGGATCAAGAACGCCGAAGGCAACAAATCTTGCAGTGATACGAAGAACGAACCAAACGGGAAGAGGAGGAACGAGACACTAGCTGGAGACGTACCCCTGGCAACCAACAATGATCGCGTGAAAGAACTGTAATTCCCGTACGGCCGAACAAAGACAAGAACCGAATACCATTCGGGTATGAAGCGGAGGAGGAAAGAATTCGGCGATCATTGAGAGTACAGGAGCAAGAAAACCGGTAGCAAAGATTAAGTGGAGCACATCAGAGTTTTGTGTAAGGGATGGACGAGGAACCCTTCATCACCCCGTACGTAGAAAAATATAAAAATCCAAGAAAATGAAGATGAATTGAACGAAGAACTTGAGAATAGCATCCAACGCATTCGGGAGTTGTCCATATTGGACGACAACGAAGGGCTGAGGACAGGGAGATTTGAGCCCTAGACCCCTTAACAGAGGGAGCACCAAAGTGGGACCCAGGAAACTCAAGGTGTAGAGGACGCTGACAAAGGACGGGAAAGTGACTCGTATGTGGTTGAGAGTGCAAGCGACGCACCGGAACGTAACGGGGAAACCGGTCCAGTCAGGTCCAATATACGAGGAGGACAACGGGGAAGGATGGTGACACCAGAACGGCAAAAGTTGCTGAAGTTTACAAGGAATGGGTTAGAGGATCCAATTCGACATTGCAAAACATGCGAGACAATCTGGATATTAAGTGGAGAAGATGACCCGAATCATTGGTTGAAAGCCTTTCCGGCAACACTCAGAGATAGTGCCATCGACTGGTACTCAGAATTGGACTAAGCACAGAAAGCTACATGGAGATTACTGAAGCAAGCGTTTTAGGGAGAATTCAAACTCCTGAGGGATGACAGTGAGATTGTAGCAGAAATCTACAGTACGAAGCAGGGAAAGCACGAGAATGTGCGCACATACAATCGGCAACTCAAAGACTTGTTAGGAAAATTGGAGGTTCAGCCGGCCGATGAGCCAAAGAAGCGATGGTTCATTGAAGGCTTGCTTCCATCGCTGAGGAAGAACATGAAAGTCGTGCCTCCGTCATCGTGCGCTGAAGCATACAATCAAGCGATGGATATAGAAAGCGAAAACAAAACATCCCCCGAGGGAAAAAGAAGACAAACGACGAGGAGAGTGCGGATGACAACGACGGTGAATCCAAGACCGTACAAGCACTCAGGAAAGATATGATGCGAATGATGAAAGAATTGAAAGCTAGCAAAGAGAGTACGAGGGAAGCACGAGAACTGTGGTGTACAGACTGCAACGGGGAAGGTCACACGAAGGTGAACTGTCCGAAGAAGTTATTTTGCGATATCTGCCAAGTGCTGGGACATCCTGTCAAGGAATGCCCATACAACTTAAAAGCCAGATGTGCACAAGTACTCTTCACTCAAGGAGAACCGTCGACACCGCCAAACACACCACTAAAGCCCCAATACAATAGCAATGCATCCCTGGAGGTTACCGAAGCAATAGGAGTCCGAGGAACAGAATACAGTACGACAGTAAAGAATGGCCCATGATCCGATGCCGGAAGTGCAACAAATGGGGTCACTTCGCCAAGGACTGCCAGAATGGCCAAGGTTTAGGAGGAAGATTGTGTAAGTGGTGTGGACCAGGCGATAATGAAGATAGTGAATGCCCCAAGTAAAAGGGTATCCATATACAGGAAGTAGAAGAACAAGAGGTACTGGCAATCACCAGAGCACAAGCAAAGAAGGCAACCTACCCAGATCCACGTACGGAAAAACAAAGGATGAAGGAAGCAAAAGCAGAAGTGGAACTGGCGATGGCGAAGGAGAACAAAATATCTCTGGAAAAGCCAAAATCCTCTCGACTGTCGGAAGCGGAAACCAACATTTTACGACAGGTACTGCAGACCATTGTACCGATCAAAGTAGCTAACCTTCTCCAAACCTTGCCGCAGTTGGGACTGGCAATGACAAATGTCCTCAGGGATGGCAAGCAATCGCGAGCGGAGGACGGAAGGCAAGAATTGGTACCAGAACCGCCACCGTATGGTGAACAAACCATTGATCCCGTACTACTCACGACGAACATCAGGAAGATGTTGACGGTTGTGCAGATGTAGATCAGAGGGAATATCTTGACAAATACTATCGTCGATGGAGGATCAGGAGTCAACATACTACCCGAAGACACATGGAAGAGCCTCGGGAAGCCTACACTCTGGCCACCTACATTCCAACTCGTCGGTGCCGATCAACATGGCACCAAACCGTAGGGAACGTTGATGGCACAAAAGGTGGTGATCAGAACACAACCATTTTTGCTGAACTTTGCAGTTATTCCATTGTAGAGGAAGGCGTACGATGCATTGCTTGGACGAGGGTGGTTAGTGGCAGCCAAGGCGAATCATAATTGGAAAAGAAATACGCTATTCATAGAGAATGATGGGAGGAAGTACTTGATCGACTTGAAGAATCACGCTGTCAGTGAAGAACAAGCATCTTCTGAATCAGAATCCAACGGGGGAGAGTTGGACATGGACGAAGGTAGGAAAGTAATGGAACCTAACGAGGAGGATGTACTTGAAATTGAGAGTTGCTCAGAAGATGAGACAAGTTCGTTGAATGGCCTATTTCATTGGCAAATGGAAGATTATGAGGTGTTCCAGCAAGAGTGTAACATGCTGCAGATCAGAGAAATCCAAGAAGGAGAAGAGAATGGCACATCTAGCCAAACACTTCTAGCCGAGTACGGAGAGTACAAAGAAAGAATATCATAAACGAACGATACGCCAGCCCACAAATCCGAACAGGTACGAGATAGAAAAATTGTGTAGGAGCCAAAAAATGCAAAAAATAAAGTAGAGACGTTAGAAAATGTTAAAAATGAAGAGAGAGAAAACAAAGACAAAGAAGAAAAAGATGACAAAGGAAAGTTAGTATGCCAAGCAAAAATCAAATCGCCCAAAGTAAAATCCGTACGACAAGAAGGGAGGAAACTGGTATGCCAAAAGAAGAAAAGTCCATACGAACCGACAAACAAGAGCCAAGAAGTCGTACGCCACATTAAGGAGAAAGTCGTACGCCAAAAGCAAGAAGCCGTACGCCAAGAGTCTGTACGTCCAACACAGAAGGAGTCTGTATGGCCAATTAAAAAAACCATACGCTGGGAGCAATTAGCCGTACAACTAAGACAAAAGGGATTCGTATGTTGGAGTGAAGGAAAATCCGTACACCACAAATAGAAGTCTGTACACTAGAGTGAAAGAAAATCCGTACGCCAGAGTGAAGGAAAATCCGTACGCCACAATGAGGAGATCACCATACGCCAAACTCAAAAATCTATACGCCAAACCAAGGAGTTCGTACGCCAAACTCAGAAACCCGTACATTGGAGACAATTAGCCGTATGGCTAAACCAAGAAGGATCCGTACGATGTAGAGAGAAACCGTATGGCAAAACAGATTTTTAGAACGAAGTGGTGAGCAAGTCGTCGTACAGCAAAGCAAACATTCTGTACGCTCTAGGCAAAGTGTAGAAACCCCTTGTTCCCCCTGTTTCCGATACTGTCTGTTTTCTGAAAGTTTTCTGAAGTTTTTGATTTTTTTGTGGTTTTTGGGTTTTTTGCATGAAATAGAGAAATTGCGATTTTGATAATAAATTGATATAAAATTCAATGAGCGCAGATTTAATACAAATAGGCTCAGGAAACAATAACTAATCATCTCATTATTTTTGCCATAGCAACTACAATAAGAATCTCTGAAAATACAGGCAAGATCTGACTAATATTATTTAAAAGAACCTGATTTGCAGCAGGCTGAAGATGATTGAATAATGGTACGGCTGCAATAATAATCACTTGTCCTTCTGTCCAATGCCAAGAGATTGATCCTAAGATGAGTGCGCCTATTGGGTAGAAGTCAGATGATCAATATGGAAGGCGCTTTCTCCTTAGCTGAAAAGTACGGCCTTTCTTGAATGGTACGGCCAGGTACAGCAGTGGTACGGCTTTGAAGGCAGCAAGCAACAATGGAATAAGTACGGCCTCCACTCAAACCCCCAACTCTCAATGAAATAGGCGCCTGAGTTGAAAGATGCTGCTGAATAAAAACCTAATAGCAAACTCTGAAGATAAATGATCTCTGGATGCTCTGTAATTCCTTCTAAATGAAGAAATCTCTTGCCTGGCAATAAATCAGATGATATTTCACACCCTCTGAATTGCTTTCACTGGAGATGGCTCGTTCCCCAATGCTCTGAGACTGAAACCCTTGGCTTCCGTGCTCTGATCAAACTTCATCAATTTTCAATTCATAAATGACATAATCCTCAAAACCCAAGGCAAAACCCTCTTTATGCTGAAAAGTGCGATTTCCTTAAGAATAGGGTTTTAATGAAATATTCATATTTCAATCTTTTAGTATTTCAATAGTTACAGCTGAATATTTCAATATAATTTAATTGTCACTTTTGGCCCCTTCTGATGATGGGCGCACCCCTCAAGGCAAATCACTTAAGTTATAATATAACATTATAACTTTATATTATAAATCATTAAATAATTAATATTTAATCAATATAATTAAATATTAATATCTCCCTCGTTACTCATCTGATTACTAATCTGTCTGATGCTGACGAACTCTGAAGTGATTCCGGATACTGCCAAAGCCATACTGCTAAAAATAGCAGGGGTCCCACACTGCCTGCCCGGAACTACTAAAAATAGCAATTCAGCAAAAAGTCTCTGATTGAGCCAAAACGAAAGACTACTGATCAATCTCTGCTAACTGAAGCTGAGCCAAGCTCCAAAGTGACCCTCTATCCAGTCTATCAGCCTACGAGGGTCATGTAATAGGCCAATCCTGTACTCCGAGAGATGTCACTGAGAAGGGGACATGACACAAAGAGTCGTACGCCTAAACAGGAAAGCCGTACAGGAGGTTCGTGGAAAGAACCATATGACTGAATCAAAAGGAATCCATACGGTTGAAAAGAGTCGTACGCTTGAGGGAGCAGAAGTCTGTATGTGTGAGTTGGAGGTCAGTACGGGTCAAACGAAGCACATTTGTACCAAGCATCGACCTGAAGAAAGTGAAGTCTCAGAAAAACAATGCAAAATCTATATTTTTCGAGTTCATCAGCACTATTCGGAGCATGTGGAAAAATCATAAAAATGAGGCATGCGATGCTGTTTCGAGTGGTTTCAGAAGTGTTAAATTGGCCTTGACACGTGATGCTGCCCCCGGATCCTGTTGGGGGCGCTACCCCTCGACCCTGCTGGGGGCGCTGCCCCTAGACCCCCACAAGGAGCGTTGCCCCCCCAGACCACCATCATATTTATTGGAATTTCCAAATTGTAGTACAACCAACCATCATAGTACAGTCACAGGAGCAATTGCCTATCAAGCAGATGAGAATTGCAGCCCTCAAGGAGAAGTTGGCAAAGAGAGACGGAGTTTTGGGAGAGAGTGACAACCAGTTGGCAAAGAAGGATCAGCTATTGGTAGAAAAAGATACACAAGTGGTTGATGTGCAACGATTTTCAGCTGAGGGGGAGAGTCAACCATAGGGAAAAGACAAGGAAATGGCTAGCGCCAAGCAAGAACTCGAGTTGGTATTTTTGGTTTTCAGTCGCCTAGAAGACGACTACTTTGTAGGGGGGATAATGTAGTCGGCTGACAGTGTACATAATACGTGGTTGGAGACTTAAACATACTTTATAATGTTTATTTCATTGTTGTATTAAATGCTCTATTTATTTTGAAAGTAATGGAAAGGTTAGTTCATAACCAACTATGGATTTCAGTTATATAAACTGTAAATTGTTCATTTTCAATTGAAATTGAAAAACTAGAAGTTAGTTGATGAATGATGAAGTAGTTAATGTTCAAATCGTTTATCTTTCCCGTTCGTTAATGCAAAGGAAACCCTTGTAAGGAAAACTACTTAGTTACACTTCAGCTAAATTTGGTAATTAGCTACCATTCTTAAACTGTAGATTAGTTAGAATGTTACAACCTCTATAGCAAGGTAGGTAACTTCTTTTTGGCATTGTTTTTCTCAAGTTTTAACATTTTTAATGTTGAAGTAGCTTTACTCAAAAAGAAACAAGGAATCAAAGGGTGGACGCAAGCATAAGAAGAGGTCACTCTTACACGTGTGGCAACAAATGGCACCCATTTTCCACATTTGTTTCTTATTTCATGTTGCAAATGGAGTGTGTGACCTCTATGTTATTCCCATGCAGAAACCTTTTCTTCAGCATTCTAATATTTGTATTGCATCTCCTTTACTCTACATCAAGCTTTATTTCTTCACACATGCACAAGACTTAGTGATGTATCGAGGTTGAACAACTTCAATTGCAATTGTATCAATTCCAATTCTGAATGAAATCATACAAATCTTCTTCCTTGCTTAGTGCTTCCCATTGTGTGTTGCACTCTTTTATGTGACAAAAGACTTCTCCATCAACTAAGGCCCTTATCAAAGCCAATGCCTTAGAATTTTTATGCCTCTAGATTTGAATTTTTATGCAAATCATACAAATCTTCTTACTTGCTTAGTGCTTCCCATTGTGTGTTGCACTCTTTTATGTGACAAAAGACTTCTCCATCAACTAAGGCCCTTATCAAAGCCAGTGCCTTAGAATTTTTATGCCTCTAGATTTGCATTTTTGTCTTCACTATTAGTTCATTTAGTTGTGTGTCTACATCACAAATGTCAAAACCATAAATCGTTGAAGATGAGAGTATTCTCAACTTTCCTTGACCATTCTAACCAGGTGTCCTTGGTAATTGTTCTACCAACTATTGATGTGATTAAATGCATTTTGTTGTTAATGGGAGATGAATTTGTTCTCTATCACTCCAATAATATTCCTTTCTTATATACCAAGCCTCTTGATATTCTCACCCTTCTTATATACTCGTCGATACGTGGAAGAAACCCATCCTTTCGATATATCCATTGGTGCATGAAAGAAATTTTTATGCATTTGAGCGTACAATAGTGCCTGGCACTTAAGAAACACATGAAAAGGATTTGTCCTATCAATCAAATCTACTTAGAAGGAAATCCTTGTATGCAAATGTAGCTTCCCTATATACTTGGAATTTTTTAATATCAAGATTTACGTCTAATGATAGAGATGAATGGATAATAGAGGAAAATGGGAAAATTAGAAATTGTGTTCTTATTTGTCTTAGGGTCAAAGCCTTAAATGTTGTGGGTATGTAAACATTGGGTGTGATCATTCAAGGGCGATGACTTTACCCATTAGTATTTGTTTTAGGTTTGCAAAATTGTTTGCATTTTGAATATTTTGCTGCAAAAATTAAAAAATGATATACTAATTAGCTTGCAATATGCAATGTCTAAAAATATCCCAAAAACTACTCTAAAATGAGTAAAATGACCACCTAAAACATATCCTTGTACGAATTAAAACTTCCACCCTTTTAAATAGAACATTGTGGTTTTGAACTAAAACACCCAACTACATTAAAGCACCACCACTCTATTTTAAAATACCTCTGCACTAAAAAAAATGACTATTAAAAAAACCACCCAATTTTACAAAGATCCAACTATATCAAAATATACAATTCTGTTTTTTTGTAAAATCACTCCAACTAAAACAATTGTAAACCCTAGGCACCTGAATATCAAAAAATCCCCAACTTTTGATTTGAGAATCATACAAGCCTATGAAGGTGGCAATAGAGGCATGGAAAATCAATTGAAAAGGACAAGCAAAAGAAGACACATCAATAGATTGATACTACTAATAGGAATATTCATGAAGGCCTACAAGCATTGAATAGGAGGCTCAAGGTAGAGTGTGTTGAACAAGATGCATGTGAGAGCCATAAGGAATAGAGTTAGGAAGCCATAAACAAGACTTGCAAAAATGGCATCACCAAGAATAGTATCGAGGGTTGTTTGAAAACTCCAACATCAATATGTCCCCAACCAAGCAAGGACAAGAATAGGGGCTACTTGATGTCTTCTTGTTATAAGTGCTCAACTCTAATAGCATTTGAGAGTCGTACTCAAATGTTAACTAACTAATGTCTCTAGCCTTTATCTTCCTACTAGAGATAGTGGGCATTGCTTTGCAATTAAAAGCGATGGGAAGCAATGGGAGGGTGACAACATGCTATTTTTGACAAATTCTTTGCAAGCACTAAACATACCTTGTTCAATAGCAAGGGTGACGTGGAAAAGTGTAAGAGGGGTGAGAGATAGGAAACAATAAAAATTGAGTTCAAGATCTGCAATAGAAATGTGAGGAGGAGTTGATAGCTTCAAAAAACATCAACAAACCACGATTGGATTAAGCAAACATGGAGGCAAGCTGAAACGAGGGCAAGCAAAGACAAAATTGGTGCATATGAAAAAATTACTATGGCTTTGATACCAATGTCAAGCCAAGAAACTATATTGTGAAAATGAAAACAAAATGGAAATGCGAATCCCAAAATTGTGTTCATTCAAATGAGATGCAATGCACATATTTATCAGCATTGTGAGACCATTTTAGTTCACCTCCAAGATGACTATTCAGTTCATCGCTAAGATGACTATTTAGATTCTACAAGAAAATGAAATATTATTATACTATAACCTAGGATTATGTGGAGTTCTGGTTTTGAATTCTGAGGAGTACAAGGGCGACGACGCGGATGAGGAGGGAGAGGGTGTTAGGGGGTTTCTTGGCTCCGCTGGCTTGTCTCCCATGATTCTTCTGCTGCTTGGTCTCTTTGTCTCTGGTTCGCTCCTTTTTGTTGTTTGGGGTGCGGTTTCCTCTGTGGTTTCTCACCCTTGCGTGTTCGGTGTTGGCTTTTCCCACGATCTCCCTTGCTGTCCTGGCTCTGTGTTGGGCGAGGTTTGATCTTTGGGTTGTGGTTTTTTGTGTAAGTGTGTGTGGCGTTGGTGGTGGTGCGTGGAGCTCTTGTTGGGGGATTGTTTGAGGAGCATAGTGGCCTTATCTCAAACCCTGACTAGCATGTAGGGTTGGAAGTGGTTTTTTCTTGCTGGGCCTTTTCTCCTCTTTCTCTGTCTACTAGTTTTCCTGGCTCTCTCTGGCCTTTTTGGGGCTTCTTTGCCTCTATGTGGGTGCATTCGTTGCTTAGGGTTGAGGTTGTTGGTTTGCCTCTGGTGGAGTTGTTTGTGGACAGTTTTTAGCATGTTTTAAACCCTGACTGGCATGTAGGTTTGGAGGTTATTATTCATTGTCTTTTCGACTGTCTACTCCCTCTACTTGAAGGCTTTCCTTTCCTTGTCCTTTTTTCGGGTCACATTTTTGTGTGGTTGCTTTCGTTGCTTGGGGTTGAGATTGATGGCCTGCCTTTGGTGGAGTTGTTTGTGGACAATTTTTGGCATGTTTCAGACCGTGTCTGGCATGAAGGGTTGGAGGTTGTTCTTCATTGTCTCGTCGGCTCTCTACTCTCTCTGCTTGGAGGCTTTCCTTGCCCTACCTTTCTTATTTTGGATCCCATTGTCTCTTCTTTGATGTTGGTTGTTTTTCTAGGCAGGAAGGCTCCTCTCTGGTTACTGTTCCACTGCAGTGTTGGTTTTCATTTTGCTCCCGGTGGGGAATGTTTCTCTTGGTGTTGGGTCTTTTGGTTGGCTTTGATGGAGTGGCTCTTTTCCCCCGTCTTTTTGATTGTTATGTTTCTTGGAAGGCTGAAGCGGTTGTTGGCTATAGTGGCTGCCAAGGTTCTCTTGGGTTGCCAGTCATGTATGATATTTCTTGTGCTTTCCCCCTTTTGGGTCCTCTCGTTCATCTTACAATATGGGGGTGTATTTACTCGGAGTGTTGAGTTTCTTCATCTATGGTTGTGGTTCAACCGGTGGTTTTCTCTCAGGCTGACTTGGTTTTGTTGGGTGGTTTTCTATCGGACTGCCAGTCAGTTTTGCTGAGTTCTGTGCTCTCCCCCTTTTGGGTCCTTAAGCTCATTTTCCAGATTGGGGGTGTGCTGCTAGTTGAGGAGTGCTCTGCTTTTTCTCTTTTGCTCTAGATTACTATTTTGCCGAAGGATGCTATGGTGTTCTTTACTATGGGTATAGTTGCTTCCCGTCGATTTTTTCAGCTATGGTCTTCTTTGGAGGTGGAGACTGCTCCTTTAGAGGTGGAGCCCTCTTATATTGAGGTGGAGAGGTGTGTTGGGGATCGGGTGGGTAGTTCTATTTTCTATGGTGTTGGGACTCATTTCATTCTCTCCTATAGAGGAGAGCCCCTTCCTATTGAGATGGAGGTTGGGTTGGTGCAGTGGGTTGAATGGCTCTGTGTGTTTGCTGAGACACTTCTGTTTTTTTCTTTGATTCCTAATTCTTCTATTGAGGTGGGGAGTTTGGTTTTGTTGGATGGTGCTGACAAGTGTTGTACTGCTATCTGGCTAGTTCAGGTTGATGGTTACCTGGCCATTTCTGGTTGTTCGTTGTTGGTTGGTGTTGTCAACTGTTGTGCTGCAGTCTGGTTGAATCAGGCTGATGGTTGTCTGGCCATCAACTATTGTGCTACAGTCTGGCTGATTCAGGCTGGTTGGTGCTTTCAGCTATTGTGCTACAGTCTGGCTGATTCAAGTTGATGGTTGCCTGGTCGTCTCAGGTTGTTCTTGGGTTCAAGTTCCTTTGTATTCTTGGTTGTATTGGGCTTAAGGTTCCCATTAAAACCTTTCTTTTGGTGCAGATTTGAGCTTTCACGCTAACCTTTTATAATTTGCTTATGATTCGCTGCTGGTTGTCTTTGTTATATTCTATTGCAGCTTGGTCTCTTGGTGTGGGTTTCAGGTCCCCGTTAAAACCAGATTGTTAATGGTTTCGGGTCCATTCAAAACCTGTTTTTCCCCCTTAATCAAAAACTAGGATTATGTGCATAATATTATACACTTCCATTATCTACAAATCATTCCAAGAGTCATCATGGCTTGTTTTAACAAATGGAGAAGAGAGGGAATGCAAGAATGATGAGATTTGGAGTTGAAGGTGAGAATAAAGTGGTTCTTAGGCCCAACTAAACAAACAAAATATATTTCATTACAAAACACGACCATGAAGGAAATGTGTTTCATCTTCAAAACACGACTAAAACTCAAAGATTCCTTCAAGATTTGGCTCCATGGGACCTTGTTCATGTTTCTTTGTCCACTCTTCTCCAAAATCAAAATTTAATGAATCCAAGACAAACGCTTTCTCACTCACTACCTAGTTCTTCAAATCAATTATATATTTTTGGCCTTTATTTCAATGGAGCCGACATCCTTTTTTTCCAATTGTGCAAGAATGAGACCAGTACATGCTTAAACGAATATAAAACAAAATGCATACCAAAATGAGTAAATGATGTTTAGCTTTATTCATATAAATTTCTTACATAGAAGTACACTAGGGATGATTAGCCAAGGATCAAATTTCTCTCCATCTATGAGAGATCAACTTAAAAGTAATCAATGATTGTTGGTTGAGATAATCCATAGTCGACTACTAACAAAACATTACAATTGTATTTATTCCTATGTTACACAGGGACACGTCCCCTGTCCCAAAAGGGGTCATCCCCGTCCCCAGCCGTCCCCGAGACGAGGGGATGCAAAGGGGACGTCCCCTTGTCGTTCCTGAACTAGGCAAATCAATAGGAAACGTCCTCAATCGTTTGGGGACAGCTAGCCATCCCCAAACAGACGGGGATACTTCAGCAGCAAAAATAATATAAAAACTAATGCTTTTATAGTTCTTTTATGCAGATTTGCATATATTTTGTGTGTATGTTACTATATATTATCTGTTTGTATCTGTTTGTATCAGATTTGCATATATTTTGTGTGTACGGTAATGTATATTTTTTGTGCATGTTACTGTATTCCTTGTGTGTCTTCAATGTGTGAATAGCTTTCTACCCTGCTTTTCTACCCAAAAGCCATTGTAGTACTTTAAAGAATGTTATAGGCCTAAAAAATTTAAGGTTTCCCAACTACATGCCTATTTGTCGGAGCTCTTTTGGATAAAATGCCTGTACATTTTTAGTTACAAATGTTAGGAAGCATACTTCTGGATCCATCTTTAGGGTAATTTGCTTTGTGTGTCAAGAGTAGTTTGAATAACTGAGAAGCATCAGCATCCAAGGCTAAGAAGTTATGTACTCTACCTAAGAGATTTGCACTATTGGGGTTTTCTTGTTTTTGTTACTTTTGAACCATGGTTTTATTGATGTTTGAGACTGTTGTTATAATGCTTTATTGACATTTATTATGCTGTTATACTACTGCTCTCGTGATTTATTTACATATTGATATTGTTGTTATTAGTTATTGACATATCTCTCTCTTTCCCCCTCTCTCTATAATATATTAATAAATTTTGAAAAATTCATATATATATATATAGAAATTTGTATATCGCCATCCCCTCTCGTCCCCTAAAAATGCCCCCTTACGGGATGTCCCGGAAATGCGTCCCCTATCATCCCCCCGTCCCCATCCCCGAAACACCGTGGAACATAGATTTATTCTAATTACATCATCTCCCTCACAACAAAACAAAAATACTAAGTATTAGGGATAGAAAGCATCGTTGCAAGAACTGCAACACCTACTGAATTCAAAGATATACCCAAAGCGTGAAGTTACTTTGATCCATGTAAAGGGTCCTCCTTCACTCTATCATAACTGGAGACAATTCAAACCAAATAAGGTTCAAAGTCTCTTAACACTAAAATAAGGTATTTGCAGCATTGTATCTACCTATGTGGAAGATAGGGCAGCCTTTAGTGGATGATCATCTAGTTTATTCATCCACCGTAACCTTAAACATTTGCAATGAAACTCTCCAAGTGATGGTGTCTACAATAGGTAACTGTTTTCCTAGTGAGGACCTCTATTTCCACTTCCCTTTGGTGCCATTTCTGCCCTAAAAAGTGGTTTCACATCTTTGGTCCTAGAGCAATTGTGGGAGTTGGAACTTTTTGATCCTCCCTACTCGTGCCATATTTTTCAAAAGCCTTATTTAGTGTTGTCTTCCATGTTTTCAGTTTGTCCTCAGCAATAGTGTGGTATACAACAATGTTTGATAGTTGAAGTTGCATTAGTTTGACTAATAGCTATTGCCACAAAATATGAACATAAAAGACAATTTGAACCAGATTGAGTAACAAATGTATAGCCTTGTTCATATAAAGTTCTTACAAAGAAGTAGGCCATCGACAATACACCAAGGATCAAACTTCCCCTATCTACGAGAGATCTACTTAAAAAGGGGGGAACCAACAGTTGTCAATTAAGACAAATTTATTAGAACCACTTAAAACTAGTCAAAGAAACCAACCAAAGCCAACAAGTAATAGCAAAATAGCCAGCTAGTAACAAAACATTATAATTGTATTTATTCTAATTACAAGAAATTCATGCCAATCGACACTATAGTGTCTCCTATTCTATCAAGCCCTTCAAATATGTAGTAGTTTGTGAAATTGCACCCTTGGACATCTGTGATGTTTTGATAGTTTAAAAACTCTTAACTCAACAAAAACTAGCAGTCTAAAATTTTGATTGGAACTCGGAACTCGACCAAAACTAGACAAAATATCAGCACGAAATTTACATAAATACACAAAATAAACTTAAATAATGCAGGAGATGCATAAAGAACAGATTTAGAGAACCCATAAGTCTATTGTAATATCCCCAATGGGATCTGCCCTAAAATTTTGGAATTAAATTTTTTACTTCTGCCTTAGATTTTTGCACTTTAGATTTCTGCTCAAAACCCTAATTTCTGATTTTATTTTCTGCTCTTAAACAGATAATTATAGCAAACAGAAACATGCCCAAACATGACAGCCAATGATACCGAAAGTTGATAATCATTACAAGCATGAAATACACAATGTAGCACAACCAAATTGAAACAATAAATCTGGATTTCTGAATTAAACCCTGCTGCTACAAACTGAAAGTTCTGATCTGATTTTTACAATGGATTCTAGGGCACAACATGCCAAACAAAGCCCAAAATTTCTGCACTATAATCAGACCTATTACTATGATTGTACATACCAAATATATAAAAAATAGTCTTCAAATACAAAACCCTAGATGGGTGAATTCCTCCTTGGCAAGCACTTAGGGTCTGCTGCTCCAAATATGCAAAATTGCCCTCCAAAGTTGGGTGCTCAGGTCTGCTCCAAAGTAGCGCTCCAAATTAGGGCAAAACCCTAATGCAACATGCTCACACAATGCTGCTCCAAATCCGATCTTCTAATCTGACTATGCAATGATGATCCAAATCTAATCTGCAAATCTGAAACCTCGAAATGTCACCAATGAAGAGCAATTAGAACTCCATTATGAGTCCTCCACAAGATGAGCTAGGTTTTCATCCAACTCACCCTATTCACAAGGGTTTTCGTCCTTTGAATAAGGCCCAACCAAAGTTGCAGCCAAAGAGAAGAATCTCCAAATGAAAAAAATGATATGAATCAATGCCCCAAATGACTTGTACTTTATAGCCCTCCAAAAAAAACCTTAACAAGGCCAACCTCCTTTATTTTATTTTTTTCCTTTTTCCTCCTCCAATCTTGACCAACCCCAATAAAGTATTCTTATTTTATTTTATTTATTTATTTATTTAATTATATTATTTATATTTTAATATTATATAATATATATACTAGTTTTTAAAAAACTACTAAAATAGGGTGGATTTAGGGCAAGAAAAAGGGGACATTACATCTATTTTGATCATTAGTAGAATCACTATAAATCAAGATTGACTCAGAAGTTCAAAGGTAGAAATAGAATTCAATTACACAAGATTTAAAAAGGAAGCTAAAAAACCACTAAAAATTTCATAAAAATAGGGTAAAGCGCTGTTTTTGTTATTTCAATCCAGATAAAGGACAGAACTCTACTTTTCCTTTTGGCTCTGTAAAGTCCCCTTTTGAGCACCAACATTAGGCACTTATAGCCAACATTGAACAGGTGTTGACTGGGTTCATTGTCAACAGTTAGAAGTAGTTAGTTGCAGTTAGGATGTGACTTGGTCAACTAGGATTAGAACATCCTTGAATAAAGGGTAGCACTGCGGTTCTATTTTCCTTTTGGTCTGCATGTTGTAGCACTTGCTTGTAGTTAATTTAGGATTCATACATTCACTTCCCTCCCTAGAATCTTGGGGAGTGAATGATCAATTATTTAGCAATAAACGTGGGGAATAATGCCCATAGTTTATTGATCACCCAGCTCAGTGTATAGGTAACACTGGGGATGATTAGAAGGTATCTTTTGAAATCAGAAAAACAAACTTTTTTGTGAAGCACACAACAGCAGAGTACTTTAGTTCCTAGGACAGAAACCCACAGGTTCTGGGGACGACAGCCTCCAGCAACCATCTTCATCACAGTTTCAGCAGCAATATTCAAGCAGGATGTGGGAGGAGAAATTAATAGTATTGCACTCAAAAATTGGGAAGAATATAAACCTACATCGGCAGCCATCATCACCAATCAACATTCCATTTCACTTCTAGGATCATTTTTGTATGGTGAGATGTCCTCTGAGTCATGTTAAGTAATTCCTATTTCTATGGATTGTCATTAGCTATCAAGAAATAGATAAATCTTGTTTTTATGTTTTCTTTTTTTAAACGGTAAATCCAAAGCAGGGGTCTGAGAGTGGCAGCCCAAAGCAAGGTCAAGGGGCAAAGCCCCTGCCACCAGACTCAAATTAAGGCCTTTGGGGCTACAATAACTTTCATGGCACATGCCACTTTTCATAAATTTAGCACTTTTAACAAACCATTGGTAAATCCTTTCAATCACTCAACAATTAATTCAACATCCTATTCGCTTAAGACAAAAATCACAAAAAATCAAATTTTATTAAGGGCCCACAATTATTTCTTTGGTTGCAAGTTTGTAGAGGGAACTTTTGAAAGCCTTGCAAATTGCAATCAAGATTCACAAGTTACTCTGCAGGACTCAGCTCTGTAATGTCCCCTTTTGGGATTGCCCTAAATATTGCCCTAGAATCACAAGTTTAATGTAGTTAGGGTTATAACTTACCAATTAAATGCTTTAAGAAAGATAAATCTTAGTTTAGTTCCTACAATCATGTTAGATAATATTGGAATATAATTGATATGATCAAACATATATATAATAAATGCCTTATCTATTTAAACTTTGTAAATACATAACTATTTCAAATCTATTTAAACTACACCATATCCATTATGCATAATGGGAATTTAATCATAATAGGAATTGGATGAGAAACATGATAAGTCCGCCCGAAACTATCCAGGCTAAGCCCAAGAGCGGATATACCATCCCTCTTGGCCCCAAGTGGCAGACACCCGGCCATCCAACATGGGATGGCGTACTTAGTGGATAAACTTGTATTTGCTTTCCCTATCCATGCAGCCTTATCCATCCTTCTTATGATTGAGACTCCTTAAATCCTTCCCAACAACCCATCCATGTAGAGATTGGGGAAAAGCTACAATAGGAGGCCCGTAGATTCCTCTTTCTAAGCCCAAGGGCGATCACTCACCCCCTTGGGGCCCAGAGTGGCAGACCCCCGACAATCCACATGGAGTGGCGTACTTAGAAAGTGATCTAGTATCTACTCGCCCTACTCGTACTTTCCCCACTTCTCCTCATGGTTGCTTGGTGAGAATTACAAACACTAAATATATCTAGATTTATACAATAATAAATATATCATTATACACAATAATCATGATAGAGCATACCATAATATCTATTTAAAACATAAAATTGCTATTTTCACAGCAGCAGATGTAATAGTTGTTGATTCTGCCCTTGAGTGCAAATAATTAATTTTAATCTGCTCAATTTCCTTGTTGTTTTGATCTCTTTCTAATATTCTGAAGATGTTGGCTGCCTAAATGTAAGAATATTTCTACAGATGATTCCTTTCTTCCTCCTTTGGAAATGTCCCTCCTTTTATATCCCATGATGGATGCAAAGAGACATGATTGCTCAACCTATTTGTCCCTTGGTAAGGGACACGTCCCTTAGACTAATCGTTGTTTCTTCTAATCACCACCTTTCTTTGCATCTTTTCAACATAAATGGGGCGCTTCATCTCAAGATAGTTGATCATCCTTAAATTATATTTTCTTGTCTTTTGTTAACATCTCTTAATCTTCATCATATAAATCTTAATTGCTGCCCTCCTCTTTTAATCTTTATACATAATCACAATATATTCGATAATATCCTCAAGTGTGATGACTTCTTGAAAGGCATCAATTATTTAATCACAGCTTTTTATTTGGGGGGATTTATATTGCTGTGATTTTCCTAAGTATAAGGAAAAGTTGGGAGCATGACAATCTGCCCTTCCCGAGATTGCTTGTCCTCAAGCAATGTCAAATTTGGATGATCAAAATTCTCGGTATCCTCCCAAGTCGTGTCTTCCATAGGCAATCCTTTCCACTTAACCAAATACTCAGGGATAGTTTTGTTTCTTAATTTCTTCTCCCTCATATTAAGAATGATCTCGGGTTCCAGAATCAACTTACCTTCATCGTCCAATGGGGGCAATTTTGAACATGGAGTGACATGTCCTAGCAACTTTTTGAGATGAGAGACATGAAAGACATTATGAATCCTACTATTAGCTTGTAGTTCCAATTCATAGGCAACCTCTCCTATTCTTCTTAAAATCTTATATGGTCCATAGAATCTAGGTTTAAGCTTCTCGGCTCCACTTTCCTTGATCGATGACTACTTATAGGGTTGTAGACTTAGAAAAACCAAATCCCCAACATCAAATGTTCTTTCGGTTCTATTCCGATCAGCATAAATCTTTTGTTGATTATGGGCTTGATGTGGATTGTCTTTTGAGTGTATTCATAATATCCATATTTTGTTGCACAGTCTTTTTCTCTTGGTACATGGCTTCCCTGGAGGATCAAATTTCCAAATGAGGTAGCCTCGTATCCATACAAGGCCTTGAAGGGAATCATCCTTAATGACATGTGATGTGTGGTGTTATAACAATATTCTCCAAGGTGCAACCACTTGATCCATGCATTCTATTGACCCGTAACATAGTACCTTAAATATCCTTATATCCATTTGTTTACAATTTTCGTTTGTCCATCAGTTTGGGGGTGGTAGCTTGTGCTTGGTGTGAGTTTCGTCCCTACTAGTCGGAAGAGTTCTTGCCAAAACAAGCTAAGGAATCAATTGTCTCTATCACTGACGATGTTTCTAGGGAGGCCATGAAATCTGAAGACTTCCTTGAAGAAGATCGGCTACTTGAGGAGCCCTATAATCAATGGATATTGCCATGAAATTTGCATGTTCGGATCCACCACCACGTATATGCAGTCTTTACCTTGTACTTTTGGAAGTCCAATAATGAAATCCATAGAGACACTCTCCCATTTTTTATTGGGAACAAGTAGTGGCTATAGGAGACCTGTTGGATGGATTTGTTCTGCTTTGTTTCTTTGACAAGTTAAGCATTCTTGAACATGTTTAAAGACTCTTGAGACCCTTCCAAGAGTATTTTTCCCTCATTTTATAAGTCTTGTAGTACCCTTGGTGTCTGCTAGAGGATTGTCATGCTATTCTCTAACGATCTTTTCCTTCATCTTGGAGTTTGGTACAAGGAATACCCTATTTTTGTATAGGATAAGTTCTTCCACCACCTTATATTCTTCATTTGGTATGTTCCCTTCTAGGGCGTCACTGGCTTGTGGATCTTTAGTGTATTCTGCAATGATGGAGTTCTTCCAATCGGTGGAGATGCTTGCGATAGAGCACAAATGGGGTCTTTGTGATAGGGCATCTGCTACAACGTTGTTTTTCCCCTTCATGTATTTGATATCAAAATCATAGGCTTGTATTTTACTCACCCATTTTTGTTGTTTATCATTTACATCCTTTTGGTTAAGGAAGAATCTTAGACTATTATGATCAGTTCTTACAATGAATCTCCCACTGACTAGGTATTGCCTAAATTTAGCTAAGGCATGCATGATTGCTAGCATCTCCTTGTCATAAATAGAATAGCTTTTTTCGGTTTCTTTTAGTTTTCTACTTTCGAAGGTGATAGGATGTTTGTTTTGCATTAACACGGCTCTGATGCCTTCGCCAGAAGCATCACATTCTAACTCAAATGGTAATGAAAAGTCCGGAATTGCTAAAACGGGACAAGAGCTCATTACTTCCTAAAGTTTCTCAAAAGCTTGTTGTGCCTTTTCCATTCCAAGTGAATGCACCCTTCTTGGTTAAGTCGGTCAATGGTGTCGTCAACTTTGAGAAACCCTTTACGAATCTTCAGTAGTAGTTGCAAAGTCCCAAGAATCCTCTTAGTTGTGTTAAAGTTCTTGGTTTTGGCCAATTCCTTATGGCTTCAATCTTCTCTTCATCAATGCTTACACCTTGAGCACTGATTTTGTGTCCTAAGTACAAAATTTCTTCCATCCCAAATTCACACTTGGGTAGTTTGGCAAATAGGGATTGTTGTTCAAGTATTCCTAGTACTTCGTCTATATGTCTTAAATGTTCCTCCCAAGTTTTGCTATAGATCAAAATATCGTCAAAGAAAACTAAGAGGAATTTCCTTAGTTGTTTTCTAAAGATGTGATCATACATGATTGGAAGGTGACAGGGGCATTGGTTAGTCCAAAAGGTAGGACAAGAAATTCAAAGTGTCCATAATGGCATCTAAAAGCTGTCTTGGGGACATCTTCTGCTCTTACTCTTATTTGGTGGTACCCTGAATGTAGATCAATTTTTGAAAAATATACTGCCCCATGAAGTTCATTGATTAGTTCATCAACCCTAGGGATAGGATATCGATTTTTTATGGTTCTTTTTTATTAAGTGTCCTATAGTCAATGCACATTCTCATGGTACCATCTTTCTTTTTTACTAGTACAACAGAGGAGGCAAAAGGACTAGAACTAGGTTGGATATGTCCCATTTCCAATAACTCTTTTATGGCTTTCTCAATTTCCTCTTTATACCCCCATGGGTGACGGTAAGGTGTGGTAATAACAATTGTTACCCCTTCCTCTAATTCAATGATGTGCTCAAAGCCTCTTTGTTGGTAGTCCTTACGGAATGTCTTCAAACACCCTTTTGTGCTCCTTTAATATAGGTTGGATATCAATGTGTATAGTTTTCCCTTGGGAGGACATATCAAGAATCATGCATTGTGCAGCCCATTCTCCTTGTCTACGTCTAAAAATTATTTCCATCCTCTTGGATGAAACTACTCTTGGTGATCCATCGGATAGCCCTCTTAAGAGGACTTCTTGTCCCTTATGTTTAAAGCAAAGCTCCAATTTTGGAAGGTCTAGGTGAAAACGCCCTAAAGAGTGTATCCATGGGGTACCCAAGATTACATCAATGTCTCCTAAATTTACTACGTAGAAATCTTCTTGGGTTGGATGATTTCCCAAGGTTTTTCTTAGTTGAGAAAAAAATTTAGCACATAGGGAAGTGGATCCATCAGCCAAGGCTACTTTAAAGCCCTTAAAATCTTTTGTTTCTAATTTATTTTTACAACCAAATTTTTGTCAATAAAGTTGTGGATTGCCCCATTGTCCATAAGGGCTATTACTCTTTGTCCTTTTATTAAACTTTTGATTCGGAAAGGGTGATGCTTGGAGACTCTAGAGATGGCTGCTAGGGTTCCTTCTTCTTCACCGTACCTTGTTTTCTTGCTTGGATTTCCTTGTTTCTTCATCAGATATTGCTTCTATATTTCGTGCCTTGCTTTCCTTTCCACATATGTGTCCCGACCCCCATTTTTCCTTACATTTGAAGCACAAACTTTTCCTTTTTAGGTCCCCTAGTTCCCCTTTAAGATTTTCTTGTTTACAAACATGCCCAGGTTCCCATTTTCCCTTGCAATTGAAACAAAATTTTCTCTTTCGAAATTCCTCTTTATGCCCATTTTTCTCATAAGGAGGTTTGATGTGTGCATTTGGTGTCTTGTCCTTTGTGGATGTGTCTTCAAGTTTTAGAGCCTTATCAATGGCGTCATCAAGGGAGGTGGGATCAAGGGCGCTTACCAACCCTCGGATCAAATCTTTTAATCCTTCAACGAATAGGTAGGTGAGTCGATCTTTGGTAACTCCTGATACTCTTATTGAAATTCTTTGGAATTTGGCTACATAATCTTCTACGAATCCTTGTTGCCTTAGTTGAGTAAGTTTCTTGAAGTCTTTTTTAGGGTGTTTTCTATCAAATCTTTTTATGAGTGTGTGTAAATTCGTCATAGGAGGTTAAGATATTGTGTCCTGTTGTGACCTTTTCACACATCGCCCCATTCAAATGGAGACCCCTAATTTTTGCTCCATTCTGGTCTTTTGGTTTTGGTTTTTTTTGGTTGTTTTGTCTCTCTCTCTCTCTGATCTTTCTGTCCTTTTGGGGATGTCCCTATCTTTGACCTAATTTGGAATTTTGGCTGTCTGTGAAATTAGGGTTTTCATTCTTCAAGCTTAATTGAAGTTAAATTGAGTTGACTAATCAACAGCTGAGCTTGGCATTGCAATCAGAGAGTTCGTGGCAAGATCCCACTGAATTTTCATCATAATCTGACCACTTACTATTTTTAGTAAGTACCTAATACGAGGCCTTTTCCTCAAAATTTCGGGATTTTGAATGCATCAACACTTCTAGGTAACTTCAAGGTGCCTACACATAAAATTTGAACAAATTCAAACAACTGGCTATTTTTAGCAGTTCAGCCTTCAGAGGCCATTTTCAGGGTTTAAACATATGATTTTCCAATGCATGATTGGAGAATCAATCTGGGTTCTTCAAAACCTTCGCGATGGTATAACATGCAATCTGGGATGATGATTTTTAGCAATACAGCCTTCAGAGGCTATTTTTAGGGCTTACATGCAGAGTTTTTCAGTGCATGTCCGGATATTCCTTATGGGTTTTGCGAGAGCTTCACAGTGGTGTGACATGCAAACAGAATGGATCAGTTTTCAGGGACTTACTATTTTTAGCCAGTGCCCTCATGTTGACCAGTTTTTTGGGTTTTTCTGGATTTTTGAGATCCCACAGGCACTGTGACATGCAAACTCATCCGATATCAGAATGACCACTTTCTGGACACTTACTATAAATAGCAGGTTCAACCCAACAGTCACTCGGCACTTCAGTTTCACGAGCAAAGCAGCATACAACAAAAATAAAGTCAAACAAAGGTCATTTCAGCCACATGCAAGTCAGATTAGGGTTTCCAACTTCGATGCCTAAAAAGAGGGGTAAAAAAGCCAGAATTTCGAAAAACGAAGGTATCCCATTGCGATCAGCATCCTTCAGGCAATCTATTAGTAAAATTTGGGCGCAATCCGAGCACTTACTATTTATTGTAAGTCGTCTACATAACAGGGCTATAAATAGCAGGTCAGCACGAGGCGCAGGTGTGAGCAGGTTCACCAAGCGATGAGGACCACTTGGTGAAAATTTCAAGTCAAACAGAGCTGCAGAAGTCAAGCAAATTTAGAGTTTGCTAAAAATAGCAGGTGGGCTAAAAATAGGGGTAGCGAGGTCACGAGAAACATATCACGCCAGCTCTAGGTTCAGAACGAGTGAAAAGCTAAGAAGAGTCACACTTCTTCAAAATTTGCTAAAAATAGAATGGCAAGAGGTAACTGGGGCGTTGAAGATTTTCAAGTTGAAAACTGGCAGGAGAAGAGCAGAGATGTGCCTAGGCATGCAGGAGGCTTTAAAAAATTCTAAGTCATAGAAAATTGCATCACATACCCTCATATGTGCCCAGGGAAGAAGTTGATGGCAAGAAAATTTCCAAGGCTCCAGCAAATTCCTCCATCACATAAGAAATGCGCCCAAGGCACAAACAAATTCCTTCTCCACATGCTATTTGCGCCCACAAGTAGAGAAGGCATGGCAAAAAATTCCTAAGGCATGAAATTCCTCCTCTACATGCTAAATGCACCCTCAAGCAAGATAAAAGTTCCTACACCCCACATGAAATGCGCCAAGCTTGAGAATGAAAGTGGCATAGGTGAAATGTGCCCAAGTTAATAAAATTACCTCCAGCCTAGGTGAAATGCGCCCAGCAAGAGGGAGGATGTTTAAAAATTTTCTAAGTGTGGAGAAATTCCTCCTCACACCCCTAAATGCACCCTCATGGAAAGAAGACTTGGGAAAATGTTGTAAGTATAAAATTCCTTCACCCCCCCCTAAATGCGCCCAAAGTTGAGGTGGAGACACAAAAAATTCTAGGCGTGGAAAATAGAAGTTGGAAGGCTGAAATGCGCCTAGCAAGGGTTATAGGCATGAAAAAGTTTCTAAGTGTGAAATTCCTCCACCCTACCTCAAATGCGCCCATGAGGGGGATGAAAGTTGAAAAAGTTTCTAAGTAAAAGAAAATTCCTCCTCCACCTCTCAAATGCGCCATGTCTTGAGCAAGGATGTTTAAAAGTTTCTAAGACATCAAATGGAAGCTTGCATGTGCAAATGCGCCCATCATGTAAGGAGGTGTTTGAAAAGTTTCTAAGGCATCAAATGGAAGCTTGCATGTGCAAATGTGCCCATCATGTAAAGAGGTGTTTGAAAAGTTTCTAAGGCATCAAATGGAAGCTTGCATGTGGAAATGCGCCCAAGATGAAAGGAAGTGTTAAGAAATATTCTAAGACAAGTGAAAGGAAAGTAGACCCTATGAAATGCGCCCTTGAAGGAGGTATGAGGTGAAAAAATTTCTAAGTAAAGAGAAGTGGAAGTTACCCCTTCAAAATGCGCCCAAGGTAAGCAAGGATCTAAGGAATTTTTCTAAGTTAGAAAATAGAAGCAGAAGGCCTTCCAAAATGCGCCCAAGGTGAGTTAACGAAGTTTTAAAAATTTCTAAGGCATTTCCTAAAGTAAAGTGAGAAATACGCCTAGGAAGAGGTAATGATAAAAATTTCCAAAGGCAAGTGGAAATGTGCCCGCAAGCAAGAAGGAAATTCTTCAGGAAAACAACAAAAACACCAAGGCAAGAAAAATGAAAGCTACAAGTGAGAAATACGCCTAGAATCAAAATGGGATAAACCTTAGCAAATTTTATTATTTTTCAAAAATAATAAAAATTAAACTTACCCCTTCGTTTGGATACACATGAAAATGAAGATTTTTGCGGGGAAATTTCATCTGGGTATTGGACATTTCCCACTGGGAGATGATTTAAAAGTCTTCCACACCTTGCCCGTGTTGTTTCGACAAAGATTTTAGCCTAGCGCCTGTTTAACAAATTTCCTAAGGCTCAGAAGGATAAATTTTCTAAGGCATGGAAAAGGAAAGAAAGGGGGGTCAAATGCACTCAAACTCAAGACAAGTGGAATTTTATCTAAGTCATCAAGCTCCTAAGGGTAGGTGAATGAAATTACTAAGGCAAGAGGATGAAAACATCAAGATGGCATGCGCCCTAGCACGCGGATGTTGATAAGTTATGAAGATTTGCTAGAAAAATGATGAATTTTATTAGATCTAGAGGTCAAGACCTTGGAAGCCAGAACGTGGAGATTAGGTAAGTAAAGTGAAGTTATATTATAAGTATTCTGATGCTCTTCTTTTTGTTTTGCAGGATGAACGCCGAGGCCAAGGCATGAGGACTTGAGGTGATGAAGCTAGACAATGTTACAACTTTGGAAAAAGGAAACAACAGTGAAGATTTGTCTAAGGCATTAAGGACGTGGTGCAAAAGAGGCAAATGCGTCCAAGGCAGTGGGCTAGAGAAATATGAAAGTTTCGAGGAAGAAATGAGTCTAGGAATTGAAACAACAGGAGGGATGAATGTGAACGATTGAGCGAACGAACTCTAGAGACAATCTTAGAGACTCTTTTACCATCCTCCTAACGCAACAAAATTGGCAGGCAGAGCAGAGAAAGTCTTTCTGGGCGAGAACCTTCTAGAGGATGGTGATGGGCATTAATTGCTCGTAGTGGTTCCTGCGAAGGAGTGGAGAATATTCTGTGCATTCATTGCCCCACTCCTCTCTGTGGCAGTTTTTGGGGCAAAAACCCTAATTAGGGCATATGTGGCTCGATCTGAGCCCTTTATTGTAATTCAATCTAAGCCATCTGTTGGACTGGGCCAACTATAAAAGGGGCATCCCCCCTCATTTGTAATCAAGTAGATTAGATCAAGAAGATTGAGAGTAGAGAAGATAGAAGTTAGAATAGATAGAGAGTTAGCTTAGAAGTTAGCTTAGCTTGAAAAGGAAAGAAAGCTTTCCCTTTGAAAGTTTTGTAAGAGGTTGTTGTGGAAAACTCTCATAATACAAAGGTTTATCATTGCATGTTGGTTCTATCTTTTATTGTGAATAGCTAGCAAGGCCTTTTCGTCTTTCCAATTCAAATTGATAGAGTAAAGTAGGCTTTATTTTATGCAAGTAGTTGTTAGTTGTGGAATACATGGTTTGACTCGAGCAAGTCTTCTTCATCCATACCACTAGCGAGCTTGCTGGTGGTGAGTTTGCCTTGCGTGGTCAATTGGAGCATTAGCGCTTAACTTTAATTGTGATTCGTGTGTCCACATGCATCGTTGTGATGGTGTGTGCATGTTGTGTCATGATTTGAACATCCTACCCACCCTTTGAAGATTGCACCGATTTTGTGAAAGTTGTCCTAAGGGAGACAAAGCAAAGTCTGGTTTGAAGTTTGTTGAAGTTGATCCTCTGTTCCACCTTTAGAAATAAATTGTAGAATCCCTACCCTTATCTCTTTTTAAATTCAGTATTTTCCCGGTTAACTTGGAAATCAGAGCCTCATTGTCAGATCATTTGTATCTTAACTGCTTCATAGAGTTGAACAATTGCATAAGTCCCCTTGAATAACCAACATATTCACATCAACCGAGTCTATTAGCGATAAAAGGAACCTTGGAGTTGAACGCATGAACTTTCACGCAATCTTCGCATGCGGAATACTTTGATCAAAAGAGAATAGAGTGACCATTGGACATTTTATTTTGTGTTGTTGTCATAAAACACACGTCAACATGTCCTTGGGTGAAGATACCATGATGCCACCATTCATGGGCCAATCCCTCTAAATACAAGATGGAAAACTAGATAGCGTCTTTTTCTATAATAGGGCTAAGGGTTAAATAGGTGTTTAACTTTTGTATCCATGCATGTGTTGTGATTTTCCTTGATCCATCAAAGTTGGGAAGAGCTAATTTATTCACCTTTTGTCTCAAAACTTTACTAGGCTGCCTCTTGTCTTTTTTTTATGCCTCATGTTTCTTAGCTTCACAAAATTCTCTGAATGGGATACTCCTAATCTCAAGGTCCAAACTTGTGTAGGTTTTGGCAATTTCCTCGATGCTATTAAGGGGTGGGTTATTTTCTTCTTCCTCCATTGGTGTTTCTTCCCTAGGTAGGAATGAAGGTCTTGGGATCCTAGGGGCGGAAGATATGTTATTACTCTCTGAATGGTTAGAGTTTACATCTCTCCCATTTGTAGAGTGAGTGTTAAGGGTATGGATTGTATTACTCATGTTCTGTAAGGCTTGGAGTAGTGCTTGGTTTGTTTTTTCATTTTGTTCTATAAAAGCTTGGGATATCTTTTCATTGTTTTCCATGAAGGCCCTAAGTTCATTTTCCATTTGTTCACTCATTGTATTGTTTTGAGTAGAGTTGTTGTTGGTTGCAAGTTTTCGTTTTTTCTCTCTCGAGTGCCCTTTGAGCTCTTTGGCTATGTTGCATCCACTATCTTTCGTCCCTTGGGCTGGTAGGAATGATGCTCTGATACCAATTGTAATGTCCCCTTTTGGGATTGCCCTTATCTTGCCCTAGAAACACAAGTTTAATGTAGTTAGGTTTATAACTTACCAATTAAATGCTTTAAGAAAGATAAATCTTGGTTTAGGTCATGCAATCATGTTAGATAATATTGGATCAAACATATATATAATAAATGCCTTATCTATTTAATCCATGTAAATACATAACTATTTCAAATCTATTTAAACTACACCATATCCATAATGCATAATGGGAGTTTAATCATAATAGGAATTGGATGAGAAACATGATAAGTCCGTCAAAAGCTATCCAAGCTAAGCCCAAGAGTGGATATACCATCCCTCTTGGCCCCAAGTGGCAAACCCCCAACCATCCAACATGGGGTGGCGTACTTAGTGGATAAACTTGTATCTGCTTTCCCTATCCATGCAGCCTTACCCATCCTTCTTATGATTGAGACTCCTTGAATCCTTCCCAACAACCCATCCAAGTAGAGATTGGGGGAAAGCTACAATAGGAGGCACATAGATTCCTCTTTCTAAGCCCAAGGGCGGTCCCTCACCCCCTTAGCCCCAAGTGGCAGACCCTTGGCCATCCAAATGGAGTTGCATACTTAGAAAGTAATCTAGTATCTGCTCACCCTACTTGTACTTCCCCCACTTCTCCTCATGGTTGCTTGGTGAGAATTACAGACACTAAATATATCCAGATTTATACAATAATTAATATATCATTATACACAATAATCATGATAGAGCATACCACAATATCTATTTAAAACATAAGATTGCCATATTCACAGGAGCAGATGTAATAGCTGCTGATTCTGCCCTTGAGTGCAGATAATTAATTCTGATCTGCTCAATTGCCTTGTTCTTTAGATCTCTTTCTAATATTCTGAAGATGTTGGCTGCCTGAATGTAAGTATGTTTCTGCAGATGATTGCAGAAATATCTATTTAAAACATAAGATTTCTATATTCACAGCAGCAGATGTAATAGCTGCTGATTCTGCCCTTGAGTGCACATAATTAATTCTGATCTGCTCAATTGCCTTGTTGTTTTGATCTCTTTCTAATATTCTGAAGATGTTGGCTGCCTGAATGTAAGTATATTTCTGCAGATGATTCCTTTCTTCCTCCTTTGGAAATGTCCTTCCTTTTATATCCCATGATGGATGCAAAGAAACATGACTGTTCAACGGTCAACCTATTTGTCCTTTGGTAAGGGACAGATCCCTTAGACTAATCGCTGTTCCTTCTAATCGCCTCCTTTCTTTGCATCTTTTCAACATAAATGGGGCACTTCATCTCAAGGTAGTCGACCATCCCTAAATTATATTTGCTTGTGTTTTGTTAACATCCCTTAATCTTCATCGTATAAACCTTAATTGCTGCCCTCCTCTTTTAATCTTTATACATAATCACAATATATTAGATAATATCCTCAAGTGAGACGACTTCTTGAAAGGCATCGATTATTTAATCACAGCTTTTTTTGGGGGGGGGGAATAAATATTGCTGCGATTTTCCTAAGTATAAGGAAAAGTCAGGGGCATGACAAGCTCACAAGTTGCTTGGGAGCAACTCGACCTGCAGATTTTGCCTTTATCCACTAAGGTTTGGGGGTTCTAATTTATTTATTTGTGATATATATATATATACATAAACAAAGTGGGCCTCAAAATTCTCAAGACCACAAATTGCAAGAGATGAGATGTTTTTTCAGTTCATTTGTTTAGAGCTTATTACTAGTAACAAAGCCTAATCATATTTATGTTTGATGAATATTGCAAGACAGCAAAGTGAGTAGTGAAACTTGCCACTCCCTGTTGAACTCACAACTCTGCAAGTCTAGCAGACACCTTAAGGATCATCAATAGTAATACAATGATTGTATCTGATATGAGAATTTCAAATACACAAATCAGATCTTAAATAAGACAGCAGCAATTTAGAAAGAATTGTCTCTATATTTATACAATGTGTGTACTCTGTTTTAAAAATGTTTTGCCCAATCAAAAAATTTGCTTCATTTAGGCATTTTGTAAAGAGTGGTGAAACTCAAATAAAAAAATTCGTCAAAAGTGAAAATTTCTAAAAATAGACTTGATTCAAGGTTTTATGGGTTTGTTGTCAAATGGATGCTGGCAAAACTTTCTAAAAAAAGAATCTTTGTTTGGAGGGCTCTAACTAATTCAAATTGGTCAAAAATACTTCCCAATCAGGCTAGTCTGGTCAAAATCGTCAAAAGGTCAAGATTTCTATGGTGGGTTAACTCTTCTTTTTCAGAAGGTGAAGCATGAGCTTCAAGGTCATCAATGGAGGATTATCTGCTACCAAGTATCAAATTCAAAGTCTCAAATGTTGTGCAGACAACATCAAACTGTCAACGATCAAGAAAAGGTAAGTTCACACAAAACAGAGGCAAATCTGAAGATGGTGAAATTTATGAAAAAAACTTTTAACTCTGGCATGCCTAGGCACCCCTATCTAGGAAGGGTGCCTGGGATCTCATGCCTTAGTCAATTTTTCCCTCTTTTCGGAAAACGTGCAATTTTCCCCATCAACCCAATTCAATTACTCAAAAAAACAGCTAAAAGCAATTTCCAGGGCTGGGAAAAGCAAGAGATCATTTCAGTTATTTTCAGGCTCCTAAAATGTCCTACCCTATTCTATACAAAAAAAAATCTGATTTTGCCTACTCAACTACTCAAGCATAAAAACATATAAACCAGAATTACTAATGGTAAAACTTTATTCTTAGAATATACATCTTCCTTGTACAAACACCATAATTGGTAGAAAATTAATTACTAATTCTGACCTGAAAAATATAGCCCAACATCAAGTATCTTGAACAACCCCTGTATATTGAATACTCAGCAACCAATTACCAATATAATCAATTCTTCAAATGTTGCTCTTCAACACTTCAAAAACTTCATTAAATCATCATGTTAAGCACCAGCACAACCCCTAAAGTGAGACTGTCAGCCATCATCCCGAGTGTATCTTCCAATGCCAAAGATGATATTCCCTGTGAGAAGAGAATCCTATCCTCACAAAGTTTGTTGTTAACACTGTCCACCAGCTACAAAACTTGTTCCAATCCAAGTTTCAAAACCAACCTTCTGCAAAATGAGCTCTCTCAATCTTTTATTCCTTTCCAACCGTAACTCCCGTGCTTTCTTGATTTCTCTTTATTTTTAGTTCTCCTTTAATTTAATTCTTTTGGAACTCATAAAAAGTAAATTAGTTTAACTTTTCCCATTTAAGTTACTTTTACTTTATTTATTAATTTAAGTTGTCCCTTTTTAATTCAAGGGATTTCGACAATTTAAAATAATAATTTAACTTTATGCTGACTCTTAAAAATGGAGACATTACAGTCCACCCTTCTCAAATATTGCTTGTCCTCAAGCAATGTTAGCACAACCACAAACCACCTGTTTGAGACAACCTGAAACCATCTGTTATTTCAGGATCCCAAACCAATCTCCTGAAGGAATCACCATGATGCCACTGCGCCACTCTGATAGAAACAATCAGCGCTTCATACCAAATCTGAGCTCACCCTTCCTGTGATCCCTCAAAACTATCAACCTCTGCCCCTAAACTGAAATCCCTCTGAATTATATCTGAAAATTCTGTCATACTTCGATGCCATATAATCATCCAATACTGAAATTCAATCAACTCATCAACCAAATTTGCAAAAATCAGAATTTCATGTTGGAGCAGCAGCTACAAGGAACCAAATTTCCTGTATGTATAGGATTTGAGAGCCAAAATCTGATTGAAAAAACCTCCCAAATATCAAAGCTATCAGCATCATTAAGTCTCCACTAATAAAAACTCCACCTATTGACTGAAAATTCTAACCAAACCATCAAGGGTTGGCTGATTAAGCAATGCACAACAGCTACAAATCTGAGATTTTGCCTCAGGCCCATACATGAAATAGCACCTTGAGTTTTACCTGGATCTCGTAAACATAGCACTTGAGTTGGGTTGAGTTTCATCCAATTCAAAATGTTCAACATTAACATCAGATTCAAGGAGTAAATCACAATCGAACAAAGTCAATTGACTGCTGCTAACTCTCATAGAATCCAAATTTTCTCCGTCATTTTCAATAGTGTATTTGTATGCTTCATGCATACCTTCTTTCAATTCCAAATGCTCATCAATACCTGCCGATTCTCAAAGCGTAGCATGCTGAAAACTGTCTTCAATACTTGTTTTATCAGCTATATCATGGCTGCAATCTGCACCTTCATATGTAAATTGATACTCAAAACTCAAGAATTCAGATTCTTGATGTGGTTTCCAATCTTTTTCGGCATACCAAACCTCTCTAATGTGGGAAGAGCTGAAATCATTATGCAACTTTTCATTCTCATGTAGCTCATCAATCCCTTCAACAATTTGTTTGTTCTCCTTTTGTCCTTGTTTCACTTTCTTGATCCTTGGATGTGGCTGCGATAGACAAAGAATTTTCTGCTTTGTATAATGAAAAATTAGCCATACTTAGTTGCAAACAAATATCGTCAGCCTCTTTTTCCTTATCTTCAGCATACTTGAACGCAAGATCCCTGTCCATCAGCAATTGCAAGTAATTTGATTTCATCATTTCCAAAGCTTTTTTGATAGCGTACAAGTGAGTATGAGACACTCCACTTGCAAATCCTTTTTTCCTCTCCTCAAATTGGGCTTCCCAAATGAGTTCTTCAACATATTTGTGAGTATCATCTGCCCTTGTTAACACTTGCACCACTTTTGCATCTGTAACCACAAGCTAGTCCTTCAAATCCTGCAACACTAATGGCCTCTAATCAAACTCCTCAATGTGCTTTGGGCAGCTATAAACTAAATTTCCTGATTTGCTTTCCTTTGTAGGAACCATATCATCCTCAACATCATTGTATTCACCAGTTAATGCCTTGCAATCCTCATGTGAAAATGTTGGGACAGCATTATGATCAAACACACTAACATCAAAAGTATGTCTCCTTCCCACAAGGCTTATCAAATTCAATTTCAATATCACCAACATAAAGACTTTTGCATACCTCACTTGTAGAAACTTCAAAAGGTTCTTCTTTCTCAATGTCCATGGTATTACCCTGCAGCAAGGAAACATGACAAAAATCATTCTTTTGATTTTTTGTCCCTATCTCCTCATTTGCTGAATCAATGCATTTCAAAACAGCAGTTTGCTCATTCTTGATGCTATCATTAAGATCAATGTACCCCATTTCGCTGATGGAAATGTATGATGAACTAGCTCCATTCTCGATCTTTGTAACATCATAATCATTAGGAACACTTTCAACCACTTGTTCCGTGATTGTCTTTTCTTTTTCAAACCTATTCACATTTTCATCCGTACATTGGTGGTTAGGCTCCCGAGTTCCTCTACATGTGAAAAAATGGTTTTATCTTCTAAGCTCATTCCTACTGATTTCTTTTTTCTCAATATTGAGAGATTCTTTTCTTTTAGTCTTTGCTCTCTCTTCAACTGCAATGAGATAATCAACAGAAATTACGTGCATGACAAGGCGGTCATTCCAATTACGAGATCTACCACCCCTATGTGGTCTATGCTTCCACCTGAGATCCCTATAGTCATGAAAAAGATATTTCACTCCAAAAATCAGCACTTGATTCTTTCCAATCTTTTAAAATTTGATCCTCAAATTCCTGTACTGTCACAACTCTAAAATTCTAATTTGAACCCCTGTAATTTACAGAATCATTGCCGTTTCTAAAATTTCTTCCTTGCCCATTGTTCCCATCAACACATAAGGCACTCAATCGAGCTATATTCTATTGCAATTCACGTTGAACTCTACCAAATTCATTAAAATCTCTCTTGTGCTTAGTTCCCTACAGTCACTCGATGAAGCCATGATTTAACAACTCAAACACCAATCTCGGAATTTACCCATACCACTGTAGTGGGCTACACTGTTCTGATATAAAAAAATTCCAATCTCAAGGGTTCATAGTGAGAGACATTTAGTCAAACAGTTTGTCTATCTACTGTTCTATACTTAGTTTCCAAATGTTTTTTGTTTGCTTCACTCATCGGGGTTACATCGTTGGATTATAAATGAACAAATATGTCTCACAAGATTTCATATTTGACACATTGAAAATTTAAATCATTCCAACCAAACTATATCTTCATTCAGTTTTCAAAACCAGTTTATACAGAGCAAGAAGTGACATCTGAATTATCCTTCCATTAAAATAAGACAACATGCAATTGCACCCAGAAAGGATTATACAGGAACAACTTTATAAATAATATCTCTAACCTGGTATAAATGGCTAAGGACTACTATCAGTTCCTCCCTAATATTTACCAGCTCTGCAACGCTCTGATGATTCACCACAAGGACAAGAAACTCAGCCTGGGAATTTCTCCCCTCCACGTCACCTTAATTTAGTCTAATGGCTCAAAGAGACTTATTCACTAATTGTTGGATGCATCTTCAGATGATGTCTGATGTAGTAATTATCCCTTCTTCACGTCTCTTCATACCAAGGTAGCGGCTAATATTGTGTTGTGGCTGTAACTATATGTCAGTTTCCTTATTTGAAACCAATTTGTTTCTTTGATCGTAACCTTGAAACAACTTTATTTATCTTCCCTGCGTTTCCTTTACAACCCGGACTCCTTAGTATATCAATTCAGATGGAGATCACGATAGACCAAGGAAACCATACATATAACTCTAAGTTTGGCGGCAGCTGCAAATACCCGACCACTTGACAAAGACTTTCGTTGCTTCACGGCCCTTACAAACTTCACGTGGCTATATTTTTCATATCAATTTCATTAGAACATATGATGCTCCCTAACTATTTAATCGGCAACTTGAATTATTAAAGTCCGCCATCTCTTATTATGCCCGATGCCTCTCCAAGATTACTCAGCATTAATCATTTACTTATTTTTCCCGTCAAAAGCAACTCCTGACTCATCATATTGGAATGGTAGGACGGTTCAAATATCTATCGATTCTTCCCAATTTGATGACGAAGAATTTAAAAACCACTGAACTCCTTTCCGTTTCTCCAACAAGAACATGTTACTTTTTAGAAAGTGATGAATTTTGTCTCATTCAAGCTGCTATGTGGCTAGCTTCATTAACAGCCTGATAATTCCCGGAGTAGTTACGCTAGCAAATTGCATATGATGAATTGCCACATCTTCCTTACTTTCAAGCTTGACCTAAACAAATGCCACCAATCTCTTCAATTAACAATTGACTTCTTTCACCCTACGTGTCACGTTATTGGCAAGGCCTCTTTGAAGACTCCTCAAAATTTAAATCAAATTCTCTTAATTTCCCTCAAATAAAGAAGCTACAGTTACAAGCTTTGAGAGTGTCAGCTTCTTTAGTAATTATTTGCATAGCTCACACCAAAACCAGACAATTTCATATTCATCTTGTAACCATCCAAATTCTTGTTTGCAGCGGCACAAAGAATTGATTAAAGACTCTTTTTTCCATTACAATTAATTCTTCCCTTGATATGTAACGACACCTTCAAAAAGAGTTCGAAACTTGGAAAACTAATGTCATTTCCCTACAAGTTTCATCGCCTCATTCAAATGATTTCGGATTATTCAATACTGTGAATGCCTCCAGGAAAAACATAAACTCGTATCCATATCATTTGCCAGGTCCGCTCCTAGGAAATAACTCGACTCATCTTCTGCTAGGAGACATGACAAGATTTCTTTACTCAATTCGCCTCAATAGGAGATTATGAGCGCTCCAAAAATAACATCATCAACTCCCGTGTTTTTTCCCAGAAGACTTTAGTTGTAGCATCGTATTTTAACTCCTACGGCTTCAAGAAAAGGCTCATTCACAATAAGCACTCCCGAATAATTCCTACACAAGCAATATCACTCTTCAACAGTTATAACCAACGCTCTCTATTGGTATGCGGCAGTCCTTTGCACAAGTGCGTCAACTCCAAGAATGAGTTGATGCAATAAAGACTTCTCCCCTTCCTTTGACGTTATAGCAACTCATATCCATCGGGAAGCTATTTGAATTTCCAAAGCATATGATTCAATACAAAGCCAATCCATCCATGAAATGAAGGAAAAACTTAATCTCCATTTTCTTGGTGAGCAATGTAATAGAATGTGGCGGCTATCTCATAAGTTTGTTCCTTCTTTAATGCCTGTAAATCAAGATGATTTCCCCAATAGCACAGCGCCTATGAAAGAATTATTAAAAAGTGTTCTTCCTTATCATGGCTTCCTGAACATTAACACCACTAGTTTCGAACATACAAAACCCTAACAGAAAATTTAAATAGATAGAATTGGGTTTCCTATACAATTTCTAAAATTTTGAATTAAATCAAAACTCAATTTGTCACTATAAACTCAACTTCAAAAAAAATATACAAATACTTCCCTTATTTCGCTAGTAGCCTCAAAGAACACCTCGTCTCTACATATAATTTTGTTATCTATATATGCAACTGTAAGAGTATTTCAAAGAACAGTCCCCAACATTACTCATAGGATGGCAGGAAGAGCTAAGATCTGATACCAATGAAATGCCCTACCCTGTTCTATACAAAAAAAAATTGATTTTGCCTACTCAACTGCTCAGGCATAAAAACATATAAACCAGAATTGCTAATGGTAAAACTTTATTCTTAGAATATACATCTTCCTTGTACAAACACCATAACTGATAGAAAATTAATTACTAATTCTGACCTGAAAATATAGCCCGGCATCAAGTATCTTGAACAGCCCCTATATATTGAATGCTCAGTTACCAATTACCAACATGATCAATTCTTCAAATGCTGCTCTTCAACACTTCAAAAACTTCATTAAATCATCATGTTAAGCACCAGCACAACCCCTATAGTGAGACTGTCAGCCACCTTCCCGGGTGTATCTTCCAACACCGAAGATGATATTCCTTGTGAGAAGAGAATCTTGTCCTCACAAAGTTTGTTGTGAACACCATCCACCAACTACGAACCTGTTCCAATCCAAGTTTCAAAACCAACCTTCTGCAAAATGAGCTCTCTCAATCTTTATTCCTTTCCAACCATAACTCTCGTGCTTTCTTGATTTCTCTTTATTTTTATTTCTCCTTTAATTTAATTCTTTTGGAGAACTCATAAAAAGTAACTTAATTAATTTAACTTTTCCCACTTAAGTTACTTTTGCTTTATTTATTAATTTAAATTGTCCCTTTTTAATTCAACTGATTTCGACAACTTAAATTAATAATTTAACTTTATGCTAACTCTTAAAAATGAGGACATTACAGCTCCTCGGATGATTCACCATCCAATGTCGAGGATCTATCAAACATTGGAAAAATGCAGATCAAAAAGTGGCATTTTGCGAAAAAATGAAGAAAATCAAAGAAAAAGTGAAAATCATCAATTTTAAACTAAGGCATGGAAGCCTAGGCATGCAAATCGAAAAGTGGCATTTTGCGAAAAAATGAAGAAAATCAAAGAAAAAGTGAAAATCATCAATTTTAAACTAAGGCATGGAAGCCTAGGCGCCCCTATCAATGAGAGGCACCTAGCTTTTAATGCCTTAGTTTATTTTTCGCCCCGTACGAAAATTCATCAAACTCCTCCATCAGCTTGGTTCCGGTTCTCAGAAAATCAATCAGATGCAATGTCGGGGGTTGACAAAAGGGTATAATTCATCTCAGTTATGATCAGGCTTGCTTGATTAACCGCCTTTCAACATCTGTTATTCCCCAACTAGCGGGAAACGACACCCAAACTGGGGTCACTGGCTTCCAACAGAAACATGCGAAACAAAAAAAGTAAAAATATGAAAATCATTGAAATTTGGCTAAGGCATGGGATGCTAGGCACCCCTGTCAGCCAAGGATGCCTGGGTTTTCAATACTTAGAATATTTTTGACCGCGACATGCCTTCTTTCCAGTTCAGCCTCTGTTGGTCACTTTTGGGGTCTGCAATCATGATCAGACGATGTTGAATGCCAATATGAAGTTGGAGATCACTTCAGCAATGGTCAAACATGAGATTGCCATGGTCAAATAGATTTTTATCACTTGGCAATACCAGATTTCCAGCTCGTCGAAGTTCGAGGCAGGCCTCAGTTGGCAATACCAAATTGTCAGCAAAAGCAAGCAAAAGTTAAAAAATGAAGAAAATGGTTAACTCTAGGATGTCTAGGCGCCCCTGTCCAGTCAGGGCGCCTAGCATTTGGTGCCTTAGTCATTTTTCATCTTTCATCGTTCGTTGTTCAAAAATGTGTCTTCACATGTGTGCTTTTTTCAGCTACAAAGGAGGAATTCAGATTTTTGCTTACAAAGTTTCTATCTTCATGGATAGACTTCAAAATTTTAGGGCTTTGCGAAGAAAGCATTTTTTTCGTCTTCAAACTCTATTTAAGAAGGCTTTTGGCATTCATTCTTCATATTTTGCAGGTTGGCGTCCAGAGGAAGAAAAATATCATTTTCTTCTCATAAAGATTTGGAGGCTCAAACGGAGTGTTTTTCAGTGTTCTTCGTGGATTCAAGATTGGGAAGCACAAATGAACACTTTTTCATGGTTCAATCTTCTAGGGCATCGCATTTCAGAAACAAGGGATCAATTTTTTCAGTTTTCATCGATCTAGGTCTATCTACTTTTTTCTCCTCTTGAAGATTGGAAAATTTTATATTTCCAAAAATCCGCTTTTTCAGTGCTTTTTCGAGAAGCCCTCAGCTTTTTCAAAATCTGATGAATTGGGTCTTTTCAAAACGTGATTGTCTACAAAACCTAGACCTTGGCTTTTTTCAAGGAATCAACTCTTTGGAGAAAAATCGGCGACTTATTTTCAGCAATTTGCACAAAACTTTTCCGAACATAGGCGTGTTTATAGTCAAAATTCAAGTTTTTAAACATGCGTATTCTCCAATGGAAATGAGGACCAAATTAGTGTTGCTCCATGAATACCTGAGAACATTCGAAACTGACTTGCATCATGTGATTCCAATGCTTGATTTGCATGCTTTGGAAGACGCAGGGAACATTATAGTCGGGAATCTCGATCATTCCGGGTTGCTTGCAGCAGCTTCAATCCCCATCTCAGTGTAGAGCCTTGAATTCGTAATTGCTTGTGTTAAGAATTACAACCAACTACACGAGAACTCCAATCAACGGATGGGTGTACTATTTGCAACCTCAGCCTGGACAATATTGAGAAATGTTTCTCAATACCACCATGGATAGAAAGCTTCATCATTTCGATTGAAGAATGTGAAAAGGTGTGGTATGCGCAAAAGGAGAAATATTGGAAGAGTTGTACAAAAGTGGCTGAAAGAGAAGCAGAATACTTTGCCGAAAAATGTTGGGCATGGTGAGTTCAAGGAGGAATTTGCAGTTACGATCACTTTGCTCAACCGAGTCACAGGTCAAGCAGAAGCAAATAAATTCCAGCCTCGGATGTTTTACATCATTTCTCAGATTATTGACAGAGCAAAACACTATGACTGGCCAGCTTTGATCAGTGACAATCTCCACCGTCAGGTGACAGAGTTCTTCAAGGTCTATGAGTTCCACATGATATCTTACCTCGTATATCTAATGGCCTTTCAAGGCAAGTTTAGAGGTTTAAATGTCATTGGAACTTTGGGTATTCAGCATGTGTATGATCATTACCCGCAATTGGAGTTTTCAAAATCTGAGTGACATTACAAGCGGGTGAATGATGTATTCTTGATGCATAATGTGAGAGATTTAGATAATGAGTTGCATGTACAAATATCAACAGATGCCAGATTGGCAATGGCGGCGTGGGCTGATTGGGTTATCCAAATTCCCACGTTCTCCTACATCAGGGTATATGGCTTCTCAGATGATCCAGTCATGCTACCAAGATATCCAAAGGATGAGGTAGTGTTCATGGAATTTTTAGGGCAGGTATACGAAGTTCACACATTTTTGTGTAACAGGCACAAGACTGCATTTAGTATCCCAGTTGGGATGAACATCTACAGATGTAGATCAAGAGTTGATGCCAAATTGATAGGTGATGAAATGTCAAAGTTTGGCCTCAAAGTTTTTAAATGAGACGTTCATATGATCCTCATGGTATTTTGCATCACGTGTTGGTCAAAATCATGCACATGTGCCTCCAATTCAATATTTTTGGGCTAATTGTGTGGATGAGTTTGAAACGCGCAAGTGCATTTACAGCAGATTTACCCTTCAACAGATGGCTGATTCCCTATCAGAGGATGTGGAAGGTCTATCAAATGATGATGGGGAAGTCCTACTTCCCATGTATGCCAAAGATCTGATCAATCAATGGCCACTTCCACAAATTAATTGGTTCACCAAAGAGAACTCATCAATTGAGAAAAGACCAAGTCGAATTGTCAAGAACAATAGGATATTCTTGAACAGTAAAAGGACGTGGAAGGTAGCTATTCCAATTGCAGACCTACCAATAGTCCAATTATCTCTACCTTCTTCTTCTAAACCAAAACCAAGACTGAAAGCTATGAGCATTCCTCCAGAAGGTACAAAGATTAGCAGAATGTTGAAGAGTTCAAAGAAAAAGGTGAAGTCTCTTGTTTGGATTCAATAGGAACAGCCAGCAGATGCATCAGAAGTTCTAGTAGAATCAGCACCACAAGTTGAAGCAGTGCCTTCATCTCCTGTTTCTCCGCCATCACCGAAGCTTTCTCCCATTCATATAGATTCAGAAGTTGATTCACCCGTTCGCAATGTCTCAACACCTATTGATTAATCAAGAGTTGATGGAACTAGAAACGAGCCTCCCAGAGAAGTTCCCCGTCTTGGCTTGAGAACATCCTAGGCAAGAAGAGGAGGAAGCCTTCTTATCAGTTGAACTTTGCAAAACTTGATAGCGTCTACCAAGACACACCAATAAAGAAACTTAAGAAGAAAGTTCAGATGAAGATGAGTTTTGATGGCGAGATTATCCTTGAGATTGCTACACCTCCAGAGGACGAGAACGTTGATGAGGTTGAGATTGATGATTTTAAACCCAATCTCGGTAGAAGCACCCGACATACTGATGTGAATCTCTTCGAGGTTGCAATGGATAATCTAAAAGAATGAGTGCTCAAGGATGGAGAAGATAAGGCAGCCCTCAAGGCTAAGATTTGGCAACTGTGGCAATATGTTTCCAATCTCCTTCATGGCACTTCACAGGCCACTTTGTTGCTTCCACAGTTTCTGGAGTCACCGACAGATCAGCATCAACTGAATTAGTTGGTCATATAAGAGAAACATATGCAAGATTGGATAGACGAATTCATCATTAGGGGTAGATTTATACTTGCAAAGATATACCAATTGAGGTATAACGCCCATGATCTTCGCCAAGGGATTTAGGGGTTTGATTAGTGTATGGCAGAAGTGAAACTAATGCATGAAATCATCATTATGACTTGAGGACGGCTTATGATTCTATCATTACAGAAGAACATAAGAAGAAGATTTTTGCGTGGAGAGAACATCTCTTCAAAGTAAAAACCTATGAGAGAATATTTGTAGAATTGGCTGAATATAAACAGAAAGTTGCTAATATCCTCAAGTTCATAAGCACATTTGTTTCACAAATAATCCCTTGTCAATATTGTCATGATGATGGCACTTTCTTTGATATTGGTGAAATGCAAACAAAGTTTCAAAATCTCAACTGTGGCAGTTTTAGTAGTGATCCTATTGCCGGCAAGATGAATCATTTGTCACGATGTTAGAAAAATTTGATAAAGCAACGGAAGAGACAAAGGAATTTCTAAGTTTGATTGCAAATGGTGAGGAGATGCTGGAAAAGCACAATATTGTTTTGGATAGTATCAATACTCCTAACAAAGAGACAATTACCAGCTTTTTGGAAGATATAGTTTCCTAAATTATCAATGAGTGAGTCGCCTTTTTGGGGCAGTGAAGATTTCCAAGAATAGAACTAAAAGCAGCAGTTAACTCGATGCCTTTTTCAAGTTTAACTTGCTATTTTTGTTTCATGCTTATCTATTCTTTGTGAAATAGAAAAATCAAATATATAGTTGGAACTTAACCTGCTTTTAAATCAGTTAACTGATTTTGGCAGAGATGGTTATTTAGTTGTCTTGTGTTAGTTTTAGAAATAAATCTTGCGAGTTGGCAAGACTAGTCAACTTAAAGCAAGGAGATTTTGGGGTTACCTACTCCTTATTTGTGTATAAATAAGGGCAGCCTTGCTCGTTATTTTCTAAATGATATTGTAAGAGCTAATTTGTAAGCCTGTATTGCTGCAAATTGTTGTTCAGTTACCGTTCAACTCGTGTCAAGTGTAATCCAGTGTTTGATTGCACATTGTAAGCATGTCTTTGCTACAATCTGCTGTCCGAGAAGTGTAACTGCTGTTAGAAATTGAGAAAAGTGAAAACTTATGCCTTCTTTTCTCTAATTTACTTGCTCGATCTCTTTCAATTTCTTGTCTTATATGTTTTGCTTGTATAATCTTTATTTCAGCCTACATCTTATAAGTACAATAAGTCTTCAGGTGTGATCTGGAAGTAAGTTTATTTAAGCTTTTGTGTTAATCAAATCATTCCCCATTTACTTCTAACTCTCAAGCTCTGAGTTTACTTGAGTTGTCAGAAACGTCCATAGTTTAGGCCTAGTTGTAGTTTGAAGTTTTGGAAAAGAGAAAACCTCAGCTATGACGCAAAGAGTTTTATAACCTTGTGCTCTTAGCTGAGAATAAAAAGAAAGATTGGTAGTATTTAGTATTTTTTTTAAGCATCATCAACGAAGAGGGAGCTTTCCCTCCTCATTTGAAGAGCAATTTAACTGTGCATAGTTGTCCGTTTCTAATGGCATTCCAGAGGTGCGAGTTGAAACACCAAAAAAAAAAAAAAAAATCAAACACAAAACAAATTCAACCATTTGTTTCCAATTCTCTGCTTAGCATAAGTAGTTTTTTCTTTGTTGTTAGTGTGCATTCAACAATCCATCCATTCCACAATAATAGTTGTTTATAACTGTTGCTAGAGCTTCAAGTTACCTTTTAACAATTTTATTAAAATATATTTTATTATTAATTAATGGTCAATATCTTATGAATATTGTAAACTAGCTATTTAGAGTTGTTTTGTAGATTTCCTTCTATTCTTTCTTCGATAATGTTTCTATTTTAGAAACTCAGTGTTTTAGAAACATTGCTCTTTGTAATCTTTATAAGAAGCACATTTGCTTCATTTGAATATATCGAAGATTTCAATTTACCATTGTTTCATGGTATCGGAGCAGTGTTGATCTAGCGGGAAAGATTTTTCGTCAAAAATTCATGTCTTTGGAAAGTCGTGATTATCCTTTGCATTAAAGATTTTGTTATGTGATTTTCTTTTGTTTTTCATACTTTTTTTTCCAAAATCACGTCTTTTGTTTGCTCGTGCTTGACATGATTTCTTCTGCCTGAAGTGCATGCGTCTTCTGTCTGCGCGATTTTTTGACCTCCTCCTATTCATGATTTTCATGTGAACGCATTAGCTTCTCTCACAAGGTTGCCTTCCACGGAGGTTGATAACATCTTTATGTGTGGTATCTTCCATTTGAGTGCACGCGGCCTTCTAGAAATTGTGATCTCTCTGTGAAATCGTGTTCGGCTATATTCTATGTGCACGTCATGTCTGCTCCTGCTCTCTGCGTCTTTCCTTCACGTGTTAGGCATCTGGAGTTCTGGGCATTTATTTCTTGGCCGTTTTCAGCAATCTGTGACAAAGATGAGCGACCTTCATTTTGAAAATCACGAGTATTTTCTAATTTTTTCCTGTGCGGTGAAGGGTTCTCTTCAAGTTTGGATGTGGGGCTATACATATTTTGTCTCCATCTATTTGCTCGCAGACCTAACAGTCTTAGCTATTACACTCTTTTTTGCATCATGCACGGGTTCGTAATCTCTTTTGTCTGTATCTATTGAAGCCTGGTGGTGCAATCTTGGATTTTGTGCCCTTTTTTTTTTGTCAAATTTTGTCTATGACAAATGGCGTCTTTATCACACATCATGCTGGAGGGCAGTCAAAAATTCAACGGGCGCAACTACAACACCTGGAAGCAACGAATGATGACGATCTTCGAATATCACTGCTTTGATCATATCATTCTAGGCAAAAAGACACGACCTACATTGGGAGATAAAAGATCAAGAAAAAATTGATGAGCAAAATCGTGAAGCTGTGATGCTCATTAAACTATCTATCACCGATGATCAGCTACCTCAGGTTCCATCTGGTAAATCAGCAAAAGAGATTTGGGATCATCTAAAAGATCTTCATGAAACATCCAACAAAAGCCATGTGTTCTTCCTGAAAAATGTGAAGAACCCTGCTGGTTCTAACTCTACCCCTGATGCTAAATTGGATTGCTTTTGTGTTTTTGCTTGTTTCGAAGAATTTTATACAAAAAATAAAGAAGTGCGCCAGGCAATAATCAGTACTAAAACTGAATAACAAGTAATAATAGAGTAACTGCAATATTATTAGGTATCTAGCAACTGCTACAATTAAATTGCATACAATAAACATACCCGAAAATCCTCAGATTAATTAATTAAGAAAGATCTGTAAGGGGTTAAATGTACTTAGCGTAGTCGGCCAAAGTTATTATAATGCAATAAAACTATAATCTTAGTGGGAATAATTGTTGGCATGTACTTTCAGGTAATTAAGTCCCGATTAGTTGTAGCGGGTTGTTATGGAACGTCACGACAGTTGGTTGCTCAACCAACCGCCAAACGTTATATGTACTCAGTTTTGTAGTTGAGAGATACTAATATTGTCATTATGATTATGATTCCATGGTTGATAGTATGGAGATACTTGTGATTGTACATGGTGATATTTACTAGATATGAATACAAACGTCTCATGATTCTAGCATATTGTATTGTTTTGTTTTGTATGTTACATATAGTTCTGTTTACTTCCTGTGTACGTAGTACGTTGATATAAACACTCTGCTAGGTAAACATTTGGCACCGTTGCCTAAGCGGACCAGGGAAGTACTCGTTACGATGGCAACGTAATGGGTCGATCGGAGGAGGAACCCATAGTAACGAATGAAGAAAGAGAGGACAACTTAACACGAGATTTGACAAATCTCTAGAACATATCCCTACGAGATCACGTACGGAGGCAAGCCCTCAAGCAAGAAATCCCTGAGGTAGTAGTGTGGGATCGACTCGAAGTGAACGACGAGGTGGATCACCTTCTCCACTGCATGCCAAGATTGTTGGCTCGCCACTCTATCATCTTGCAAGACCTTCGGGCGGAAGAGGAACAAGAACGCCGAAGACAGCAAATCTTGCAACGGTACAAGGAACGAACCAAACGAGAAGAGGAGGAAAGAGACACTAGTCGGAGACGTACCTCTGGCAACTAGCAATGATCGCATGAAATACCTGTAATGCCCGTATGGCCGAACAAGGACAAGAACCGAGTACCATTTGGGCACGAAGCGGAGGAGGAAAGAATTTGGCGATCATTAAGAGTACAAGAGCAAGGAAACCGACGGCCGAGATTTAGTAAAGCACATCAACACTTTGTGGAAGAAAGGGACGAGGAACCATTCATCACCCCGTACGTAGAAAAACATAAAAACCAAGAAAATGAGGAAGACTTGAGTGGTGAACTTGAGAACAGCATCCAACGCTTTCGGGAGTTGTCCATATCGGACGACGATGAAGAGCGGAGGACAGGGAGATATGAGCCCAAGACCCCTTGGCAGAGGGAGCACCAAAGCGGAGCCCAGGACACCCAAGGTGTAGAGGACGTTGACGAAGGACAAAAGAGTGACTCGTACATGGCCGAGAGTGCAAGTGACGCACCGGAACGTAACGGGAAAACCAGTCCAGTCGGGTTCAATACACGAGGAGGAAAACGGGGCAGGATGGTGACTCCAGAATGGCAAAAGTTACCAAAGTTTACGGGGAATGGATCAGAGGATCCAGTACGACACTGCAAGACGTGCGAGACAATTTCGATAGCGAGTGGAGAAGATGATCGGGATAACTAGCTAAAAGCATTTCCGGCGACACTCCGAGACAGTGCCATTGACTGGTACTCGGAGTTGGACCAAACACAGAAAGCTTCATGGAGGGTGCTGAAGTAGGCATTTCAAGATGAATTCAAGTTGTTGAGAGACGACAGTGAAATTGTGGCCGAGATTTATAACACCAAACAAGGGAAGCACGAAAGTGTACGAACTTACAACCGAATATTAAAAGACCTGCTAGGGAAACTAGAATCACAGCCAGCAGATGGTTTAAAAAAGAGATGGTTTATTGAAGGGTTGCTTCCCTTGCTACGTAAGAACATGAAGGTAGTTGTGATGTCCCCTTGCTAGACAGTTCTCGGGAACAGTGTGTTAGCCCTTTATTGGACCCTTGTGGGCTAGCCAGTTTGGTTAGAAGGTCAGTGATATTTTCTGGAGAGTTTGATCGTTCTGGTTTTCAGAGCCCAGTGACTGGTTCACAGCAGGCGTTGGCATTTCAAGAGTTCACAGCTTCGGACGGCACAGGAATATTCTGAGTTTTGAGCGAGTTATGGAATTTTAAGTGATTAAGTTAATTATTTAACTTAATGCCTTTTTATTAAAGTCACATCGACTTTAATATATTTTATATCACTTAAAATGTTCAAAAAGGAGATTTAATATTTTAATGACTGAAAATATTAAAAGTGCGCTCAAGTATTAAGTTTTGACTATTGAAAAGACTTAATAAAATATTAAAAGATTTAAATGATTGCAAAATGGCATATCTTCTTGGAAATGCGTGCCATTTAGGTATAAAGCAATCTTTGGCAATAGAAACTCATCTTTTGACAATTTCACTTTGCCTTGTGCTATTTTCTCCTGTGACCAGGGTTTGAACATTTGTCCATTGAGGAACGATAACTCTTCAGTGTTGAGTGCTTTTGAGGCTGTGAAAGATCAGATGAATTAGTACAGTTGAGAGCTTCACACAGAGGTTCTACAGATACAGACAGAGGTTTTATATATTCAGATTTCTTATTGTTTGCAAATAAATGAGGGTTTCTTCATCATGAGGCGTCCTCTTCAGCAACTCTTCACTTATCATCTTTGTTTCTTCAGCAATTGACTTGGCCGTACATTTTGCCTTGGGTGTTGTGCTTCTCTGGAAAAGGCGTGTGAAGGGAACTTGATAAAACGCCTTCCTTTTTGCTCTTCTTTGTGCTTCTACTTTGGCGTCTACTACTACCAGGCCATTGTATCTCATTTCTGAGTGGGAGAATCCAGATCTGGAGCTTGGGCGAGCTTATTTGCTTGAATTCTTCATTTCCGGCTGTCAAACTGGCTTATATCTTTAATTAAATAATCTGGAGATATTTCGGTATGTTTATCATTCTCAATCTATTTGTTGGAGTTAAATAATATCTTCTGTACTTTCTTTTTGAAGAAATTAGAGCGAAATTCACATTTTATGAGCAATTATGATGTGCGCCCTTTCTCTTCTGTCTATCAAACATTCTCTAAAAAATTAAATAACACATAAAGACTTAAGAAAATAAGGGTTTTGAGCTGAGAGCCAGCAGGGCTCATCACAGTAGTACCTCCATCCTCGTACACTGAAGCATACAATCATGCGATGGATATTTAAAGTGAGAACAAGACATCCTCTAGAGGGAAGAAGCATGATGATGAAGAAAGCGCGAGGGAGAGCAGGGATGAATCGAAAACCATACAAGCACTTCGTCGCGATATGCTAAGAATGATGAAGGAACTAAAAGCAAACAAAGAAGGATCCAAAGAAGCAACCAAACTATGGTGTACGGAATGTAAAATGGAAGGCCATACAAAGGCAAATTGTCCGAAGAAGATGTTCTATGACATCTGCAAGGTTATGGGACACTCCGTCAAAGAATGCCCGTACAATCTGAAAACAAGGAGTGCGCAAGTGTTCTTCACACAAGGGGAACAATCCACCCCTCCAACCACACCACCGAAGAATCAAAATAACAACGCATCCCTTGGTGGCTATCACAACAATCGGAGAAACATCACACCAAGAAGCAAAATCCAATATGACAGCAAAGGTCAGCCCATGATCCAGTGCCGGAGATGTAGCAAATGGGGCCACTTTGCCAAGGAATGCCAGAGCGGCCAAGGCGTCGAACGGAAGCTGTGCAAGTGGTGCAGTCTGGGCGATCACGAAAACACCGACTGTCCCAAGTAGAAAGGTATCAAACATACTGGAGGTAGCCGACGAAGAAGTCCTGGCAGTTACAAGGGCACAGACGAAGAAGGCTAACTATCCGAACCCCCATACAGAGAAAGAACGACTCCAAGAAGCCAGGGCCGAAATAGAAGAAGCAATGGCAAATGAACGGAGAACTACCAAAGTGGCTAGTACGTCGTTGCAGTCAGAGTTGGAAAAGAACATCGTACGGCAAGTACTTCACACAATTATACCAGTCAAGGTAACAGACCTTTTGCAAACCATGTCGCAACTAAGAGTAGCACTCACAAATATCATGACAGACAATACTCAAAAGGGTCCGAGCAAAGACACCATAGAACCGACTGGAGCAACTACGATCTAACGCTACTCGCAATTAGTGGCGGGAGGAAACCGGCGGTCGTACAGATGGAAATCTTGGGGATGAAACTCTCTAATACCATCGTCGACGGAGGATCGGGAGTTAATGTACTACCTGAAGATACATGGAAGAGCCTTGAGAAGCCCACACTCTAGCCACCGACATTTCAACTGGTGGGCGTTGATCAACATAATATCAAACCAATCGGTACGTTGATGGCACAAAAAGTGGTGATAGGTATGCAACAATTCCTATTGAATTTTGTCGTCATTCCACTAGAAAGAAAAGTGTACGATGCATTATTGGGATGGGGATGGCTAATTGCCGCCAAGGCGAACCATAACTTGAAGAAGAATACCCTCGCAATCGAGAGCCATGGGAAAAAGTATATTATCGATTTGAAGAATCAAGCGGTTAGTGAGGACTTGGCGTCTTCAAAATCTGATGAAGGATCGGATGGCGATGAAGAAAGGAGAACGATGGAGCCAAACAAGGAAGGGGTACTGGAAATTGGAAGTTGTTCGGAAGATGAAACCAGTTCATTGAAAGGGTTATTTCACTGGCAGATGGAGGACTATGAAGTTTTTCACCCAAACTGCAACATGCTGCAGATCAAAAAAGGAGAAGAAAGTGAAGATAAGGGCCTAGCCAGGGAGACATTTCTGGTAGAGTATGGCGAATATAAGGAAGGTACGACAGAAATAGACGAGACGCCAGCCCATAAGCTTGAACAAGATAAACTCATCAAGTACGAGGAACCAACACTCAAAAGTGTGAATCTGGGAGAACAAGAAAAGCCTAGGGAGATCCTCGTCGGTGAAGACTGGGACCCGGTACTAAAGGCGTCGGCATTTAAAATACTCATGGAGTACAAGGACACCTTCGCCTAGACGTACAAGGATTTGAAAGGAGTACCACCGGAGCTATGCGTGCATAGGATTTCGCTCGTACCGAGAGCCCAACCCGTACAAAAGATGTAATGTCCCTCAACCGGACTTGCCCTAAAAACCATTTATCTGCCATAGAATTTGTTTATTGATTAGGTTTAGGGTTTCTTCTTTCCAAAAGAATGTCCTTTTAATACGATAACCCTAGATTGGAAGTTGTATTCATCACATTAACAACATACTTGTTAGCATTAATATATAGATATCCAAAATCAGACATAATCATAAATACAGACTGATAAACACAAGAAGTCACTCAACCCATCAGGAGAGGAGAATTCCTAAGGGCCTATGGTCTACCACCTTCCAATGCCCAACCCGTATCTCGGGCCTGTGGAGCAGAATGCCTAGGTGGAACCCTCACCCCTCCATGACCCAACCCTTGCAATGGGCCTATGGGGCAAACTGCCCAACCCTTGTTATGGGCCTGTGGGGCAACTGCCCACCCCATGGGCCCTTGGGGCAGACTACCCAACCCTTGCTTTGGGCCTGTGGGGCAGAATTTGGGTGAGGTTTTTAGATGAACCACTTAAGTTATGACTCAACTCTCCTGGCGGGATTACAAACACAATTCAGACAATCGATATGTAGTCATTAGTATTTCATTTGTATTTACACATTTTAATAAGAGTATTTAATTTGATCAAACAGTTCCTTGAGTCCTAATATGAAGGTATATCAGAATACAAAACTAAATTGAGAAATATTCATGTCTACATGTTCATTATGTTCTTTCACAATTCAATACATCCTGCAAGTCCAATATTTGCAAAAATCAAATATAAATGTAGATTAATCATCATTAAAGCCATATCTATAGAAGATAAACCATTTGGCCTCTGATTAGTCAAAGACTACACAGTTTGCCTAAGTTCAATGCCAATTTCCAATATAACGAGTCTATTTCCAAATTCGATATCAAGAAGGCATGGTTCTGACACATTAGAGGGAACTGTGCGCATTCCAATGAATAAAGCATATCAATTATTTTAAATAATACATAGAACGGTTGGGCATACAAGGTTCATGCAACATTGTTATGTGAGATTGAGGACAACTAAATATTAAAGCTAAGTGAGTAGTCTCACCTGATTGGCTATGTCTTCCCATGACTCTTTATTCCTTAATCGTCTTCCTTCAACCTTATACTGGATTGATCATAGGATGAGGACAAAATATGCATAATCTACTTATGTTTATATTAAAGAGCCATCATTATTTATAAGGCTTAATAATTGTTGCAAGTATCATTATTGTATATTCACCAATGATTCCCCTATCTACTTACCCATATATATATATATAATTATTCTTTTACTTATATCCATTAGTATTCCTATATATATATATATATATAATTATTCTTTCCTTATTCATATATATTCTTTATTCATTGATAATGATATTATTCATTATAAGATTTACCTATATCTATGCATATATACTTGTATGCCTATTAAATTATATATATATATTAAATGACTCTATATTCCAATGCATAACAATCGTTGTTTCTGCTGTTTTATTTCTCCATGTTTTTCCCTCTTCCTTATTTTCCTTCCTTCTATTTATACCATTCAAGTTAGGTGACTCATGGGGGGAATATATTGTTTGGTGAAAGAGGTGGCTTTTCATAAAATATATCCCTTTGTTAAATTTAATTGCTACCCTTAAAGACTTATTATCACAATAATATCTATTTTTGAAAATAATATATTATTACTATAATTATGAGATTTCAGATTATATACTTATTTTATTATTTTATTTTGATGTTTTATTGAACATATTTTAATATTAAAGTATAATAATAAAACCAATTTCCTAATAGCTTATTATTATTTTATTCTAATGTATTACAATCTTTGATGTGTAATGATTATAATATTTATTTATTATTATTATTTTTGATATTAAGTTATTTAATACTAGAATGTAATAACAATAATTTGCCTATATATTATTATTATATTTGTTATTTATATATCTTTATATTGATATGGTATACATTTATTTTATATTTAATCTTAATATTTCTATTTATTTTATTTATTAATTTATTAGTATTTTAACACTTGGTCTTTATGGTATTTGCTATTTTGGGGACATGACAGAAGAGACCGTATAGGATGAATAAGAACTATATCGCGAAGGTTCAAGAGGAGATAGAGAAGACGTTGGAGGCGGGCATCATTTTCAAAGTAGATGTGAGCGAGTGGGTGTCACCGATTGTCATTTCCTTGAAGAAAGAATCAGAGCAAATCCGGATATGTGTCGACTTCCAGTGTTTGAACGCAATAACAGTTAAGGACCCGTTTCCAATTCCCTTCACCTACACCATCTTGGAAGAGGTTGCTGGACATGAAATGTACTCGTTCTTGGATGGGTTTTCCGGATATAACCAACTTTGTATTGCCGAAGATGACAAGTTGAAAACAACTTTTGTGGTAGAAGATGGAGTATACGCGTACCATTGGATGCCATTCAGGTTGTGTAACGCACCGGCCACGTTCCAAAGGATAATTTTACACATATTTGACAAGACGTCGGTGGGCAATTTCAGGGCGTTTTTAGACGACTGGTCTATTTTCAATGACAAGGAAAAACATCTCAAGGCTCTTGGAGAATGCATGGAAAGATGCCGAGCAGCACGTCTAGCATTGAACCCAAAGAAATGCAGGTTCATGGTACCATAGGGGAAGTTACTAGGCCATATTGTATGCAAAGTCGGGCTAAAGACGTATCTGACAAAATAAGGGTCATTGTACATATGGAGGCTCTGAAAAATGTCACGGGAGTGAAGTCCTTTCTCGGCCATGTCGGGTACTACCGGAAGTTCATTAAGAATTTTGCACAAGTATCATACCCGCTTGACTTATTGACAAGGAAGGGGCAACCTTTCATATGGACAGAAGAACAAGAAAAAGCATTCAAAGAATTGAAGGACTGGCTAATAAGTTCACCTATCCTAGCGTACCCGGACTGGGACAAAGAATTCCACGTACATGTGGATGCCTCAAACTTCGCCATAGGAGCAACACTTGCACAAGTCGGAACACACGGGCTGGACCACCCAGTATTCTTTGCCAGTCGACTACTCTCGAAGGCAGAGAAGAACTATAGTACGACTGAGTGCGAAGCACTGGGGATGGTGTACTCCGTACAGAAATTCAGGCATTATTTGTTGGCTACACCATTCACCCTCTATGTGGATCATCAAGCTCTAATGTATCTCGTGAACAAGCCTATAATCCAAGGCAGAGTGAGTAGGTGGCTGCTACTACTTTAGGAGTTCACATTCACTATCATAGTGCAGCCGAGGAAGAGCCACATGATCGTCGACCAATTGTCAAGGATACGGTCGGGAGAACCTGCACAAGGAGTAAACGAAAATTTTCTCGATGTGCACCTGTTTCAGATTGCAATACTTTCGTCATGGTACGAAAAGATCGGAGAATACTTGTCCACATCCACGTTTCCCAAGGAAATGGCACCGGCGAAGAGGAGAAAGCTCGTACTGAAAAGCAAAACATTTCAGCTAATTAATGGCTTGCTATACAGGATGGGGTCCGACCAGATCCTCCAAAGATGTGTTATAGAAGAGGAAATACCAGGGGTACTAAAGGAAGCACATGAGGGTTTGGCTGGAGGACATATGGGACTAGATGCCATGGCAAGAAAAATTCTCCTGGCAGGACTATGGTGGCCAATGATGCACACAGACGCACGGGAGTGGATGCTAGGATGTGATACTTGCCAGCGAGTGGGAAAACCTCTAAAGAGGGATTTTATGCCACTCCATCCATCACAGCCTCAGGAGTTGTTTGAGCGATGGGGATTGGACTTTATTGGACCATTAAAAGTGAGTCACCTACACCGGTGCCGATACATTGTGGTGGCGACAAAATATCTCACGAAGTGGGCTGAAGCACGAGCACTGCCAGATAACACAACTCATACCACAACCAGATTCATCTATGAGCAGATAGTGACACGGTACGGGATCCCAATCCAAATTACGAGTGATCGAGGACACTTCGTGAATCACGTCCTCCGACTAATGACAACAGAGTTCCGAATATTCCACAACCTATCTAGCCCGTACTACCCACGAGCCAATGGCCAGGTAGAGTCTACGAATAAGGTACTAGTGGCAATCATTCACAAGTCTTGTGGGGTAGAGGAAGCCGATTGGGAGGAGAGGCTACCAGTCGTCCTATGGGCATACCGTACAACATACAAAGTAACAACAGGACACACACCCTTCCAGTTGATGTACGGCCAAGAAGCAGTAGTACCAATGGAATACATGGTACCCAGCCTACGCATAGCCATAGAGAACCGGTTAGGAGATACGGAGAGTTTCAAGGAACGGTTGTACGAACTCAACAAACTGGACGAGCGGAGAGTGATGGCACAATGGGTCACGAAAAATATGCAACGAAGAAGGAAACATTGGCACGGCAAACACCTCTGACGAATGAACTTTCGGCCAGGACAATTAGTTTTGAAGTATAACGGTCGTAACGAGATCAAACTAGGGAAGTTCAAAGTACGGTGGTTAGGACCGTTCAAGATCAAAGAAATATGCGACAATGGGTGTATAAAACTCGAGAATTTGGATGGATCACCCCTGTCGAGTGCAATCAACGGATCTAAGCTAAAGATATATCAGGAGACAAAAGAGAAGAAACACATTATAGCCATCAACATGCTAGGCTACGCCACCAAGGAAGACTGGCCTGTACAAAAGGAAACACCAAGGAACAAGAATGGGGTTTGGGAGGCCCCGGATATGCACCAGAGGGAGTCTAGACGGAATCAAGCAGGAATCAGATAATGGAAGAGAGATTGGTGGAAAAGAAAGTGGAAGGAACTGCAGTACCACGGATAAACAAACACCTGACCAATGCAGTGTTTGGGACACCTGCACTATGGAAACGAATGGGCGGACATTGGAGTTATGTCGCACCATACGAAGGCATACGGAAGGGGTATCTGGCAAAAGAAATAGATGAAGAAGCACAAAAGGAGAAGGAAGAACAAGCGGCAAGAGAACCCCAACCTGAAGATAATGACGAAGAGAAGGAAGAATGGGATGATGAACAATGGGAGGAATACTTCGAAAAGAAGGCCCTTTGTTTAAAAACTGTGGTCATGACAGAGGACAAGTTTCTATCACATGTGGACGGGTATACAGAAGAAATATTGCAGCAAATGAGAAGAGAAATAAGAAAGGTGTCGAGGGTAAGGAAGATAGCAACAAAAGACGAACTCTGGAAAATACTACCCAATCCAACCGGACCTCCCACAGTAGAAGGCAAAGATGTTACATGGTCCCAACAGTACGAGAAAGGTATGTCGACGGCGGATATAAAGGTACTGGTCCCGTTCCCTTGCTAGATAAATGATTTAACGTAAAATACATAGGAACTTGTTGTGAAGAAGAATGTTATAAAAGATTTCTGCATACATGTAAATGGTATTATGCATCTGAATTAAAAATGAAGTCAAGGGACGAAACAGGGACAAGAAAAAAGAAAAAAGAAGATGAAGAGGAGAAAATTAAATCAAAAAAATTAAAAGAAAGTGGAAAAGGAGAAAGAATTAAACAAAAAGAAAATAAAAGGAAATTATTAAATAAAGGTGAAACAATTGAAAAAGCAAACACAAAGCCGACTAAAGAAAAAGTAATAAATTCGGCCAAAGTAGAGACTGTACGAATATATAAAGCACTTGAAACCATACGGCATCCACAGAGTCCGATAGTTGAACATATTCAAACCGTACGGCATACAGATTACAAGGAAGATTGCACCATACGGTTGGTGGAGGGTTTGGATTTTTTTGTGTACGGACTTCTCTTCAAACCGTACGATGTACTTGCGACATTGAAGGTGGCATCGTACGGTCTTTTATCTACACTGTACGGCGAAAGGAAAACATAGAGGGCTTCATCGTACGACAGATTGCAAGAAAAGGAGTTGGCACCGTACGGCGAAGGGAGGATACATAAGTTCCCATCGTACGGCAGATTACAAGAAAAGGTGTTGGCACCGTACGACGAAGGAAGGATACAAAAGTTGCCCTCGTACAGCGGATTGCAAGCACAGATATTGACACCGTACGACGAAAGGAGAACACAATAGTTTGTATCGTACGGTGAAGGGAAAGCACAGAGGTTAATACCGTACGGTACTCCATTGACATTGTACGGGTTCGCATTAACATCGTACGGTCCTGGCAGAGGGAACATCGTACGGCTTGGCAAGGAAACATTGTACGGCTTGGCAGAGGGAACATCGTAGAGCCTTTTACCTGCATCGTACGGTTTTGCATCGTACGGTATGTTAATCATTCTAAGCATTTTCAAATCGTACGGTTGAATAAATTCATAGAAGAGCACAATGGCATCATACGACAGAGTTGTGCAACAGAAGTGAACAATGTACGGCCTAGCAGAGAGAACATCGTACGGCTTGGCAAGGAAGCAGGGTACACTGTACGGCCAGGCAAAAGCATAGGGAATCACACTGTATGGCCAGCAGTTCAACTTAGCAAGGTACGGGATTGGCTAGATATTCAAATTTTTTTATAGTTGCTCCAATTCGACAATTGCAGTAACGGTCAAGAAGAGGGTAACGGCCGAATACAGGGTGATAAAACTCGGGGTGATTGTAGACACAATACCAAAATGAACAAGGGGAAGAAAATTGTGCAGCATAGGCCAAAGGTGGCACCGGCAACAGGAAAAAAGAGAATGGACACAGACCCAGACGCCATGACCTGGGAAAGCTTGACAGGTAATGAGTGCAAGCCATGGTGGAGGAATACAGTCGACGATCATACACTGAAGGCTGCATTAAGACAAGCTCAGGTGGACAAAGCAGTGTTAGTACCGCACTTCAATTCCCGTGATTTTGAGCCCTGGCTAAAGGCCATCGTGGAGAATTACTGCCAACATATGCATAGGTCCATAATAGATTACAGGGGGTGTCCAGTTACAGTTTTCTTCTGAGCACAAGATTTTGGGAGAGTATTCGGCATTCCAGCCACAGGGGCAGGAGTTAACAAACCAGGCAAAATGAGCCAGAAACACAAGGAAATAATCATCCAACAGGCTTGCAGGAACAATCTGACAGCGAACGAAAAAGATACCATATGGAATGCGGGCAATCGAGGGCTTCACAAGAGTTACTTGGCGAATGCCAAATGGAAGTGTTTACTGGATCTAGTAAAATGCCGATTGATAGCAGCAAGTCACGCATCTGATATCGCCCTGTGGATGGTGGATTACATGGTGGGAATCAGCGTGGGCAGAGTTTATAACTGGGGGTGGTTGCTATCAGAACGCATGAGGGAGTTTTTAGCACAGCTGCACAAGGCATTCTACATGACACAGCACGTGATTGCCTTGCTCTTAGACGCCATCCATACGCAGGTTCCAGAGGGTAGGTGGGGCCGATTGCAGCCACTCAAGCATCTCGATCCAGGATTACCAACAACATTCTACTGGACGACATTGGAGCTCAAGCAGGCTGGTGAGAGCTCTGTGACTGGAAAAAAAGGGTAAGGCCAAGAAGCATCCACAGAAGAAGAAACATCGGCACAAAGTGGGGAGGAAGGAGAACACATTGAGGTGTCTTCCTCAACCTCAGCAGGGAGTTCGTCGGAGGACGAAGAAGTATCAGTGGCCATAGGTGGGCGAAACAGAATGGAGGTGGCAGAAGCAGTCCCGCTTCAACCAGCAAGTTTTCACCTTGCCAGCACCGCCAGCAGGCCAAGACAGTGCACCAATGATCACCTTCACACTTCCAGCATCCTCCATTGGTGGCGGACGCACATTGAGAGTGGCAGTCGCAGTACCGGGCGCATTGCCAAGATGGGCACCACTAGGAAACATGACCGCCATATCTTCGAGTTCGGCAACCTCGGGCGACACAGCACCACCACCGGGATCCACAGTTGCACTAACAGGGTCGGCAGCCATACAACCAGGGTCGGCATTAGCAGTAGAGACAGCACCAGGAGTGGCAACGGCAGTAGCAGTAGAGACATCGCCGAGAGTGGCAATGGAGGATCTACCAGGGACATCACCAATGGTTTCCACTGAGCCGCCAGAAGTCTCAGGTACTTGGGGAACCGTCACTCCTTCAAAGCAAGTTCCCTTCGTTACACCGCCAGGAGCGCCAGGAGTGGCCCAGATTGATGATTGGCTAGGGGCATACGGCCTGAGAGTGGAGGTGGCTGAGGCACCTAATGAGAATTCGCCAAAAGGGGTGGGGGGTGATACGGATGTTGCAGGCTCAACCATTCAGACCCAGGAGAGTGATACAGCAATGGACATAGCAGAACAACTAGTGGAGGTGCAGCCAGCAACAAAAGAGATGTACCAGCAACCGCCAGTGGACACTGAGGGGATGGTGGTAGCAGGAGAGCCAATAGAGGAACAAAGAGGGGCGGAAAACCTTCCTTAAGATGAGGAGGATGCACCTGATGAAGAGGATGATGAGGATAGTGAGTCTAGCGGGTATGTGGTAGAAATATCACAACCAGATCCATCAGACCCCTTGGGGACAGTTCAGAGATACGTGGAGGAGCTCCAACACATGGGACAAGTCATGATGCAGGTGGGGCACATTTCGAAGGCCCTCAAGATTGGCCGTTCCGCATTAGTGGGCCAGGAGGTACAATGCCTTAGAGGGTTCCTATAGATGGGATGTGAGGCAGAGTTCGCTCGCATTTTTACCAACCAAGGTTGGCCGGCAAGCAAAACTGCAGCCATGCTCAGAAATTGGCGAGGCAACCCACCAAGGATGGCAGGAAGGGATGCAAAAGTTATAGAAAGCCTCTATCACATTGAGCTTGCATTTCGAGATGTTTTCTACAAAGTGAAGAGGCAAATACTTTCTGCCGAGTTGGCGGTAGCAGGAAAGGTAAAAGCCTATCACATGTTACAAAAAGTGAAGGAGGAATTGGCCATGACCATGAAGAGTCTCCAAACTCAGCTAGCAGACCAGACTCAAGTATCGGATGCACAGGCAAAACAGATAGCCACCTTGGAGGCCAGAGTGATTGGTTTAGAGGAAGGGAACCGCCAGAGGGAGGAGGAGTTTAGACGGAAGGAGGAAGAGACTCAGAAGCAAGAACAGATGTGGAGGGAGAAAGTTAACAAATTGGAGGAACAGTTGGCAACCACAAGCGTTGAGGCAAACAAAGTTAAGAGCCAGCTGATGGAGGCAGCCCACATGGTGAAAGTTGCGAGGGAACAAGAAATTCTTGTCGATCGCCAACTTCAAGTACGCACGGAGTAAGTCAAGCGATTGAAGGACCAGCACTCTTCGGCTGCTACGCCCACTTCATCAGTGCATCCAAGGACGTCCTCACTTCCCCCTCCCTCTCAATAATTTTATGTACAGCATCATTTCCCATTTTTGTTGTCTTGTCGCCTGGAAGGCAACCTATTTTGTGGGGGGGATGATGTAAGGGGTTAAATGTACTTAGCCTAGTCGGTCGTAGTCAGCCAAAGTTATTATAATGCAATAAAACTATAGTCTTAGTGGGAATAATTGTTGGCATGTACTTTCAGGTAATTAAGTCCCGATTAGTTGTAGCAGGTTGTTATGGAACGTCACGACAATTGGTTGCTCAACCAACCGCCAAACGTTATATGTACTCAGTTTTCTAGTCGGGAGATACTACTATTGTCATTATGATTATGATTCCATGGTTGATAGTACAGAGATACTTGTGATTGTACATGGTGATATTTACTGGATATGAATACAAACGTCTCATGATTCTAGCATATTGTATTGTTTTGTTATGTATGTTACATATAGTTCCGTTTACTTCCTGTGTACGTAGTACGTTGATATAAACACTCCGCTAGGTAAACAAGATTTGGTACATGTAAGGCAAACAATGATGAACCTGGTGAAATGCAACGCCCACCTCCAGATGATAATTTCTCCCTAACAAAAACTGGATCAAAATGCCTGAGAATGCTAGGCGTCCAGGATGGCAACAGCAAAAGGTCCAAAAAGAAGGTGTTTCAGCCTCCAAGAACACACGCCTAGCTAGAAGCAACAAGCCTCCCAAGGATGAAGTACGGCCCTCTGTAGGAAAGTGTACGGCCTCCTTATTGATGCAAAAAACTGAGGAAAGATGGCGTCCCAAATGATTAAGCCCTTTCCTTTATTGAAAACTGATAAATACTAAATAGTAAATCTGATGCAAGCACAAATGGACTCCAGGATGAAGCCCTCTCAGAAGCAATAATTCAGCTGGTATTTCACAACCTAACAATCGCAGAACACTAAAGAATTCTCGTTCTCCAATGGTGAAAATACTCTGAAACCCTTGTCTCAAGTACAAATATCAAGAAGCTAAGAAATGATGTCAAATGATCAAAAGGTGAGGTCGACTTGTTTCTTGCCTCTTTTATCCTCCTCAAAATGGCACGAATTCCCCAAAAGCACGACTTTTGTCATTTAAATATATTTTAAATGTATTCAAGTCACTTTATAATCTTTTATAATATTTCTTCAACTTGGGCGTACCATTTTTTGACTTAAGTGATTTAATCTCACTTTATAATATTTAAGTGGCTTTAATTTTTATAAAATCAAATTATAACTTTATAATATCCCCATAAGTTAATTAAATAACTTAACCACTAAAATATTAATATCTCCCTCAAAACTCAGTATTTTGACGTGTCGTCAAAAGCTGACAAACACTGATTTGCAAAGGCTTGCACTGAACCTAATACTGAACTGAAGGAGTGGAAATGACAATATCCACCATTATCTGCCACTGAGACCCCCTATCCAAACATATTAGCCTACGAGGGTCCAAGTAATAGGCTAACCCATCTGCTACTGATATTGACTAGAGTGGGGACATTACAAAATACATATTTTCTATCGTGATGGATGAAAAGATAACATTGCAAGCACACTTGACCAAGATCAAGGACATCCGTGATCAGCTTGAGGCGATTGGTTGAAAAATGAAAGAAGAAGATATGATAGTCATCACTTTGAAAAGTCTACCAAAATCTTACGATTTTTTTATCGAGACTCTCAACATTACTTCAGCTAATGTTGATTTGAAGTTTTCAAATCTTTGCACCATACTTCTACAACAGGATCGCTGGAAACAACAGTTCGGTAGCAGTGCTAGTTCATCCTCCACTGAGCAAGCATTTCCTGTCAAGACCGTTCAAAAGAATAAGGGCAAAAATAAGCCCTCTCAGTAGTCCAGTTAAGCGCAATCTTCAGATTCTTCCAAGAAGAAGAATGTTCAATGTAACTACTGCCATAAGTTTGGTCACATGAAGAAAGATTGCCAGAAATGCTTGGCTTCTAAACAAAACAAGCAAGGAGAGTCTAAGCCTAAAGCAAATGTTGCAGAGAACATTGAGCAGAAGGAATCTGCGTTCTATGCCTTCATGGGCAAGAGTCCTGCAGATCTTGTGAAATCGTTGCCCGGTACATTGATTCAGGTGCTTCTCGACATTTCACTCATCGTCAGGATTGGTTCATTGAGTACACTCCTTTCAGAGATTCAGTCATCTTTGGAGGTGGTGAGGAGTATACTATTTTCGGCAAGGGCAACGTACAAATTCACTCTACAAGGAGAAATTTGATATTTCTCGATGTATACTTCGTACCTGGCATGGAGTTGAACCTTCTTTCTGTCAGTCAGATTATGACACACTCTCCTCAGTTGGATATTGTTTTCAGCATACACACATGCAGCATTGTTGGCAGAGAGACTCGCACTACAGTCGTTCAGGGCCTGAGGATCATGGTCTTTATAGACCTATTGACTTTGGTGATTCTCAAGAGTATGCTATGGCAGCCAAGAGTACATCTATCAGCAATCTCTGGCATCAGCGTTATGGGCACCTGAACATGCAGTATCTCTCTCAGTTAGCTTGTGATGATTTGGTTGGTGGCCTCCCTGCAATTCAGACTCTGAATCATGGAGTATGCGAGGCTTGTCAGGCTGGAAAGCAGCACCAAACTCCCTTCTCGAATGGTGACTCTTGGCGAGCTTCCAAGGTATTACAGTTGGTTCACGCTGATTTATGTGGTCCAATGAATACTTCTTCAGTTACCGGTTGCAGGTATTTTTTATTATTTGTTGGTGATTTCAGCAGAAAAATGTGGGTGTATTTTTTGAAAAACAAATCAGATGTGTTTGGTATATTTCAGCAATATAAGGCATTAGTTGAAAAAGAGTTTGGTTCTCCAATAGTTACTCTTAGGTCTAATAATGGGGTGGAATTTTGTTCTTCTGATTTCTCCACATTTTGTGTTGCACATGGCATTAAACACCAACTTACCACACCATACACCCCACAGCAGAATGGTGTCGTTGAACGTAGAAATCGCACCATTACTGAAATGGCTCGTTCTATGATGAAGCATAAACATGTTCCTAAGAAATACTGGGCTGAAGCAGTTTATACTGTTGTTTATATTCTCAACCAATCTCGAACTCATGTGGTTAAGATGATGACTCCTGAAGAAGCCTGGTCTGGACAAAAGCCTAAAATCAGCCACTTGAAAGTTTTTGGCTCTATAGTTCATGTTTGGATTCCGAATGCCAAGCGCACTAAGTTGGATTCCAAAAGCCAGAAACTCATGTTCACTAGTTACAGTGAAAATCATAAAGTATACAGGCTGATTGATGTTGAGACAGATTGTCTCATCTTTAGTCGTGATGTTGTGGTTGATGAAGCTACTAGGCCTTTCTTTCAATCTTCTACATTTGTGCATCCTAAGGAACAGCCTTTGAATGCTTTTGAATTGGGTGTTTGTCTTCCCCTGAGTCCACCTGATGGGAGGGATTCTGCAATTGAGCAGCCACCTCAGCAGAATGTTCCACCACCTGCCCCTCCTCAAGACAATTTGGATCTCGATCCAGCTGATTCTGTACCAACCACACCTGGTGATGTTGTTCCTCCTAATTTAGATGTTGGTACTTCTACTCTCTGGCCTAAATGGTATGCTAAAACCATTAGTGATCTTCATAATGATGAATTGATCGAGGGTAGAATTGCTCGGAAAAAGAACAAGCAACAGAATACTATTAATTTTGCTCTCATGGCCAATCTGCATAGCATCTTTGAGCCTCAAACATATTCAAAGGCTAAAGGCGTACCTGAGTGGGAACAGGCTATGGAAGCTGAACACCATAGCCTTCTAAAGAATAACACTTGGGTCCTTTCTGATCTTCCATCTAGGAAGAAGCCCATTGGCTACAAATGGGTGTATAAAGTTAAGTATAAGGCTGACGGAACCCTTGACAAGTATAAGGTTCGATTAGTAGCCAAAGGGTTCTAATAGACAGAGGGCATTGACTATGAGGAGACTTTTGCTCCTACCGCCAAAATGAGTACTATTCGGCTTGTCCTTGCTACAACAACCCAGTTTGGTTGGAAAGTCCAACAAATGGACGTCAAGAGTGCGTTTCTCAATGGTGATCTACAGGAAGAAGTCTATATGACACAACATCCCGATTTCAAGGTTCCTGGTAAAGAACATCAAGTTTGCAAACTTGTGAAAGCACTCTATGGCCTTAAACAAGCTCCATGGGCATGGTACATGAAAATTGATAAGTACCTTACTGATCATGGTTTTCAGAGAAGCCCTTCTAACTCAAATTTGTATGTCAAACGGTCTGGTGATGATATTCTTGTGCTTGTTGTCTATGTTGATGACTTTATCATTACTGGCAGCTCAAAACACTTGATTGAGGAGATAAAACACAATCTCAATCAATCATTTGACATGACCAATTTGCGACTTCTTCATTATTGTCTTGGTGTTGAGGTTTGGCAGATAGTTGACAGCATCTTCATTTCTCAGTCTAAGTATGCTCGCAGTTTGCTTGACAAGTTCAAAATGAGTGACTGCAAACCTGCATCAACACCTATGGAGAAAGGGCTCAAACTATCAACAAAATAAGATTCGCCTATGGAAAATGAATCCGCATTCAGGCAACTAGTAGGCAGCCTCATTTATCTCACTGCTACTAGACCTGGTCTCAGTTTTGCAGTGACCTACATATCTCGCTTCATGACAGCCCCTAAATCTGAACATTGGTTTGCAGTGAAGCGTGTGCTGAAATATGTGAAAGGCACTTCCAAATTTGGCATTCTGTATGGAAGGTGAAAAGATCTTAAGCTGATTGGTTATACAGACTCAGATTGGGCAGGTTTTGTTGATGATAGAAAGTCTACTTCAGGGTATGTATTCAGTTTGGGTACAAGTGCAGTTACATGGACCAACAAGAAGCAGTAGGCAATGGCTCTTTCCTCGACTGAAGCTGAATATTGAGAAATTGTTAAAGCAACTTGTGAGGCAGTTTGGCTTCGAAGGGTGCTTTCGGACACGCAAATGTCTCAAGCAAGGCCTTCCCCCTTGTACTGTGACAATCAAGGGCTGTTGAAACTCACCAAAAATCCAATCTTCCATAAAAGGACAAAGCATGTTGAACTTCATTGTCATTTCATCCGCCAGCTTGTCGAAGATGGATCAGTAGTTTTGCAGTATGTTCCGACAGAGGATCAGACTGCTAATATTTTCACCAAGTCTCTCAAGTCCAGATAAGTTTGTAAAATTCAAGGGGCATAAGTTTGTAAAATTCAAGGGGCATCTTGGTGTGGTTGATAGATTGACTATTAAGGGAGGGCATTAAAATAATATTTTATTGTTAATTAATGGTCAATATCTTGTTAATATTGTAAACTAGTTGTTTAGAGTTGTTTCGTAGATAGTTGTTTAGAGTTGTTTCGTAGATTTCCTTCTATTCTTTCTTCAATAATGTTTCTATTTTAGAAACACGGGGTTTTAGAAACATTGCTCTTTGTAATCTTTATAAGCAGCACATTTGCTTCATTTGAATATATCGAAGATTTCAATTTACCATTGTTTCAAATTTAAGATGTAAAATTCTTCCACCACATCTTTTGATCACAATACATGTAAGGTGTAAAAGTCCAGCTAGAAAGATTTAGTAAATAGTCTCCTCCTTTTGAGAAAACTCAAACCGATAACCAAAGTTTCAAAAGTGAATTATAACTTGCAAATTGACCTTGCAAATATAAACATAGGGACTTTTTGAAAATGCATATCTGGCAAAACAGGTGGTGTTATTCAACCTAATAGTATGTTAGTTTATCTACAAAGATAATAAATTAATAATTATTGCTATTTTTCTAAACACATAAAAGCGATAAAATTGCAGTTTCCAGCTCTCTGCTGAGCATAAGTTTTACCTTTGTTATTTTCTCAAATTCAAAAATCCGTCCATTTGAAAGTGAGATTTTGTTTAGAACTATTGCTCAAGATTTAATTCTAACAACATAAGGTCGAAAATTCTTCAAGCAAAGCGTTGCAAGCAATAAATGTAAGGTGCAAAAATCTGGCCAGAAAGACATATTCAATACTCTCCTCCTACCATACACCATTCCAAAAGGAAAACCCAAACTTAAAACCAAAGTTTTGAATTGAATTTCAGGGTAAATGACTTTGGAAGATTTACATTTATAATCAGTGTTCCACGAGGACGCGTCCCCCCGGAAAAACCACCAGTTTCTGAGATGGGGAGACCCCTAGGAAACGTCCCTTTGTCGTCCCCCCGAAGTCTCCTCCTAGAGGGAGACGTTTCTGCATGGGAGACTCCAAGGAAACTTCTCAAAGACTTTTGGGAGACTTTTGGGAAACTTCTGGGAGACTTCCAAAGGCATCAGGCCATTAGCCTTGAGCCATTTAGTATTAGTATTTACTATTTCGTACTCTGTTTTTGAAGTTTGAAGTTTGAACATTGATGATACAGTGATACTTGATTGTAATTATGATTCATGAATCGTGATTATGAAACTCAAATTATGAAACGTCTAGTTCTTCTTGCATTTTCCAATGTCTATATTTTCATTTTGATTTTCAATGTTCAGTGGTTCACTAGTTCAATGAAATGATATATCATTGCAATGTGTTATTGTGTTTAAACTTTTAAGTTTTTAAGTTTTGTTTTCATGTGTTAACTTTACTTATTCATTAGGCTTCTATAGTTATATAATTATATTGTTATACATCTTTTTATAACTAATTTCTCAAGTACTATATGTATTTCAGTGCCACCCCCCCACCGCCGTCCCCAAACTTAGGCCCCCTATCCCCGAAACTCTATGGAACACTGTTTATAATAAAGTCGTCTTAGTGACTTATGTTAGTATTAAAATATTTATTATTTATTTAGTTGGGAGTTGATTTCCCATAAGTAGTTTCAGGTAGTTTGGGGAAGTTATGAGAATGCAATGCAATGCTTATATATAAGCATTTGCACAATACTTTTTTTTTACCAAGTGATTAATAATTATATTTTACCTGGATTTTCTCACATTGTATAAAGCATAACTGTTTTTGTGCCAGTGAAGTGCCGTTTATGAGAAGAGCAGTGCAATGGAGATAAAGGAATGTTGTTTTGAAATATATTGGAGAGATTACTCATTGAAGAGAGACGCTGATAGATGAATCAAATGAAGGTAATGCTAGGCAAGCTGTTGTCCATCTCTGCACTTAAAAACAGGTACATGTGAAATATAATCTGATTTGTATGTTTGCAAATATTTTTTGAGGTGTGAAGCTTGGAGAAGGAGGAGGTATGCATGTATATCATTTTGAATAAAAAGTTATTTGAGGCTGTTTTAAAATGTCTAAATTGTTGATTTATTCAAGCAATTTTGAAGTACAACTAGACTGTCCCTACAGTAGTTACTTCGCTTGTTCACTGTTCTTGCGGCAGTTATTTGAGCCTCTTTTGTAAACATATATGACCAGATTTATTAAAATGGGATTAAATTTTCAAGCATATAAAGTGATGTTGGAGATATTTTGGTCTTTTACAGTAAAATAGTGAGGGGACATTTTGCTTAAAAATAAAAATTGTATGTATTGGAGTGATGAGAAAAATAATGGACATGTTGCTTAAAAACAAAAATTGTATGCATTGGAGTGATAAGGAAAAATAAGGGAGTGCTTTGTTTTTTTTAGGAATAAAGTTAGTATTTTTTTCATTCCCCAGTTTTTTTGTTGGAGATATAAGGTGACTAATAAATGGGTGCATTATCGATTGAATCCAACACTTTGAAATGAATTTTTTTATCATGTCACCTTACACTTGGACTTTCAAGGATATCATGTCACTTTATGCCTGGACTTTTAAGGACATCTTTGTTACACTTGACAGGGCCTCAAAGACTCACATGCAACATTAAATGTATAAAATGTAATACAATTATATTGGAGGCTAGAAGCAACGAAGGTTGGAGAATATTCATCATCTCAAGCCCACTTCTCACCCAAAGATGGCACTTTGTATGAGAATCATGTGTTTTTGTTTTCCTTTAGTATGCTCACAGAATTGAAAAATTTGTATCTTGAGAAAAAAAATTTGAAAACAGGACGGGATCTAGTGTAAACTCAATATAGATCGTTGTCCAAATAGTTCAAGAGTTTGTGAATCTTGGGACTTATACCCTTCCGGGGGTCATGAGACAACTTGATGGAGCACTGTGGATGTAACTTGACATGGGTTGTTGTCCAATAATTCAAGAGATATGTCATTTGAAAGTTTGGGGAGATGGTAATCAAGGAACTCGAGAATTCAGCTCTAGAGCTACACCCTTCTAAGGGTTACGAGGTAGCTTGATGGAGTTTTTACTTGGTCAAGGAATTGTTTTTTTCAAAGAAAAGCTTCTAAAGAATATGTATTTGTGTTTTTTCAATCAGCATGTTTTGTTGTGTGTAATGTAAACCTTAAAGAAATGTTGGACATATAAAGGTTTATATTTGTAATAAAGTCACCATAGTGACTTATGTTAGTATTAAAATATTTATATATTTAGAAGTTAGTTCCCTATAGGTAGTTTGGGGTAATTTGGGGAAGTTATGGGATAGCAACACTTATATATAAGCATTTGCACAATACTTTATTTTTCACCGAATGATTGATAATTATATTTTATATATGTTTATTGTGCACATTATGGGTTACAATAATTTTACTTGCATTTTCTCACAAAAATAAGAACAAGTGGCTTTCAAAAACACCATGTCCACAAACCAAGCGCTGTTATTCAAACTACCAAAAGCCGTTACTCTACCTAATAGTGTAATAGGTTCTCTACAATGAGAACGATTGTTTCCCTTTTTCTACATAAGTATGTGTATATTGTTTCAAAAATTTATTTTTTCTTTAATATCTGGACATGAGAACCGGGTCTTCAAACTTTAATCAAAGATATCAGGAAAATCACCTGAAAAGTCAAACAATTATAACTCAAGGCAGCTCCGCTAAGGGAACTCCATAAAACTAAATTGAACCAAAAAATGCACTCTGATCCAATAAATTAATTTTAATAATAAACACTGAAGGCTGAAGATTTTCATTATCTCGAACCAGCTGCTCACTCAAAGATGGTGCTTTGTATGAGAAGCATGTGTTTTTGTTTTGCTTTTTTTATGCTGACAGACTTGAAGAATTCACATCCTGTGAAGTTTTTTCCAAAAATGGAAAGGGACCTAATGTAAACTCAATATGGATTGTTGCCCAGATAGTTCGAGAGTCTGTGAATCTTGAAAAATATACCCTTTTAAGGGTCATAAGACAACTTGATCAAGCACTACGTATGTAGCTCAACATGGATTGCTGTTCAATAATTCAAGAGACCTGTGATTCAAGAGTTTGGGGAGGTGGTAATCTAGGAACTCGAGAATTTAGTTCAGGAGCTACATCCTTCTGAAGGGTTACAAAGCAGCTTGATAGAGTTTCACCTAATCCAAGAATTATTTTTCAAAGAAAAGCTCTTAAAGAATATGTATTTATATTTTTTCAATCAGCATATTTTGTTGTGTATAATGTAAACCTTAAGCAGAGTGTTGGAAATTACTAAAACTCACATTTGTAATAAAGTCACCTTAATGACTTATGTTAGTATTAAAATATTTGTTTGTTTGAGAGTTAGTTCTCGTAGATAATATAGAGTAGTTTAAGGAAATTACAGGAATGCAATGCTTATTTAGTAGTTTGGAGAAATTACGGGAATGCAATGTTTATATACAAGTATTTGCACAATACTTTACATTTTACCGAATGATTATAATTATATTTTTTATATATTTACTGTGCAAATTATGAGTTAAATTTAAATAATTTTACCTGCATTTTCTCACAGAAATAAGAACAAAGGGACTTTCAAAATCGCCATATCTGCAAACCAGGAGCCGTTATTCTACCTAATAGTGTAATAGGTTCTCTAAAGTGACAAGAATTGTTTCCCTTTTTCTGCATCAGTATGTGTGTATTATTTCAAAAAACTAATTTTCCTTTAATATCTGGACATGAGAGCCAGGTCCTTAAACTTTTATCAAAGATGCATGAAAAATCATCTGAAAAGTCATATAATTATAACTCGGAGTACCTCTGCTAGGAGAACTCTATAAAATTTAATTGAACCAAAAACAAATGGCAGACTTTCCAATCAAATAAAATAATTTTAATAATAAACACGACAGTGTGCTTCCAGCTTTGTTTTTGTTGTTTGCTTAAATTCAAGCAATCATCCATTCAAGAGTATAATATTTTTTATTTTATTTATAAATATTGCTAGAGCTAGGTATAAATTCTTCTATAACAGTGTTTTCTGGCAGTACAAGTAAGGTGTAAAAGTCTGGCCAGAGAAATTTAGTGAATAGTAAGAATCCTACTATTCATACAACATTTGAAAAGCTATGACATAACTGAAAGCCAGGGTTTCAAGTTTGAATTCGAAGAAGGGGTGGAGCTTGGAAATTAAAAACACTGGACCATATAAGGTCCCTTAGCTAAGGGATTGTAACGGAAATTATATTTGAGTGAGTAAATGTGAACCTTTGTGTCCTTACAGAAGATTTCCTGTTAACAGGAAGCCATGTAAGTGCCGCTCTGACTGCCCTACACTTCCATCGAGCTTTATTCATTAACTTTGTCTTTGTCTTTATCTTTCTCGCCATTCTCTTCGTACGCTTCCCCGAGGTTTTAAACCACCTTGTTTTGGTTTGTTTTCCCCTCCTATTGTATGTTTTTCTTCTTCGCAGCCCTGCATCTCTATGTACTTGTCCGAGTGGCCGGGACACCGGCTGTGCCCGAGTCGGTATAGATGACTGCCACAGGTAGGGCCTCAAAATAAAAATAGGATGCTGTGGACGGTCTAGATTTCCAAATAGTTCGGAGTGTAAATCCTACAGTAACGTTCATCCCTTGTTTAAGCGACTTTTACTCCTGTTATGTTTGGTCGGGCTGTCTCCGGTCGCTCGTCTTTTATTTAGACAGTGTGAAAAAGTCCAGGTGGAGGAAAAAAATATCTTATGGGAGATAAATATCTAGCAGCTATAAGTAATAAAATATTTGTTGCAAGGAAAATATCTAACTATAATTTAAAATATATTTGTTGCAAGGAAAATATCTAATATAGGTTAAATTTAATAGTTAAAATTATTAGTATTTGATCTTACTAATGATTTTTTCTTACTTATTAGTAATTATATTTTAAAATTCATTTTTTTCAAAAAAAAATTATAAAAAAGACATGCTATATGCATCCTTAAATAATATTTATATTTTTTTAACAAAAAAGGTAAAAATTTAATCAATCAAAAAGAAAGCAAATAATTATTTTTTTTTATAGGTAAGTGCTACCAAGGGGGTAGCTCCCGTAATATAAATTCTTAACAAGAAAGCATGCATGCCCTTGCCACGAGGGGTGCAATACCACATACCAGAAGGATATGTTGAACATTCCTACAAAACATAACACACAGAACACAATATGCCTCATTTACCTCCAGGTTTTGCCAATCTTAACGCCATTTGATGTTTTAGTATTGAATAAGATGATTTTTTATTTGTGACCTCAGTCCATTCCTGTTCAACCATATGCGAAGAATCCAGATCATTGTTGTTTCCATTGTTAGTTCTAGGGAAGCAACATTCAGGGACATTGGTGGATTTGAAGATTGTGATTTAGATAACCCTGATTGTGGGGGGACTGAATCCATAGTGTGTGGAGGAGAAAAACCAATCAAATTATTCTCAACTCGAACTTGTGGGGCTGAACTTGTGGGGCTGAACTTGTGGGGCTGATGGGGAAGAGGGGCATGAAATAATAGTGTATGTCGACGTAATTAGTGTAGCGGAACTGTCCACCTTCGCTTCTGGTGCGATGACATAGTGGTTGGACTTCACGCCAATCCACCAAGTAGGTTGGGTTAAACCATGATTATTTTGCAGAAACCCCTGCTTCTTATTGCATCGGGCTGTAGCATGGGAGGTAGAGAAACATTTCTTGCATCTGAAAGCGATCTTTTCGTAGTCGAAAGGTTGACTCCAATGTCTGTTTCCTACCTTCAAGGAGAGTTTTGCTGGAAGACTTTTGGATAAATCAAACTCCACACATACTCGAGCATAGGTTGAATTCTCATAATTGATGGTTTCCTTTGAAATACTGTGATACTTCCCAAGTCCATTGGCAATGGCTTTCAAACACTCAATCTCCCAAAATTGTAGTGGGAGGTAAGGAAGTCATACCCAAAGGCACGTTGAGGAGAATGTCTCTGTTCGGGGGTCAAAGGATGGGAACCAAGGCTTGATGCACAGGAAATCCCCTTGAAAGACCCATGGGCCAGAGTTGAGAATTACTTCTTTATCTTCTAAAGAATCAAATTCCAGAATGAAGAAACCCCTGGCACAGGGGTAGATACTGATTTCGGCCTCCATATATTCCTTCCAATTGGTGCATATCCAGTTGTGAAGATCGCACAGTTTCAACCAAACCCTAAAAAATCTGCAAATTAAGGCGTGTTCTGATAAATATTCTTCCCTGTCATGCACGACACCATCCAAGCGAATCATGGGAATTGAATCTAAATGGCGAACAGCAAGCGGGGGGTAGAACAGAGATAGGTGGGGCACAATAGAACCACCGGAGACAAGTCGCCCATCAACCGCACGGTCGTTTTGCTCAAGTGCGGCCTTAAAATCTAATTTAGGGCATCTGCTTGTTCGCGAGGGAGAGAGAGGCGGAGTCTTGGTGTTCTTCGCAACCACCATTGTGCAGCATTCACTACCGTCCTTGACAGGGCAAGATGCATTCGCATCCAGTTCGCGGAAGGGGGAAGACCAAGCACCATCTTTGTTGGTCACGCGAGAGGAGTCAAGGAATTTCGGTGCAAAGCAATCCATGAGCGAAAAAAAGAAAGCCAAAGTTTGTGTTATGCAAGCAAATAATATTTATATTTATAATATCTAATCATTGAATTTATTTTTAATTTTATATTCTAATTTTTTTTACTTATTTATTTCTAATTATATAATAGATTTTTTTAACTTGTTAAAAACATAATGTAAAAGAAAAATTACTAATATAATCTAGTATTACAATTCTAACTTTATATTATTTTTTATTGGTAACATAAGTACCCTCGCACACACAACATTGTACATAGTCTAAATCTATGACCTCAGCAGATCTAGTATTACAATTCTAACTTTATATTATTAGTTCCTCCCAAGGGAACTATAGGCAATTGTTAACTACTTATTAATAACTTTGCTTTTAACAAATGAGAATTCAACTTGTTTTCTTATTTGACAAAAAATTGTATATTGTTAAAGTAAACTTGCAAAATATATAATAAAACATTTATCCAAAATTAATTTTCTCAATATAATTGGCAAAAAGTTTTGAGCATAAAGGAGCATAAACTATAATCAAAAAAATATTTAACTAATTTTTAAGAAAGTTTTTGAACTCTTCAAAATTAGTTTACTTGTTATATTTTTCATTCTATTCATTTATTTACGTGTCATATCTTAAATAAAATATAATTCAAATATATAAAATAATCTAGTAACAAATTCAAATAAATAATATATTTTTAATATATTATATTGTTAATTTAACAAAATATTATAACATTATAGTATATATACTATATGTAACATATATAATGTATAATATATAATTTGAACATTCTATTACAATATTATAATATATATACAATATAGTATGTAACTTGTATAACATCTAATATATAATATAATATATTAAATAATAATATTATAATTTAAAATTATGTAATATATTATCTTTAAAATAATTTAATATATTTCGAATATATTATATTATTAATTATTTTTATAATATATTATATTATATTAAATTAACATCTAATATATTAAATTAATCTTGTTATATAGTGATTTATTTTTTCATTGCTATTTATTTAAAATTACTCTTTTTACCTAAAGATAAAAAAAATATTAAAACAAATAATTTTAGTCCTAACAAACAATTTTAGTTCTAATTGCTTTGCTCAATTTCTACTTCATTTTCATATTAGGTATAATTTTGTATTACTATAGGCTTAAAGAAACAAATGTATTAAAATTGTAGAATGTTTAATTGGCTAGTCACTATCATATTTACAATAACTATCATTTTCTTTATAGACCCTTAGGAATATTTTAAAAATAAATACTATCTAATAAACCATCTCTAAATGCCTATTTACAATTTTTTTGTAAGGGGTAAAATAAGTGTATCCAACATTCACACTACAATCAATTATGAATGAAGTTGGCTTTACCTTTTGAAAAGTGAGGGATATTTACATACATCATATTTTTAATTATTAAATATAATTTTGTTTATAGATTGTTAGGAAATATTTTTAATATTTGTATAGGTTTTCAAAATTTAAATATTTGTTTATTTGTGATATTATGTAAAAAAAATTGTTATTTTTTGTACGAACAATGCTTAATATTGTTTGATTTTTATAGTTTTATAGGATTTTGTAACATATATATTTGATCATTTTAATATGTATTTGACATGTTCAATATATTATTTTTTATCCTCTAAACTAATATTAAGTAAAATGTCTTTTGGGAAAATCTTTTGCAACAAATTGAAATAATTTTTATTCAAGTACTGATTTAGGAGTGTCCATCACAAGTGGATTATTATCAAATGTTTTTTAAATTCAAATGGATTTAAAGAAAATGATATTGAAAAATTTGCAAGATCCATTTCAAATAATTACAAGAAGAGGTCAATGGAGAAAAATGTCAAAAACAATTCATGCCTCTTATGATAAAAAAAATTGCATTTTACAATTTTTTATGGAAATTATACTATGGAAAAAATACAAGGAAGGAAATGCCCATCATATTATCAATTTTTTTCAAATCTACTTGAACCATATTTAGCATCATACTATTGTTTTGAGTATCTAGCCAACTATTTCTTCACTATATATTAATTTTTTTAATGAATATAATGCCTTACATGTTCTAACGATATTCTCTTGTGCTGTTTTCTTTGATGTTTTAATGTCAAAGAGAAACAAATATTTTTTATTTTAATCATATAAATATTGAAGTACAAAAATATCTAATTTATTATTGTTTTACAAGTTATTATTTTATAGCTACAAACATACATAATTTATTTTTCATAAATAAATTGTTAAATATATTTTATATATTCTCTCTTTTGTTATCAACCCTAGCGTCTGATAGATGGTTCTTGTGCAACGCATGAATCCAATGGTGGATTCTTTTGCTACTGCTACGGCATCTTTTACAGAGCGGAGTGTGGCGGCAGGAGAAATAAAAAAGTAGGCTATGAGATTGAAAGTTGTGGCAAGGAAAACGAGAGTCACTCAGGTTAACGATTCAGTGGATTCTACTTCACATTTGGATGCTATGGAAGAAAATATTGACGTGGAGGGAGAAAAAAACACAAGATGTGCAAAAATCCTCGAAGCAGCAACTGAAACGCCCAACACAGAGAGTATGATTTCCACCCAAAATTGTGAAGAAGGAGAAACAAGTCCAGAACTTCCAAATGAAGCACAAGGTAAAACCTTAGAGTTTCAGTTGCCTGATGAAGTTGTTGATCTCATTGTTGAAAATCAAAGTAAAACTATTTTATTTTTTTCTGAGAGGAATTCCTATAGAATTGGATTTTTTCAAATGGGCAAAACAAACTAGGAGAACAAGGGATGGGAGATTGAGAGGATAAGAGGTTTAGGCAAGAATTATGTCTCATGTATGTTTAAATCACCAGAGCATGCACAAGTTGTATTGCAATATGGAACATGGACGATCTGTGGGCAATTTGTTACCTCCAAGCCTAGACATTTGACTTTCACCCAAAAGGACCCTCCCAATCTCACTACCCAATGTGGCTGGAATTGCCATATTCAAACTTAGTCTTCAGCACATACCTTAAAGACATTGTGGCCCAACTGGGTAAAGTAATCTGGTGCAAACAAAGTTCTGACAAGCTTGCTAGTCTAAGAGTTCACCTGAGAGTTTGTGTGGAAGTGGATTTGAACAAACCTCTGCTAGAAACTATCAAATTATTTGGCCTCGGTTTTGAAATAGATCAGCCAATAGTTTATTTGAACAAGCCTAATGCTTGCTTTTTTTGTCGATAAGAGGGCCATTTGATTCGAGATTGTCCTGCCAGGAAAAATATCCTTGTTCTTCCCCAATCTGCATTTGTTGCACAAAATTCTTTCAAAAATTCATCTCTCAAGTCTCCTACTATCCTTAAAGCACCATTTGCATCTTCCTCTCAAACTAATTCTATTATACCCCCCCCACTTGTGATCAAGCTCCTTTTGATGTTGATCCTTTGAGTTCCTCTTATAAAGATGTGGTCATGTCAGATGAATGGAGAACTGTTAGAAAAATGAAGGAACCCTCTCCCTCTTCCTCTTGGCCTCATTCTTTAGCCAACAGATTTCCACACTCCCATTCTCAAGGCTTGTTGAAATCCCCTAATAGGTCTGCTTCTCCTCCTCCTAATTTTAGACAGAGGTCAAGGTCTCCACCTATTTCAAATGAAAGATCAAGTAATGATCAGGTTGTCTCTCTTTCCAACTATTTTGGAGTCTTGCCACAAGAAGAGGATAATAACCCTTCTCGTTATCCTTGAATTGCAAAATTTTATCTTAGAATGTGAGAGGGCTTTCTCACCCTCAAAGGAAATTTAAGGTTAAAGCCATTGTTATAAAATAGAAACCTGATGTTTTATTTTTTAAAGAAGTAAAACTAAATAATGTTCGCCTGGATATGACTATCCATACATCGCATAGTGAGGGTTATGGTGGAGCAGTGCTTGGTTTGTCTCCTTGGATTTCAAACATGTCATTGATAAAGGAGAGGACCCATCACATAGTTGTGTTTGGGCCCTCTCCTTTATCAATGGGTAGCCTATTGGTTTTTGCTCCAAATATGCTCCCAATAATCCTAAAGATAAGTCTCTTCTTTCGAATTGGATGGCTAAGTACCTCCCTAGTGTTGATTGGGTGATAGGAGGAGACTTTAATATGGTTGAACATCATGAAAATTATAGCTAGTTCAATCATTGTAAACTCAGCCAAGAGGAATATGAAAGATGGATTTATTGTCGGAACATTGTTGGAGTGGTGGACCCCATTCACAATAATTTTGCCACCCATGCAACTAATTGGTTTAAATGGTCCAATTGAAGATCGTGGATTGATAGAAATTTGACCAAATTAGATTGATTTTATGTCTCCCACAACTTGAATCTAGAGGTTTATTCTTCTAGTTCATGTGTGCTAGTTGTTAGAGTAATAAGTTATTATGCTTAATTAATTATAGCATACTGGTTAATTAATTAAGTCACTTATTCCTTTAGTTTCTTAAGCTAAACTTAGGCACATTAATAATTATTTATTAATTATTAAGTGTGCACACTAGGGTTTCATTTAGGGTTTCCCTTTTAGGATTTCTTGATCTCCTTCTTAAGGATTGATCTCTTTGTAATAATTTGAAATTCTGAATAATATCAATTTTCACTTTTCATGCAAAACTCTATTTTTTTTATGTTTTCTCTTCTATGAAAGGTGTTTAGGTTTGCATGTCTGATCTAGGGTTTCTAACATGGTATCAAAGCTCCAGACCTGCAGTTGTTTGTTCGTGATCTGAAGATATGGCTTCTCAGTGAGTTTTCAGTGCAAGGGTTTCTAACATGGTATCAAAGCTCCAGACCTACAGTTGTTTGTTCGTGATCTGAAGATATGGCTTCTCAGTGAGTTTTCAGTGCAAGGGTTTCCATAGGCATCTTTTCTGCAACATCTAGGGGTAGCCAATTTTTTGGCACACTATGGGCTCAAACAGACGTCGCCATCGCGTTCACAACACCCCAAAACCCTAGAAACGCCTGTCAAATCATCAATTTTGGTGAAGTTGGTCTGGGAAGCAAAAAAATTTGCCAGGCCAGCATGCATTTCGAGGCAAATTTTCTCACGAAAATCGAGAAAAATTTGAAACTGCTCATTGGTTCTTGCACCTGCAGTTCAGAAGGGGTCCGCCGCCGCTGGCAGCACCCCCATGTTTCGCCACCACCACCGGCATCCGCCCCTCTGCACTCGCCAGCCCCCGCGGGCTCCATCTGCATAGTCCACAGGTCATATGGGGGACCAGGCGCTATGCACCTAGCCCCCGACCCCTGTAGCTCTAGTCGACGATTGCATTGAGGACCAGGGGCTCCTCCCCAGCCCCCAGCCCTGTGCCCATGGTCACATGGGTGACCAAGGGCCGATTTTTTTGGCAAGGGGGCCAATTTTTTGCGGCAACGGCCAGATTGCCATCAATTTTTTTGCTATGAAGTGCTGACATCAGCATGATGTCATCGGTCGTACGGCCCTCTTTGCCCCTCCTAGCCCTAATTTGCCCTGAAAGAGCTATTTTTTTGTTTTTGGCATAACTTGGGCATACGGTATCGAAATCGAGCAAACGAGATATCGTCGAAAAGCTAGTTCTGAGCACTATCCTGTGGTGCAATTTATTTTACAGTATTTTGTTGTTTTATTGCATTTATTGCTATTTGAAGTTAGATGTACTTTTTATGCTTCTGAGCTCATAACTTTTTGTGATGATCTCCGATTTTCGCTATCTTTGCGGCGTTGGAAAGGTATTGAGGATATTTATGTTGTTGTCCATGCACTTTTTTCTGTATCTATCCCAAGTCTATCGTTAATCTAGATTTGGCCCGATGGGTGTTTTGGAGATTACTTGCATGTTTTGACAGTTGGGAGAGTGCAACTTGCATCTTTGCACTTCGTTTTCAGTAATACATCATTCAATAATCGACTGTTGCTTCATAGATTCCAGGGTTGTTCCTGTTTGGAGTTTTTCGAGTGTTCCGAGGCATCAAGTCTGTTGTTGCTTTTTTCATGATTCCTTGAGTCAATCAATGACTCTCATCCGGTTTCAATAGTAAACAAAAGTATCTTTCCTTGCTTGCCAGATTTCGGTTCCAATGTTCTTCCAGTGCTTCTTTGTAGCATGTCATATCATTGTAGGGGGGTTTTGTCCCATTGGGTTTTCCTCCTCTACCTCTTTCTTGCATTTGTAAATGGGTACCTGATCAGGCCTAGTTGTCGGGACCCATCTTTTCTTGCATGCATCTTCTTCTAGTGTTTTAGCTTCTTCCTAAGTTCATATTAAGGGGGGGTGTTAGAGTAATAAGTTATTATGCTTAATTAATTATATCATACTGGTTAATTAATTAAGTCACTCATTCCTTTAGTTGCTTAAGCTAAACTTAGGCACATTAATAATTATTTATTAATTATTAAGTGTGCACACTAGGGTTTCATTTAGGGTTTCCCTTTTAGGGTTTTTTGATATCCTTCATAAGGATTGATCTCTTTGTAATAATTTGAGATTCTAATAATGCATTTTACACTTTGAGGTTTACAGAACATCTTCTTTGGTTCTGCATGTCTTTTGCATGTGACAGGCATCCATTTGCATGTAGGTGATCTAGGGTTTCTAACACTAGTTGATTATATAACTACTCTTTCTGATCATTTTCCTATCATTTGTTCTATCTCTCTTACTCAAAATCCTGTTCCTGAAGATGAACTCCCCTACAAGCTTAATACTTCCCATTTAAAAAACCCTGAATGTGTTTCCTCTTTGGTGGGAATTTAGAATTCTATCATGAAACCTCGGGAGAGTGAGTCATGGATTACATGGTGGTATGCTGCTATATCCAAATGCATTGAGTTTCTTCGATCCTTTAGAAAGAGATTAGCTTAGAGACGTAAACGTAGGGAAAAAACCCTTCAAGAAAATTGGAACATACTAGGAAACAACTAAATGCCAACCCTTTTGATGAAAAGATTCAAAAGTCTATTGTTGTTACTGAAGCACAACTACAAAAATTGGAACATTATAAGGCGTAGGGTGCTAAAATCAAAGATAGGCTTCATTGGATAAAGGAAGGGAATAAAGGTTCTAAGTTTTTCTTCAAATATCTTAATTATAAACATAAGAAGGAGAAGGTAGGGGCTATAATGGATGAAGGGAAACTTCTCACTAATCTTGCTGAAATTATTAATTTGTTCTAGAATTTTTATGCAAAATTATTTAAAGAAGAGAAGAACTAACAAGATATTCACTAAGTTTTGGAAGAAGAAGTTCATAATTTTGTTCCTAATAGGATTGATCCAGGTTATAGTCGATATTTGGATCGAATTCTCTCCATAGAAGAACTTGAACATGCCCTTTTCTCTATGAAAAGAAATAAAATTCTTAGCTTTGATGGTCTTCCAGTTGAATTTTATGAAACCATGTGGCATCATATCAAATATGACTTTTATTTGTTTTACTTGGAAGCTCTCCAAAAGGGATCCTTAGGTCCAAGTATTAACAAATGTTAGTCAAAATTATTCCTAAAGGGAAAAATGAGGATTTTATTGCTAGTTGGAGAACAATTACCTTGTTAAATACTTCATACAAAATCATAGCTAAAGATTTAGCTATCAAGACTAAGCCAATTGTGCAAGGTATAGTGAGATATGAACAAACAGGTTTCATTAAAGGCAAATTTATACTTGATAATATTATGTTGGCTTGGGAGACTATGGGTAGGCTCAACAATTAGGTCAAAATGCTTTAGTGATCAAGTTAGATTTTGATAAGGCTTGTGACAAAATCTGTTGGTGTTTCATTCTTATAATGTTGCAATGGTTGGGTTTCAGTCCAAAGATCCAAAATCATGTGCAAATGTTGTTTAAAGTTGCTAATGCTCACCTTGTTATTAACCAATCTATTTCAACACCCTTTGAGCTTCAACATTCCATAAGGCAAGGGTGTCCTTTATCCCCTTTTTTATATGTTCTCACCACTGATGCACTTGGATATATTCTTCAAAAGGCTAACCAGTTGAAGCTTATTAGAGGTATATCCATTCCCCAGGATAAGCTAGTTGTCAATTCTCTCTTTATTGATGATAGCATGTTTCTTCAAAATTTTGAAGAGGAATTAAAACACACTTTGGGCATCCTTGATCTTTACTGTGTTGTTTTTGGTTCTCAACTTGCTCATAATAAAACTGAATTTTTAATGTCCCAAAACTACTCCATTCCTCATTAGATTCCTGAGGAATTGAGGCTTATTAAACATGAGGAGATAACAAGCTATTTGGGTATTCCTTTTGGTATAGGGGTCTCTCTTTCTAAAATGTGGAGGTGGTTCTTAAATAGAATAAAAAATAAATTGTTCAATTGGGGCCACAAATTTCTATCTTTAGCTGGTAAGATATAAGTTGCTAACAAGATTCTTATCGTTACTCATATTTATTACTCATCTTGTTGGATGCCTTCCAAGCAAGGTTATGAAGAATTGAATAAAATAATTCAAAAAAATTTTTGGTCTAAATAGGATGGTAATGTTGGTTTTATTGTTTCTTCTTGGTATCAAATAGACCCCAAAATTCAAGGGATTTGCCTTGTGACTAAATGGATCATTTGGGTTGCGAGTGGGGATGAGCCATGGAAAATCTTGGTCCGCCATAGAATTATGGAAGCTATAATAAAATTAAAATGGAAAGATGTCAATTGGTTGGAGAAGATGTTAATGTATCCCTTCTTTTAAATCAAAACCTCTTTTTGTAAGAGCTGAAGATATTAGCTCGACACTTAGGAACACCTGCAAAAACAATGATAAACCTTCCATAAGAGGATATGCAAGAATGAGCTTGCTTGATATTAAGACCTCTCAAATGATGAGGTATGAAAATATGAAAAGTATGATTACAAATGATACAATAACCCTCCTTATATAAGAAAGGGTGAAATACAAGATGCATTAAGATGTTGTCATGTGTCTTGATTAAACATCATATGACAACAAGAAAACCCTAACAACCTACCTAGGGAATGATAACCTGATTGAGATAAGTTCTAGAAAAGACAACTCATATTCTAGAAGGAATCTTATCTCCTACAAACATGGAAAGGGTAATGACCCCATTATTAATGATTTATTTAATAATGCAACCTAGGACTAAATTATTAAATGCGGACCTAAGTTAACTTATGCTAGTGTAATAAATAATTAATTACAGTAACACCCCCCCATAAGTGCAACTTAGGGAGGAAATGAAAAATGCAATGATTATGTAGAGATGATGGGTCTCGGCTACATTATGGCCATTTTAGGTACCCATTTACAAAATCTAGATGAAATGCAACAAATCTCCCACAAACGGAGAAAAGGGGAAAACCTAGTGGAAAGAAAACTCCTCTCCAAAAAGGAGATGAAATGCAGAAAAGAGTGAGGAAGGATGGAGGACTACCAAATACTCTCCAAGTACACTATTTGTCACATGGATACAATACAATCAATGGCCCCCCCATAGGGAGGAAATAAAGAGACTAGATAGCGCCCTTATAATATGTGATCACCTGCAAGAATGGTAAGTGTCTGAAGACAAAACATGATCCAATATCGACAAACAACTTGTCTCCCTTTCAGAAGAAACGAAACCAAGTGCAAGTGTTGAGATGCTTCTCATTTCGGATAGGAATTGAAGGAAGGATGGATGAATATGGATGTTGATGATGTCTCTGAAAGCTGATTATGTGTCTCCTTGCCCGATGAAGATGAAGATGTCACAATCAAATCAGGTACATGTCTAATCAATGAAGAAGGTGACAAATCAGGACGATATGGAAATTGATGCTGAACAATATCCAAAGACCATGATGGTTTGATAGCAGGTGTGCAATGGTTGTCATCAAACAGGAGAGATATCCCCTCAAATGTGTCCTCCAAATTTGAAATGTGAGACTCCACAAACAAGGATGCAATGTTTGATAGATAGGAATCCCAATCAAGAAGACAATGAGGTACTTTTTGTAATGAATCACTAGATGTGCTCAATGAATCACCACCATGAGAATGTTCCTGTTGAATAAGAATTCTAGGAGCCTCGATCAATGACTTTGCATAAGGAATCATTGAAGGTGAAGGTACATTAAATGTCTCTGATGGAGAAGGAGTATCTGAAGAACCCTCTTCATCCTCATCTGAAGATTCAAAGTATTCCAAATATTCAAACTCCCGCATAGTAACTGCATCATAAGGTATCTTGTCTGAAAGAGGAAGAGGCACAAGATAATTTGAAACAGGATCATCTAGGAATGGATGAGTATCATGATCTCCATGTATCTCCCAAATTTTAGTCTGAAGAGTGTGAGGGCAGTCACAAAGATCAACACTTTTCAAAGTGGAAACATCAATATTTATTGCAATGACTCCTAAGACATGATCCCTTTTGCAATTCAAAGCAAAATTCTTACTGTCAGTACCAGGAGGGGGAACAAGATTATACAAATGAGGCAAAAAATGAAGACATCAAAGATGTGTGATGATACCATTTCTCCATTGTGTATAGTTTCCCCATTTCAACATGATCAAAGCAGGATGAAATGAAAACCCCATAATGAACTATGAATGATCTCCAAAATTACAAAGACAATATCCTTCAAAATCAATTATAAACTCCCAAATATGATATATACTGCAAATGAAGTCTTCCCAAACTGATAAAACCTCTCCAGGACTCGAGATGTCCAAGTAATCAGTCAAAATGCCAAATATACAAAATACTAAATAAATAATACCTGGTGTTGAATCTTGAAAATATGCATGGACATAATGATAGAGCTTTTGAATAGCTTCACAAAACAACTTGAATCACCAAAATCGAAAAAACTGGTTGAAATTTATGAGCTCGGAGGTCGAAATGGGAGATTTGAATTCAAATGGATTTGATTTGTACGTGCAGAAAAATCTAGAAAAATGGCCTACACCACTGTGAAGTATGCGGAATCAGCTTTCCGATGATATCTTGTTTGCAAATTTTTGACACAGTGGCCGAAAGTTATGGCAAAATTAAAAAAATAGTTGTATTAGGCACTTTGAGAGTACCCAGGCTAATCAGGCGCAAAAATAGAAGGCTAAAGTGGCGCAAAAGTTCAGCCCCCTTCAGCTAGTTCCAGGTCTCCAATATGACGTCGGCTATAGAATTTTCAAAAAAAGAAAGCGTCGCCCCTGGGCGGCGGCAAAGTGGACCCTCGGCGGTGAGAGGGTGGCGCCGTTCATTGGCGCCACCGGCTGCGTTGGAGCCCCCCAGGCTGATGATGTGACCAGGGCCAAGGATCGAAGGGCTGTGGAGCTCGACGAAAGGTGAGAACGGGCACCAGCGGAGTCTGCACGAAAAGGTGGCGGGAGTTATGCCGACGTTGGAGAAGATGTCAGCGGTGGGCGGGAAAGTAACTCCGACGGGGCCGACAAGGACTGTCGGATGTGAAAGTGACCAGGTACAATGGTACTGTAGCCATATTTTTAAAAAATCAAACCTCCAAAAAAATTAAATAAAATGCCACGATATGATATATGCCCAAAATAAATAGCCCGAAAATATTTTTTATAGCTCGATGAATAAATTTTGCAGAACATATAAAACTAGTAATCGCACTTGGGGTGCAATGGGTACGCCGAAGATAAAATATGGAAATGAAGTTTAATTAATTGCAATAGGAAATGCAGATTATTGATTGAATTGTAAGTAATTTGGGTTGATTTGTACAGTTAAAAACCCACTGCATATATGAGTCAAATTAAAAACATTTAAGAGACCTGAGGAAAATAGATGAAGCTTTGTAAAGAATAATGTATTAACTAATGAAGCCGATCCAATCTGTACTATTCGGTCTTTGAAAAAAGGTGTGCAAACCATTGCATTTACAACATACATTAAATAGTAAATAATATTTGATTTGTGTCATGCCAATTCATTGCATTTTGACATTTGTTCTTAAAAGTACAAGTAGAAGTTTAGTGGCAGAAAACTGATAGGAAATATTAACTGTATAAAGGATAAACTCTGTAAAGAAGAATGTATGAAGTGTAACATATGAAGATATTCCGATCTGTACTGTTCAGTATGTGAAAGAAGCTCCAACAACCATTGCACTGACAGTTTCAACTGCAGGTGGTATACATTTAATATTAAATAAAGTTGTCAGGAAAACTGTCCTAAAAAGTAGCTTATATATCGAAACAGGCACAGATAAAACCACAGAACCAATAACAAAAGAACTATAATATTAAATAAAGGCATTGTAGTGAGCATACACAAAATCTCTAAAAGCATTGTTTGATTCCCATATAGAATAATCCCAATCACTTCCAATATGAATCTTGATATTATGATTGATATTATTTCAATCTTGATTGGACATTTCATGAAGTTGGTAATAATGGTTCTCCTTCTCTCTAAATCATTTGTAAATTTTCTTATAAATAAATTTATTATTGTTTTGACAACTAACAACAATGGTATTACTGTATTTCGGTGGTGCAATATCATTGACATTAAAATCCCTACAATACCCATTACTAATGAAGGCTAGCACTGATGTAGAGGTTGCTTCATTTAGCAAATAACAAAAGAACTGTAATATTGAAATGAAACACAACAACCATAATAAATATTACTGAAATCATGGCAAGTGAGTTACCTGGGTCTCATTGTACTGGTGGTTATTTTTGTGAGTTGTTATTCTTTGTTCTATTTAGGACATTGAAGAAGTATAAGAATGTGCTATGGAAACCATTGTATTTACAGGTTCAGCAGCATGTGCCATACATTCAAGTTTGTGTCATTGCTTTACTATTTACTATGTGAAAGAAGTTGTAGCAATCATTGCATTTACAGCTTTAGCTGCAATAGGTATACATTAAATATTAAATAAAATTTTCAAGAGAAGTGTCATAAAAATAGCTTATATATTGAAACTGCTTTACCATTGTGAACATAATTGGATGGTGAGAACTCTACTATAAAGAGTAGCTTCAATAGAAGATGTTGGAAGACTGCTTGTATGTCGATTGAGTAGATGTCAAAGAACTTTGTGCTAAATGTAATATGCTTGATGTTGATAGTGTAGAAGTTCCTGAAAGACTTCTTGTATGTCATTTGAGTAGTTGTCAAAGAATAAATCTCTAGAAACTGAGTTTAAAGTGAACATACATGTACGTATTGGCTAGCTGAATTGAAGTAGGGCATTTAAAATGGTTGATGCTGATAGTTCTGATAGCCGAGCTTCCTCGTGGATCCTACGTGCAACATATGGGCTTTGTTGCATGCATGTGTATCTTTCGAAAGTGAATGGCGGGTGGATTCAAAGGCCAGAAAGATGAATGACTCTGGAAATTGTTGTGAATGTCAAGCCTTGTCGATCAATGTTGCCGATGTCAATGGTGGTCATCTGAAGTGTAAGCCCCTTTGATTTGTGGATGGTTAAGGCCCATGCCATTTTAAGTGGGATTTGGTGGCGACCACCACGACTAATGGGGGTAATAGGGACATCTTTGGGATTGTTTGTATCCCAGGCAGGGCCGATGTAATTCTTGAATCGGACAAATACAAAGAAAGGGAGTTGGGGTGGTTTATCAATCTCCTTATAGACTATTTTTTTCACTATGCCAAGAGCTCCATTAACAAGGCCAGTATCAATCCATAGATTACAAAATAACATAACCTTTTGGTTCACATAAAGTAGAATCTTAGGTTGGAGTTGCTCATCATCTGGATTTGAGGTGAAAGAGTTCCCTATTTGCTCAGCAGTGGCAATGGCAACAGGTTGTGCTAGAGACAAAAACATACATTTATTATGGAGTGAAACCTTTTCATTGGTTGCATAAAGATGTATGGATGATATGAAAGTAGTTTGTTCAGTAGGTGATAGTGTTGAGCTTGACCTTGACATTAATAATTGCCAATCTGCAATAGTAGGTTCAGCCTTTCTTAAATTACACAAGAGGTCACGAAATAGAACTTGAGTGGGATCCTCTCCCGCTTGCCAAAATATTTTGTTTAGTGTAACAACAGTTTGGAAGCTACACCATAGTGTCCCCCCATAGGAAGTAGAAGAGTACATAGGAATGTCTTTGACCGGTGGTAGTTGGCCGAGGTCTCCAAAAAGTAGTATTGATCAGCCTCCAAAAGGGCTTTGGTTGTTTGCTAGGAAAGCTTCATGTAAGCGATAGTCGATTCGCTCAAGCAATCTGGGACCGATGAATCTCATTTCGTCTATTAAAATGTAGCGAACAAAGTGCATTCTCTCTTGGAAGCTTGCTAGTGTTTAGCCTTGCAAGGGAGCAAACTCTTTGATGGGGATGCACAGTGTTGAATGAATAGTCGATGCTCCAATGTTGAATGCTGCAACACCTATTGGTGCGAGAAGTAATAGTGATGTTTGCCCGTTTGGAGCGGAAGAATTTAGTGCATACCTGATTTGTTTAATCAGGTGTGACTTTCCAGTTCCTGCAGTTCCTTGAACTATTATTTTTAGTGGTGGTTGGTAAGTAATGGAGGATAGGTGTGACAACACTAAATCCAACGTTTTCTTTTGTTCCAATGAAAGGTTGTGTTGGGTATTTACAAAGGGCGAAAGGGGGACTTGATATCTTGTGCAGTTTGAGTCTACAAAGTTAGATTCTACATTGAGTTCTATTGGATTTATGGAATGAGTATTCCAGTCATGGTTAAGGCCTAATTCACGGTTTCCTAGCATGTCAAGTGCATCCAACTGGAGTGGATGGCCTGGGTGAACACTTAACAAGACTTTCCATTCAGATTGGTTGCATTGATGTGGGGGTTCTGCATCATTTGAAGGAGAGTCAGGTTCTGTATTAGAGGTTGTATCTGGTTGACCGCGTCGAGCATGCCATGGATGGTAAGTGGATGCCATCCTATCCCACTGTGCCAAAATTTGAGTTGGTGTGGAACCAAGGTCAATTGCAATGTTACGAAAAGGTTTGTAGAGAACCAGTTCACTCCAACATAAGTCGTGGAATCTTGGGTCGTCTTTAGATGTAATGCTTGTGAAGTGAGGGGAGACTCGAACTATTGCTTTAGAGGAACACTCTTTCCATTGGTTCGCTTTACGTGTTGTTTTGAAGCTCCATTTTTGAGTCACCTCTATCAGTGGCATTGCCTCCATACTAATAGGACGAGCCATATATGCATCAATGTAGTTTGTGTGTGGTGATGTACATGCACCTGAGAGTGGAACACGTTGATATTTTTTTTGGTTGACATTTAAAGAAACAAATGTTCGGCTACACAAGTAGAGTGGTAGTTTTAAAAGAAGGTGGAAACTCTCTTGAGCACTAATATCACGATCCACAAGGTTGTCAATAATAATTTTCCTAAAAGCTATTGGTGTTGGCTTGTCAGGATCAAAAGCTGTTGAAATACGAGAAAGCATTGCATGGTATGTTTCAGATTTGGTTTCTGCTTTAGCTGCATATTTCGCGATATATTTGAGCACTACATCTATTGAGAGAATGAGATGGCAATCTACATTTGCGCGCCAAATAGAGAGGATAGTGGGGTTGTGAAGATTAACTCGGTCATCATTACGAGCAGGGGTGTGCTTTGTCTATCCACTCTCATTTGAGAGTGTTGAATTGTTTTGCAAGGTCCAAGGGGATTTATAGTGGCATTCAATGATACCTCCTTTTATCCGCAAGCATTTTTGCAAGGTACAACATGTATGGCGTTGAACATAATTGAGTAGTTCATTGTAGTCATCTGAAGGGGTGGACAACATAATCATTCTTGTATCCATTAGGCAGGGGTTGTTTAAGGAGGACCTTGGAACTATTGCATTTGAGCTTTGGTTGGGACGCGGGTTCCAAGCAGAGACATAGTTGTCAATGTAGTTGATTGCATGTTGTATTGATCCAAGATTATTCCATTGCAATCTAGCAATATCGGGTGCATCTTTGAGCCAAACGAAACCGTGGACATGTGCAGAGCCACGATGTTTCCATTCATACCTAGACACAAAATATGTTATTAAGCAAATGATGAACAAAAGACGTAAATATAAATGGTTGTGGAGTTAATTTACCTGTACGAGTAGTCATTTGTGCAAAGAATCTTTTCCAAAACCTCCTCACAAAATGCATTAAATCGGTGATGCATGTAAAGTGCACAGAGGTGTGGGTTTTGCACTATATTCTGGATCCTCCATCGAGCAGCTGCTGAAGGATTTGTTGGTGCGGTTGATGGCATGGCATTGTGTAAGTCTGGCCATTTAGTATCTGCTACACTAAGGGTGAAGAATAGAGTCAGACAACCAATTTGAATAACCATGTCTGATAGCTCCCCCCTGCGAAGAGTCCAGAAGGGGCAGGTACCATGGATTTTTGAGCCGAATCGCATAACTTGGTCTGCAAGATGTTCATCGGGGAGGTCCTTGAGTCTTTGGCGCAAGTCAAATATTGTTGTTGGCAGTCTACTTTCAAAGTGTTTTTGAACAAATATAGAAGTTGTGGCCTGGCTGCGGTGACACATAAGAATATTAAGTATGAAGTATCTAAATCATGGGTGCTGGTCGAATCTATTATCATGGTATTGAAGAAGATGGAGAGAATATTCATGTAGCTTGACCTCTTTCATACTTTGTTGATTGAATGCAGCTCTGCCCTTTGGAAACAATGTCGGGAATGCCATAACAAACAAGCCTTTAGTGGTGTATTCATTAAGAGGTGTAAGAGAAACTGGTGGCCAATCAATAGTAGGAGTTGGGCGTCCTTCCCCTAACTGCAACAGGGCTCGCAATTCTTGCACTTCAATACATGCAAGGGGAAAGTTTGCGAAAAATGAAGTTGTTGCTTCCACATTCTCTTGAAATTGTTCTTCGGTTGTATTATCTATCTCCATGAAGCTAAAATCAGGGGGGTCTGAAGTTGAGGTTGTTGCATTTAGAAGGTCAAAGATGTCAGTGGAGGCAATAGGCAAGGATAAGAGAGAGGTCTCATCTAATCGGACAGCTTTGTAGTAGGGGTCATAACAGATCTTATATTGCAAAGCCTCGTGAACATGTGCTCTGCAAACATAGAAATTGTACTGTTGGGAATCAACATTTTTTTTATTGACTATGAGTATATCCAAGTCATGTATATGGTGTGGCAAGTAATTGGCAATTACTATAATATCTCGAGGAAAACAAATAGTGTGGCCACTATATTTTAGCTGTCCCCCTCTTGCATAAGTAACTTGGAGGACAGGGCTAACTCTTGATATAAGCATCTCCTCAATCTGAGTTAGGCATTGTAAACAAGTAGGCTACTCTCCAAGGTCGATGTTGTTCCACTTTGAGAAGCGATTACCATTTTTTTCTGAAATGCATCTTGAACAAGCACTACTACCATTTAATAGCCTAGTTCTTATTCCTGGATATCGTTCCATGCATACTTGGCATGTTGATATGTTTGATAGGTTGTCCAACTTTAAACGGAATGAATTCCTAGCGATGTAATAGTTTTTAGGAAATAGTGGAGGATGGAGGTTCTGGGAGGGAGAGCAAGGGTGAAATGTAGATTGCATTTGAGGTGGTGGTGGTTGCAATGGGGGAGGGATATTGGAAAGACAAGGCAGGGGTGTGGAGGAGCTTGCAAGGTTACTTTGATGGTTTTCTCTACTTCGTCTATTAATAGAATCCTTATTTGCATGGTACCATAATCGTTTTATATGGTTACGATGAGACCGTTGTGCTTGTATACTTTCATCTTGGTTTTCCATGGTAGTGGTTGCTGAGGAACAAACCAATGCAATATTATTTTGCATTAGATAATGAATTTTTTGAAATAAAACGTTTAAGTTAGGTGTGTAAAATTAGCAAGAATAATGGTTGAAGTAATAATCCTTTGTATTGACTAATAATTAATTAGAATGTATAGCTTGTAAAAGGCAAAAATCATATTACAAAACATGTGCACAAGATAAAATTGTCGTATCAAAAAAACTTTGTATTCAATTCATTTGTAATTTTAGGCACACATCATTACATATGGTGGTATGGACAACAACAAAAGTTGTACAACATAAGCAAATACTATACAGTATTGTGGAAAATAAGAGGTACATGCAAACTTTAAAAAGGTTTTATCGCTGTAATTACAAAGCTTTGTACTTCTTTCCCAGCAAATGAATTCATTGTGATGGCCACTTCAAAGAGAAACTGGCGCCCAAGAACTTGATCCAACACGTGTTTAGCTGCATTAGGTTCAAGAATAAGTAGTTGAAGATTTTCAGCAGAAACTCCAAACAAGCTATTTGCGGGTCCTTCGAATGCAATAAATTTAACAATAGAACTTGTGCCATCGTCCAAGTCCACTTTCACCATGTAGCTAAAATCACATCCGGGGAGATCAATAGAACACTTTGGGCAATGAAAGATATTGGGGTTCTTATGTACAACCTTCTTCTTACATTTCTTATTGCCCACGAGAAGAGGACAAGAGAGGTAGTAAAAGTTTTCCAAGTGGAATTTTGATATGCTTGGTTTTACACAAACATTTGTTTTTCCAAGATAGTTTGTACTATTGATCGATACAATTTCAATTGGATTTCCAAACTTGTTGGAAGAGAGATGATCTATTGAGAGTGAAATGAAGGGTGTCTCATTCCCTATAGTGGCATACCAGTTATGCAACGTTGATGCTTCTAACAGTTTTGGATTTATGACAATTGTAGTTGAAAATATGGTATCAAGAGCTTTTCCATGCCAGGAGGTTATACGTCCAAATTTTATCAAGATAATGGGAGGGGTTGGTAGAAGAGGAAAAATAGATATTTATTTACCTTCAAATTCACAATGACGACCCCAAAGTGTAACATCAATGCTCAAGCATGACATGTCTATGATTGTTGCAGTGCACTTTACTGTTTCAGTCCCATCTCTCTTACAGATGGTTGATGCAGGGGAGATAGATAAAAGTATGTCGAGAACATAAACAATGGAATTAATAGGTAGTGATAGTAGGGAATCTATGATTTTGATATGCAAGTTATGCATGGGGATTGTAGAGTCTACACATGGTGAAGAAGTAATTGTTGATGATTTGTGTAGGAAAATTTCAAATGGGTTCGTCGAGCTACTATATTTTTTATTAGCAACTTGTATGGGACCATTAGAAATAATGTATACACAATTAGAGTGCACAACATTATGGAATTCATCAACAAGTTCATTGAAGCATGTGACATGTATGTCAATGCCTTCTTTGTCAATGAAGTCAAAACCAAAAACTTTTCCTTCTTGGTTAGCATTGTGAAGCTCATGGATTGGACTCTTTGTTAATACTCTACCCTCAATGGACCAATGCTTATAGTATGGGGTTAAAGATTCGATGGGAAGTATTTCAAAAGCGGGTATGGTTGGTTCTTGGGTAGATACTGCATCTTGTTGTAATCAAAATGGGCCTTGGGAGCTAGTAGATGGCAAATGACTTGTTGCCTGCAGAAGAGGAGTTGGAGTGCCAACAAGTGGTGCTTTATTCGATACCATTTCAAGCATGTGACATGTATGTCAATGCCTTCTTTTTCAATGAAGTCAAAACCAAAAACTTTTCCTTCTCGGTTAGCATTGTGAAACTCATGGATTGGACTCTTTGTTAATACTCTACCCTCAATGGACCAATGCTTATAGTATGGGGTTAAAGATTTGATGGGAAGTATTTCAAAAGCGGGTATGGTTAGTTCTTGGGTAGATATTGCATCTTATTGTAATCAAAATGGGCCTTGGGAGCTAGTAGATGGCAAATGACTTGTTGCCTGCAGAAGAGGAGTTGGAGTGCCAATGAGTGGTGCTTTATTCGATACCATTTCAAGACTATTGATAATTATAGCCTTGCAATTTAATGTTGTAAATGATTTAGGAACATCACATCTATGAATGAAAACAATATTCAAAAATAGAGTAAGGTTGGACGTACGTGTATTTGTTGAACACTTTGGATGTATATTATGTAAGGTGGATAATAGACCCAGTGACCATCGCTTTTTCGACAACAAGATTGTTGAATTGTCTAGGAAGCAAAGTTGGATGGGTATGGACACCATCAGAGAGTTCAACCCGGTACTTAACATCTGTTGAATGAGCATGTTGTATCGTGTTTATGGATGTGACCTATAATGAAGGGTGAAGATCAAACATGCCTTCAAGAATATCTTCAACGAAATTTGGAGTTAAAGTTGCCATCGAGAAGGTGAAAGGTAGTTGAAGCTTTGTGCCTGTGAGATAGTTGTGAGTGTTAGAATTGGTTTTTATAACACGTCAAATAAAGGTGTTGCTTAATTGTATGATTGTTGTTAATAGGGAAAACCACAATTGCAAGGTAAAGAAGGGAATTGTACAATTGATAATATATTGTCACATAGTTTATCTACACTTTTATAAAACCAATGGTTTGTGAATGGGTTAAATTTTATGCAAGCTATATAGTACAAGACTTTCTTCAAGTGTTATCTTTAAAAACAATATATGTCGAAGTATTGTGTGTTTAGTTTTTAAGATTTACAAAGACCTAAAAATTTGCTATGGAAACAAGCATTTAAGTATTTAGTGAAGGTTAATTTCAAAGAATGAAATTTGAAAAAACACAATCTATGTGCATGGTAAACAAATATATTTGTAATATTGAAGCCCTTTTGGGGAAAAATAGTACAAGGAAAATTTACAACAGTTTCGTGTTCAAAACAATATTTAAAAAACTTATATTGGAAGGTCGTATTAGACACGAATATAGAAGGCTATATTGTTTCTTTACATTGCAGCCATAAGAAGGCATAGTATATTTATGAGAAATGCAAACTATATTTGAATGTGGTGGTACAAATAATTGATTTTTTGTACTATATTTGAATTGGTTTGTAAGCTATGGCTAGTTGATTTTCCGTATAGTAATGATGGATCCATATAGTGGTGATAAACGTACTTGCCATACCTTGATAATAATAGGGATCTAACACTATGTTTATGAGAAATACAAACTATATTTGAATGTGGTAGTACATATAATTAATTTTTTGTACTATATTTGAATTGGTTTGTAGGCTATGGCTGGTTGATTTTTCGTATAGTAATGATGGATCCATATAGTGATGATAAACGTACTTGCCATACCTTGATATCCGTATATTTATGAGAAATGCAAACTAAATTTGAATGTGGTAGTACAGATAATTGATTTTTTGTACTATATTTGAATTGGTTTGTAGGCTATGGTTGGTTGATTTTCCGTATAGTAATGATGGATCCATATAGTGGTGATAAACGTACTTGCCATACCTTGATAATAATAGGGATCTAACACTATGTTTTATAATAATATCACTTATGAAAATAGACACGAATATGTAACACATGTGTTACATATCAAATTCATTTCACTGTTTAAAAAATCTGTTAATTTGATAGAAAACAACAAAAGTGTTTAGAAAGAAATATAACACTTTATATTTCTTTGTTTTCATTATTTTCTATCAATATGATGTGTTTTTCAGAAATCATCTAGTTTTCATCTATGTTTGTTGTGTTCTAAAGTAAACAAAAGATTCATTTCACAAGTTCTGGAAATATGTACGTGAAGAAGCAAATAGGGATCTAAAAATATGTTAATTTGATAGGTAACAACAAAACTGTTTAGAAAGGAATACAACACAACACAAAATTATGTGGCAAGTGACTTACCATAAGATTTTGGAAAACTGTGTCGTGCTGACAATGATGCGGAAGAGATAAAATGGGTAGAAGTCTCTTAAAAGTGAGACAAACCAAAACCAATCTGCTTAGATTTTCTCTTTTAATCTATTCACAATAAACAAAAAGTAGATCTAAATATATTGGAATTGAGAGGTTTTGGTGAAACAAAAAAAGAAAAAGTGAAAAATACCAAATAAACATAAAATTCAAGCAAAATTAGAAAGAAAACAAAATAGATTTTTTAAAAGCTATAGAAACTATCCTTACAATAATGACTTGAATGAAAGGACATTTGTTCAATTACAAACTGAAAAGTAAACATTTTTTTACATTTCTAAAAGACTTGTAGATTGTCTTCCATCAAATAAGCAAATTAGAGTTACCATGCATACCAGAAATGGGAACTCTATTAAATTATATTATCAAGTGCAAAATCTGATATGGGTTAGAGATTTTCTTTTTACTTAGTATTCTAAAAATTGGTGAGCTATGATTTGATAGTTAAAGTGCAACAATGTTTTGACAAAGGACAACAAGTTTCACAGTCAAAGAGAAGCAAATTTGACAATCTCGTGAATAGAAAGAATTGTGAAATATGAGTAGAGATATGAGTAAATATGAACAGAAAATTTTAGAATCTCATGAGAAGCAAAATAATTATGAAATAATGAGTAGAAATATGAGTACCTAATGAGCAAATAATGTTGAAATATGAGAAGCAAATAATGGCACTAAAAAATGCATCAATACTGACATGAAAAGTGCAGAAATAGTGCAACAATAATACAATCATATGAGCAACAATAATACTGTCAAAAGTGCAGCAACAATACAGTCATATGAGTAGCAATAAAATATTATTGTCATTTCTATGATGCAGAGTGGAGAAATGATTAGAATAATATAATGAGGGTTAAATATTTCAATGGGTTGTCTATTTATATTTTTCAAAGTTATATATAGAATAATATCCGTAATTATATACAACACATAGAGAAGGATTCAATTTGGCAAGTGAGAAATGGGTTAGAAAATGAGATTTTGGAATGATAAATCACACCTTTCAATTCTACATGTTGATGATGAAGTCTAATTATGTTCTTCATTCAAAATTATTGTTTCAATTGTGTCTAGATAGATCTGTTATACAGTTTTAGAAACTTATAACAAAATTCACTTATAAGAAAATTCACTTTTAATAAGAAAATTCACTTATAATATGCACAGAATAGATCTATTATACAGTTTTAGAAACTTATAAGAAAATTCACTTGACAACTATAAGCCAAATTCTATAATAATCTTCACCTATAAGTGTACATGCAAAATGTAGGAAGCATACGAAGGTGTGAATTTTGGATTTTTCCCTTACAAAATAAATGCACAGTTGCCTTTACCACACTCCCCAAGAATGCATCTGGCATTATGCCATTCTCTATAGGTGCAAGGGCTTCCAAAACTGTTGAGGATCAGATATTGTGAGGGTTTTTCTTTTGAGCAACAGTACTAAAGTGAGAAACATGGTAAGTTGACAGAAACCTTAATTGGGATGCTCAAGTCAATTTCTATAAGGAAAATATTACTAGCTCAAATAAAATGCATACCAATGAGACAGTGTGGAAATCACAAACACAGGTGAGGGCACAGTTGTATCAATACACTGAGAAATAAACTTTGACTCTCATAACACAAACAAAAAGTTGCAAGTATTATGGGCTAATACTTATCCCATCAAAAATACAACACTTTTTATGGCTTGTTGACATGGGAAACTCCTAAAAATGGGACATTGAAAAAATGAGGTTGGATTGGTCTAAACATGTTCCTTAAACTGTAAAAGAAGTGACCAAACAATCTTTCACCTCTTCATCAATTGCTCTTATGCAAAACAGATTTGGAAGAACTTAGCAGGTAAATTCTTTCATCAAGAACTTGTTGAACAATCCATCAGAACACGTCCTATAGTTTTAGTCAAAAGTAAATCAGACATGTGTTTTCAGATAGCTCTTGGTTATAGTTTATTGGAAAATTTGTCTTGGAATGAAACAATAATATTTTGGAAATTTCTGCCAAAATATAGAACAAGTAGTTGGATAGCAACAAAGCATGTCCATAGTGCAACTTTAATTTACACACAAAGAATGGATAACCGGTTCAACTTGACAAATATGTTGGATCTAAATATAGCACAACAATTGACCAACCTGTACAAATTCAAATTTCTTAGAATGAGATTGGTCCATCTCCTGAAAATTGGTAAAAATTCAACTTTCACTGCCCTTCAGTCTCTAACCAAGGTCCTGCTCATATAGCTATAGATGCGCAATTAATTAACATGGCCAAATTTCAAGCTGTATGTGAAGGAGTTCTTCTGGAAAAAGAAATAAAGTAACAAAATTGTTAGGAGACTCAAATCTAATAAATTAACATACAAAAGGACAATGGACCCCATATTGGAAAATTGATAACATGATAAATTATAACAAAACCATGCTGACCCACTTTGAAAGCTTCCAAATTCAGCATCTAAGGAGGAATTGCAATTTACAAAAATTAGCAGACACTAGCAAAAATTGTTCTAATTCTTGATCCAAGTGACAACTTAACTATTTACAACAATTTTTAAAGTCTTCCACTAAAAAATAGTGTTTTAATTAATATTGAACAACACAAATTGGAGAAACCATCCACCTCGACTTGTTGCTAAGGAACATGGTATTATATAAATAGATAGCATGTATTTAATACTCCTATAGCCAATGGTATCTAAAATCCTAATTTTGTACTCAGAATACTACTCTCTTTCTAATTTGGGTGATTAGATCCATAGCCCAATTCAAAGCAAACTTCTTCGTGACATGAAAATCAATCTTACTGCAATATATTATCATTGTTTAACTTATCAAATTCTATCCATGGAATAAGACAGCGAGAGTAGTGAGCCATTTCAAATGCATTGGATGGATATGGAAGCCGCTGTGTGGAGATGATACCAAGCATAAGTTTATAAAATAGAACCTTCATTAATCAAATTCTGCCATAGGGTGAGTGCTTCGTTGGTTGGTTACAAAGTTCATTATAAATGAAGCATAGAACCTCTAACAAAGGAGGCATGCAAACTGCTTAACAATATGCCTTAGAGAAATATGGTTTGCTGAAAATACATAAAATACATGATATGTATAAAATGAATTTTCTTTAAAGCCAAATTCTACAACCTGGTAAATAAGCTAGCTTCTTTTTAAATCCTATTGTTGAATCACAGATGCTCATAGAAAGCACACGACCCCTTGAAAGGTAAATAGGGTAGTTTCTTTCTTAAGCCTATTGTTAATTCAGAGATGCGACCATAATGCATATTAGACATAAACCCTAAATGAAAGAGACTTTAAAAAGAATCTGGCAACCCAATTTATTTTTAATAAAATTCTTCCAGATTACAGTGTTGCTCCCTTAGAATATATAATAGTTTACAAACATATTAAGGATCTGATAGGATTTTTCAATAGGCCATCACCCAAAACCAATGGTCAATGATCAAAATCCCTGAATTTTTCAATTGTTTTGAAGAATCAATCTCGAAAAATTCAATTGTCCAATGTCCAAATCCTCATAGACAATAGTCAAGTGAGGAATTTAACACAATGATAATGAAAGCTAAAATGACAAGACATTGAAAATGTTGTTAATTCATATGCTACTGCGAATTCAAAAATTCAACTCTAGTGTTTCATTAAATGGTTATATAATAATATGGTGAATGTCTATCATATGAGTATTTGAAAATTTTCATTTTTTTTTTTTCCTGCTTTCTTAATTGTTATCCCCTAACCAAAAAAAAATGCCTTCTGATCTCAATCATCTTGAAAATGAATCCCCCATCCCGGTCTTGTAAAATTGGAAAATAGACTTCAAAGGAGATAGATAAATCTTGGTTGGTATTATGGGCTCCAGCTGTATCCTGTGTTCAACGTACCACCACCTCATCACATGTCCACCAGGCATATGTGAGGACTGCCATATTACAATCAAGGGAGATGAAGCTGGATCAAGCTCTTAAGAGCATACCCCATTACCATTCAACCACAATCCTTTGAACGAATTTCTATCTATAATTAAATTACAGAAAATATTGTAATGGCACTTGTTGGGAAGGAAATCGTAATCAACAAAAGGCTTACACAACCTTCAGTGTTTTAACGACTACCACACCCTTATGAAAATGTTTTATTCTGAGAAAAAGAATGAAAATGAACACCATGAGGGGGAGGAGGATAAGAATAATGACAATGTGGAAAAGAGATCGACAGAGTCTCGATTAGTTCTCAATATTGTTCTCAAAGAAAACGAGACAGTTCCAGCAAGTCCTCCCAAAGGAGACAACCGTGAGAAAATATTTGTAGATCCAATTAAAACAGAGGAATCTGGTGTAGCTAACAATGAAACTGTTGTAGCTAATGCAAATTCAGTTGGAAGATATAAAATAAACTCACTACCCTTGTTTTATCAACATCTCATGCATTTTTCAAAGTACGGGTATTGGAAGAGGGTTCAGACATCCATCTACAGCCGCTGCTTCAATCTATTCACAATAAACGAAGCTGCCTATCTATGCATAATTTTTTAGCAATGGAAAACTTTTAGAAGACCTTTTTGTTCCCTATGAACCCAGAAGTTTGAGATTTCTACTCAACTAACAAAAGTCCATAGAAATTTAGGGGATTTCTTCTTCAGTCATAGAAATGAACTCACCTTCAAAGAAAATTCAACAATCCAGTAGAAAGAGGCGCAAAAATGTGTCCAACTGTCAACGATGGCAATGACAAAAGATGTGCAAAGGTCGAAACCCTACCATGACTGGTATTTGTAAAATAAGAGGAACCCAGATTCTCCCAATAGCTTCAATCTATTCACAATAAACAAAGACTAGGTCATACAAGAAAATGAAATAGATTAAAGCTTCGTATGGAAATAAAAGTTTGACTGTTTGACCTCTATTTGTGTCATGCTGTCAAGATGCTAATATTTCTACATCTTCTACCGACTTATATCTCAATAACTGATGTTGATATTTCTACATCTTCTGCCGAATTTGATCTCAATAACTGCCATGCAGATATTTCCATCCTCTGCAATAACTGATCTGCTGATGCATCACTGCCCTCTACCAGGTGGAGAAACGAAAGGTCAATACCAGCGAGGAAGAGTTTGGAGGAACGAAGAAAATGAGTGAGGAAAGTGATGAACAGCTGGGATGAATTCCATCACAGTCGAATGCCTCTCCAACAATATGCATCGTTCAATATCAAAAGGGCTGGAAAATACTAAGCGTGGGACGCCTTCGACGTAATTATTTAATTTTTTACTCTGCACAATTGTACCTAGCCCTGGGTGGGTCGTATGGCCTGCCCAAGCAAAAAATGTTTGCCTCATGAACAACTAATGCCAAATATGGCAATTTTCATCTCTCGAGCTCTCTGGATCTAATGGCGAGGTCGATTCAAGGTGAAAATTCTTTTGAAGGTCTGAAATCCTTAGATCTTGCAAAACTTCAAACCCTCATAACTTTGGCATTAAATGTCAGATTTTGGCGAAACAAAAGTTGATTCTAACTTTTTCAACAACCCTGGACTCGGATATGAGCTTATATTTCCTCCAACATGCACCGAAAGTGACCTTCCAAGAAAACCCTAATATGGAGACAACCTCAAAGAAGATCTTACAACCATAGCTCAATCCTCAGATTTGGGAAGAGTCTTGCAGGGGCTCTGATACCATGTAAGAGTTGAAGATATTAGCTCGACACCTAAGAACACCTACAAAAACAATGATAAACCTTCCACAAGAGGATATGCAAGAATGAGTTTGCTTGATATTAAAACCTCTCAAATGATGAGGTATGAAAATATGAAAATATGAAAAGTATGATTACAAATGATACAATAACCCTCCTTATATAGGAAAGGGTGAGATACAAGATGCATTAAGATGTTGCCATGCTTCTTGATCAAACATCATGTGACAACAAGAAAAGCCTAACAATCTAACAACCTACCTAGGGAATGATGACCTGATTGAGATAAGTTCTAGAAAAGACAACTCATCTTCTAGAAGGAATCTTATCTCCTACAAACATGGAAAGGGTAATGACCCTTTTATTAATGATTTATTTAATAATGCAACCTATGACTAAATTATTAAATGCAGACCTAAGTTAACTTATTCTAGTGTAATAAATAATTAATTACACTAACACTTTTCCTCTTCAATCCATTTGGAAAGCTTGGCAACAAGTGTGTCAATTTTTAGAATGGAATAACGCCTCCTTACAACATGGTTTCAGTTTTTCTTAAGCCTCTATTTGGTGGAATAGACTTATTACTTATCACAATCAGCCTCTCGCTATTAGCTTCCCAAAGCAAGCTTATTATTTGTTTAAGAAAGGTATTAAAAAATTCAAAGATATCTGAGATTTTAAGACATTTGATTGGGCTTCTTGGGATTTCATCAAAAAGTAGTATGGGTTGAGTGAAAAGTTTAAACATTTTTTGATATTTGCACAGTCCTTAGTTCCTATTGACCTCTTTATGAAGCTTTGTACTCCCATAGATTGTATTTTTTTCAAAGATTGGAGATGGTTGTCATTTAGTTCGTTCAACTTTTTTCCTTTGAAGAAGGTTTATTCTCAAATCCTTCCTTCCTGGCCTCTTACAACTCGTCTTAATCATAAGTGGAAATGCAAATTTAGTGCCAAATTTTGGATGGAAATTAGTGCTCAAATATTATAATTTTATATTTTAATTTAAAATTATGTAATATATTATCTTTTAAATAATTTAATATATTTTGAATATATTATATTATTAAATATTTTTATAATATATTATATTATATTAAATTAACATCTAATATATTAAATTAATCTTGTTATATAGTGATTTATTTTTTCATTTCTATATATTTCAAATTTATCTTTTTACCTAAAGATAAAAAAAATACTAAAACAAATAATTTAAGTCCTAACAAATAATTTTAGTTCTAATTGCTCTACTTAATTTCTACTTCATTTTCATATTAGGTATAATTTTCTACTATAGGCTTAAAGAAACAAATGTATTAAAACTGTAGAATGTTTTATTGGTTGGTCACTGTCATATTTACAATAACTATCATTTTCTTTATAGACCCTTAGGGAATATTTTAAATTTAAATACTATCTAAGAAATATTTCATAATATAATTAGGAAGAAAATTTTAACCATCTCTAAATGCCTATTTACTATTTTTTTGTAAGGGGTAAAATAGGTGTATCCAACGTATATGAATCTACCATCATTATTTTGGTAAAACTACATGTTGACAATGATTTCACTCACATCAATAGTGTCGAATAAAAAACTCCACAGACAGACTGCGAAAAAGCCTATTCTTCTTGAAAGATATGGAATAAGACAATCTCGAAGGGGGGAATCTGCCTAAACACAACAACAAGATTGACTCAGTTCAATCCCAAGTCTCCGGTAATCAAGTCATGATTACTAGGTTCGCTTCAGGGTATGCTGTGAATTTGTTGTTAATCTCAAAGGGAATATGTCCATTAATTTCTCTTTTTATACTAGACACTGAGTTTTTAATTTGGATCTCAAGAACAATTATCATGAAACTAAAAGATTTGAAATAATATTTCATGAACAACAACAATTTCATTTGATATCACTTAAGTAGATTTAACTTTAAGCATTCAACAATTTTATGTGAAACGAAAGATTTTCAATAAATTTCCATCCATTCATCTATTTTTTGGAACATTTTCAAAGAATTTAAACATCTATTCTAAAATAAAGCATAAAAATACTGAAATTAAATTTTCTCTTGGTTATTCTCCATGCATGCCCCAAAGAATTAATTAAATCAAAGCAAATCGCTTCATACTTCACCAGATTGCTTCACAGCTACATACAAAATGGTGTGAGCTTTTAAAGAGAGGGTTCAGTTTGGACACCGAGTAGTTTCTGTATACACCCTTAAATGATGTAGTATACAGGCTTGTTCAACCGAACTAAAAAAACCAACTATAGAAGATTCATGAGATAGGTAGCTATCAAATTGGCTATGATATTAATCAATGTCTAAGTGCATACAAGTTTTTAGACTGAAATGATTCAGAAAATAGGAAAAAAGAACAAAACTTAAAGAAGTTTTGGCTCTTCCGACATCCACAAATTTTGAACTTAAAATGAAAAAATATATCCTCTGACCTTTTATAGAACACAAGGCATAGACATGATAAGACAAATACATGAGAGAGAATCTAAGGGACGAATCACATCAAGGCACGTGGAATATAGTGTTTGACCAAGAAATTACAACTGAAGTCCTTGAAGATTGACTTCAATTGCTCATTGAAGCTCTTCGGATTTTAATCTTTTATTATCAGGGTTCCTTTATGGAACCAAACCAATCCGCTCATTTGAGTGTAAGAAATTCCCATATATATTCAAGCTGATCTAGTGGAAATTCAATTCCTACACTCCAGGTTCATTCTCAATTTGAACATTTCAGGAATAGGTAACTCCCGAAATGTGTACACTCCTCCACTACATGCTTAAAAACTCTAAATTTCTAGGTTTTCAATATATGGCCTTCTTTGCAATGAACTTTATTCGAGGATGAGCCTCTAAAGAGTATCACTAAACCTGGTAACACCATTGGATCCGTTTGCAAACTTGATTTTCCTGACAGTCCATACCCGAACTTTGCATAACAATCTATATTTCCTGTAATCACAAATTCCACACATTAAATCCCTTAAAAAAATATTTATAAACATCTCATGTAAATAAAACCATTATTCTAATATTATAATACTAATTTCTATAAATAACATGCTTTCCAAAGCACATCATAAATTCTTGTATGATTATCCTCTACATATATACCAGATCACCGGACTATCAGACTCATTAGATAATCACGAAATTTCAAAACCTCACTTTATTGCAACCCGGTACCCGATATTCAACTTTACCCATAAACTTTCCTTGAAATTCGATTTTATTGGACTTCCATCTATCCCGAGCTTCCAATATTGGACCAGAATGCATGGCTTACATCTTTATAACCTTTTCGCCTTTCAAATATTCTTGGTTCCCGGTATACAACACCCGAAACACTTTACTACAAAGCATTCTTTAAATTAAAGATTTCTTTTACCTTTTTTCTCTTCTCGGTGATCTTCCAAATAGCTAGCTCATACCATAAGAGTATTTTTTTTTAATTATATTGGGTCCCCAAGCCTTACAGTCTTGGGGTGTGTTGTGAGACCACACAACAACTTGCAACCAATAAAACCAAATTTAAACAAATTTTGAAAATTAAATCATTGATTGTAAATTAAAATTTATACATATTTTAAAACAATAACCTTTACCTTTACCTAGATTCTAGCATAAAAAAAATAAAACTCCCCCAAAAACATCCGTGTGTGCTCTAATTAATTCCAATTTTTAGAACCCAATAAAAAGAATTAGTTCATTACATTGAACTACATAATATGGTAATCCTCCAAAGCCAACCAGGGATAGAGCCTTGCTGCCAGTCAAGCGTCCATAGCCCCGACAAGGTTATCTCTATAATTCCCCCAAACATAGCTCTACTGCCAGCCAAGCGTCTATAGCCTCGATAGAGTTATTTGGATAGCCTAAAGAGTTGATTTATCTCCTTTTTTTTTAGATATGGCAACGATAGCTCATTTTCAACTTTTGATATTATAACAACTCATTTTCAACTTGCAGGCAGTGAAGCCCACTATGAGGTTGGGAATTACAGTGGTAGAGAAGGTTGCCTTTTTATTTTTTATTCAATGCAAATCCCTTCATCAATTTTCCATTTACTAAAAAATCACTTGAAATTTTCCTTGTTGGTGTGTATTTCCGACTAAATTTTACCACCTTATGCCAAATCCTAGCTAACTGCAAACCATTATATGTTAAAAGATATGCATAAATTTAAATTTAGCAACAAACAATTTAATCCCCAAATTAAATCTAAATTTAGAAACATTAGTTACCACCCTTCCGATAAATTCTGATGGCAACCGCTAAAATTTCAGCTAGCACTTCCGATTTGACAACGCTGCACTTCATTAATGGATCAAAATTATCATGATTGCATAGGAACATGATCACATTATTCTTCATTTAATTCACACGCCTGATTTTGCACGTATCGTTTCTCTCCACTTATCTAGGTGATGACATGTACTGCCTTACCAGTTAATTTTTTTTTGCACATACCAACACCTTCATAATTAATACGACCAAAATAATTTGAAAATACCACAATTAACTTTGAAATATTCAACTTGCTTGATTCAAAATCTTCGTATTGCTCAAATTTGAAGCAATTTATCACCAGCAATATGCAAAGAATTAATTTGATTTAACCTTCCACTCTAGAAACACTTGTTTGATTGTCACCTGGCTTACAATTTTCAAGACTTCTCTCAAGGCAACTATGTACCGCACTTCTCTCATGACTTTCTATAAATTTTGCATTGCTTCCTTCTGAATTCTTCACACACTTTCTTAACTTTCTTCTCTGATTTTGCATTTTCTTGCTCTGTTTATTTCTATTTGCTTCTAGGCCATGGATACTCCAATTTGTTTAAGTTTCTCTCACCACTAGAATGTCTTCTTAGGAAGTATCACATCTCAAAGGCTTGAAAAGGTTTTCTTCATTAGGACTTCCAATTTTACTATACCAAATTTATGTTTAGTCCTTGGGGAAAAGTATGTTGAATCCAGCCGCTACTATCGCTTTTACTCTGATGTGGCTTCTCATTTTGTAGCATCTTCTCTGGATATAGGGCTTTTTGTGGAAGATGTTCGCTCAGCTGCCAACGTGATAGTGAGACCTAAATACTTAGAGAACCTGGACACTATTTTATCTATAGTGCACCCGACCATTGGCATCCCCTCAATGGATGATATTCCTCAGTTCTTAGAGCATGGTGAAATAGTTCCTCTTCGGCTTTTCTCTTAGACATCCATTTTCAGGACTTTCAAACTCACCGGGAACTCGCCTATATAGGTTATTTAGCTCTGATAGATGAGGCATCCCACATTGACTGAATAATTAGCATCACCACCTACAACTAGGCTCCCTCTTTTTTGACTTTTTGATGTTTTGAAACAAGAATTTTGATATTGATGTATATACATGATACACACACACACACATATATATATATATAGCTTTTAGTACTTTCAAAGCATGCATTTACTATGTATGGTTTTATCATTTTTTCATTTCACTGTATTTCTTTACAAATGTTTGGATTAACTCTCATGTATGCAAGGTAAGTTAAGCAGAATTTGCAAATTCAGAGGCTAGACAAAAGACAAAAAAAAAAAAAAACAAACCCTAAAAAAAACTAACCTAACCCTAACTAACTAGACATCTAATCTAACAAACAATTAACTCTAACAAAGCAACTAATTCTAATTTCTATGATAATTTCCATTGTCATTTTGGTATGAATTACAGCAGGCTTATTTTTAAATTCATTTAGTAAAATTTCAACGATCCTACTGCAACAATGAATTATTCTAAATTTTCTGCATTTAATAATCATAAATACAAAAGAGTACTTACCAATGACTTGGCTCATATGTATGAAAATGAACTCATTAAAGGTCGATTGCACACACTTCGTCTAATGCAACCATACTCTACCTTCTTCCAGCCCTGGTTGATGGTTTGTTTGTGTACTCTATTTATTTCCATGAATGACTACGTCCATTTTTTGAATTTCTCCTCCGAGAATTTTTATGTCTTCGGCCCTGTCTTTACTATGCGCCTTGTTAGACCAAGATTTATCACAATTTATATTATCATCAGAGAGAGAAAAAGTAAAAGAATGATATTCTGTATTTTGCATAAAATCAAGGAAATTTCCCTTTTTATCTTGTAGATTTTCTATTTGGGGTAAAATATACATGTCTCCCACTCGATTTTCCCCCTCCTTTTCTTCATTTGTGTTTTCCATGTATAAGGAGAATGATGACTCATCAATTTTGTTTCGTTTCTGATGCAATATTCTAAAATATTGACATTCTTGTTTGTTTCCCTGCAATGTGTTATGATTTTCATTGTAATAATTGTAGTTATCCAACTATTTTGATGCATTAGTTGATTTTTTAACATTTTCAGTTTTACTAGGGTTGCACACACTATTCACTAATGTCTCTTTCCTTCTAGCAGTTAGAACTTCTTTTGTTAATAAAATTACTTTACAAATTGCTAAGCTCACCTTAGTTAAGAAAGTTTCACAATCGAGTTCACCGTGATCGGTTATATTATGAATTCTACATTCGGTGACCCTACCAAAAGTGAGCAAACTTAAAGCATGTAATCTCTGATTAAATTTTTTCACAAGTTTCTCAACTTCCATATTGAAATACTAGCTTTTTATTATCTTTACTTTACAAGCTTTAAGACTAAGGACTAGATTAAAAAAAATGGATAATGATGGCCCTCCTTCTAGCGCCAGTTCCTATTGACAACGATTTCACTCGCATCAGCAGTCTCAAATAAAAAATTCCATAGACAGACCATGAAGAAGCCTATTCTTCTTGAAAGATATGGAACAAAATAATCTCGAAGGGGGGAATTTGCCTAAACAGAACAACAAGATTGACTCGGTTCAATCCCAAGTCTTTGATAATCAGGTCATGATCATACTAGGTTCGCTTTAGGGTATGATGTGAATTTTCTGTTAATCTCAAAGGCAATATGTCCATTAATTTCTCTTTTTATACTAGACACCGAGTTTTCAATTTGGATCTCATGAACAATTATCATGAAATCGAAAGATTTGAAATAATATTTCATGAACATCAACAATTTCATTTGCTATCACTTAAGTAGATTTAAATTTAAGCATTTATCAATTTTATGTGAAACGAAAGATTTTCAATAAATTTTCATCCATTCATCTATTTTTTGGAACATTTACAAAGAATTTAAACATCTATTCTAAAATAAAGCATAAAAATACTGAAATTAAAATTTCTCTCGGTTATTCTCCACACATGCCCCAAAGAATTAATTAAATCAAAGCAAACCACTTCATACTTCACCAAATTGCTTCACAACTACATACAAAATAGTGCGAGCTTTTAAAGAGAGGGTTCATTTTGGACACCAAGTAGTTTTTGTATACACCCTTAAACGACACAGTATACAAGCTTGTTCAGTCAAACTAACAAAACCAGTTACAAAAGATTCATGAGATAGGTAGCTATCAATTTGGCTATGATATTAATCAATGTCTACGTGCATACAATTTTTTAGACAAAAATGATTTAGAAAACAGGAAAAAAGAACAAAACTTAAAGAAGTTTTGGCTCTTCCGACATCCACAAATTTTGAACTTAAAATGAAAAAAGATATCCTCTGGCCTTTTATAGAACACAAGGCACAAATAGGATAAGAAAAATACATGAGAGAATCTAAGGGACGAATCACATCAAGGCACATGGAATATAGTGATTGACCAAGAAATTACAATTGAAGTCCTTGAAGATTGACTTCAATTGATCATTGAAGCTCTTCGGGTTTTAATCTTTTATTATCAAGGTTACTTTATGGAACCAAACCAATCCGCTCATTTGAGTGTAAGAAATTCACATATATATTCAAGCTGATCTAGTGGAAATTCAATTCTTACACTCCAAGTTCACTCTCGATTTGAATATTCTAGGAATAGGTAACTCCCAGAATGTGCACTCCTCCGCTACATGCTTAAACTCCAGAAATCTGGGTTTTCGGTATTTGGCACTTCTTTGCAATGAACTTTATTCGAGCACAAGCCTCTAAAGAGTATCACTGAACCTAGTAACACCATCGGATCCATTTGCAAACTTGATTTTCCTGACCGTCCATACCTGAACTTTGCATAACAATCTGTATTTCCCGCAATCACAAATTCCACAGATCAAATCCCTTAAAAAAACATTTATAAACATCTCATGTAAATAAAACCATTATTCAAATATTGTAATACTAATTTCCATTAATAACACGCTTTCCAAAGCACATCATAAATTCTTGTATGATTATCCTCTACATATATACCGGATCACCAAACTATTGGACTCATTAGATAATCATGAAATTTCAAAAGCTCACTTTATTGCAACCCAGTACCCGGTACCCAGTATTCAGCTTTACCCATAAACTTTCCCCAGACTTTGGTTTTACCGGACTTCCATCTATCTCGGGCTTCCAATATCAGACCAGAACACATCACTTACATCTTTATAACCTTTTCACCTTTCAAACATTCTTGGTTCTCGGTATACAACATCCAAAACACTTTACTACGAAGCATTCTTTAAATTAAAGATTTCTTTTACCTTTTTTCTCTTCTCGATGATCTTCCAAATAGCTAGCTCATACCATAAGAGTAGATTTTTTTTTTATTATATTGGGTCCCCAAGCCTTACAGTCTTGGGGTGTGTTGTGAGACCACACAACACTACATTCACACTACAATCAATTATGAATTAAGTTGGATTTACCTTTTGAAAAGTGAGGGATATTTACATACATCATATTTTTAATTGTTAAATATAATTTTATTTATAGATTGTTAGGGAATCTTTTTAATATTTGTATAGATTTTCAAAATTTAAATATTTGTTCATTTGTAATATTATGTAAAAGAAAATGTTATTTTTTGTATGGACAATGCTGACACTTATTAATATTGTTTGATTTTTATAGTTTTATAGGATTTTGTAGCATATATATTTGATCATTTTAATATGTATTTGATATCTTCAATATATATATTTTTTATCCTCTAAACTGATATTAAGTAAAATGTCTTTTGGGAAAATCTTTTGCAACAAATTGAAATAATTTTTATTCAAGTACTGATTTAGAAGTGTCCATCACAAGTGGATTATTATCAAATGTTTTTTAAATTCAAATGGATTTAATGAAAATGATATTGAAATTTTTTGAAGATCCATTTCAAATAATTACAAGAACAGGTCATACAATGGAGAAAAATGTCAAAAAAAATTCATGCCTCATATGACAAAATAATTGCATTTTACAATTTTTCTAGGAAATTATACTATGGAGAAAATACAAGGAAGGAAATGCCCCTCATATTATAAAAGTTTTTCAAATCTACTTGAACCATATTTAGTATCATACTATTGTTTTGAGTATCTAGCCAACTATTCCTTCACTATATATTAATTTTTTTAAATATAATGCCTTACATGTTCTAACGATATTCTTTTGTGTTGTTTTCTTTGATGTTTTAATGTAAAAAAGAAACAAATATTTTTTATTTTAATCATATAAATATTGAAGTGCAAAAATACATAATTTATTAAATGTTTTACAAGTTATTATTTTATAGCTACAAGCATACATAATTTATTTTTCATAAATAAAATGTTAAATGTGTTTTCTATATCCTCTCTTTTGTTACCAACCCTAGTGTCTGATATATGGTTCTTGTGCAATGCATGAATCCGATGGCAAATTATTTTGCTACTACTGTGACATCTTTTACAGTGTGGAGCGTGGTGGAAGGGGAAATAAAAATGCAGGCTATGAGATTGAAAGTTGCGGCAAGGAAAACAAGTCACTTAGGCTAACGATTCAGTGGATTCTACTTTAGATTTGGATGCTATGGAAGAAAATATTGACATGGAGGGAGAAAAAAACACAAGATGTGCAGAAATACTCGAAGCAACAACTGAAAAGCCCAACACAGAGAGTATGGTTTCCACCTAGAATGCTAAAGGAGGAGAAATGAGTCCAGAACTTCCAAATGAAGCACAAGGTAAAACCCTAGAGTTTTAGTTGCCTAATGAAGTTGATGATCTCATTACTGAAAATCAAAGTAAAATTTTTGTTTTGTTTTTTTCTGAGTGGAATTCCTACATAATTAGATTTTTTCAAATGAGCAAAAACAAATTGGGAGAACAGGGGATGGGAATTTGAAAGGATAAGAGGTTTAGGAAAGGGTTATGTCTCATGTACGTTTAAATCACTAGAGCATGCATAGGCTGTATTGCAATATGGAACATGGGTGTTTTGTGGGAAAATTGTTACCTCCAAGCCTGGACATTTCACTTTCACCTAGAAGGCCCCTCTCGATCTCACTACCCAATGTGGCTAGAATTGCCATTTTAAAACTTAGTCTTCAACCCGTACCTTAAAGACATTGTGGCCCAACTGGGTAAAGTAATCTACTGCAAACAAAGTTCTGACAAGCTTGCTAGTCTAAGAGTTCACCTGAGAGTTTGTGTGGAAGTGGATTTGAAAAAACCTCTACTAGAGACTATCAAATTATTGGCCCTGGTTTTGAAATAGATCAGCCAATAGTTTATTTGAACAAGCCTAATGCCTGCTTTTTCTATCGACAAGAGGGCCAGTTCATTCGAGATTGTCCTGCTAGGAAAAATAGATTTGTTCTTCCCCAATCTGCATCGGTTGCACCAAATTATTTCAACAAGTCATCTCCTAAGTCTCCTATTGTCCTTAAAGCACCATCCACATCTTCCTCTCCAACTAATTCTATTATACCCCCCCTTGTGATCAAGCTCCTTTTGATGTTGATCCTTTGAGTTCCTCTTACAAACATGTGCTCATGTCAGATGAATGGAGAACTGATAGAAAAAGGAAGGAACCCTCTCCCTCTTCCTCTTGGACTTGTTCTTTAGCCAACAGATTACTACACTCCCATTCTCAAGGCTTGTTGAAGTCCCCTAATAGGTCTGCTTCTCCTCCTCCTAATTCTAGATAGAGGTCAAGGTCTCCACCTGTTTAAAATGAGATCAATTAATGATCAGGTTGTCTCTCTTCCCAACCGTTTTGTAGTTTTTCCACAAGAAGAGGATAATAAACCTTCTAGTTCTCCATGAATTGCAAAATTTTATCTTGGAATGTGAGAGGGCTTTCTCACCCTCAAAGGAAATTTAAGGTTAAAGACATTATTTTAAAAAGGAAACTTGATGTTTTATTTTTGCAAGAAGTAAAACTAAATAATGTTCGCTTGGATATGACTCTTTTTCATCTTTGGAAAGATGCTATGTTACTCCATACATGGCATAGTGAGGGTTCTAGTGGAGCGGTGCTTGGTTTGTCTCCTTGGATTTCAAACATGTCATTGATAAAGAGAGGACCCATCACATAGTTGTGTTTGGGCCCTGTCCTTTATCAATGGGCAACCTATTGGTTTTTGCTCCATATATTCTCCCAATAATCCTAAAGATAGGTCTCTTTTTTCAGATTGGATGGCTAAGTACCTCCCGAATGCCAATTGGGTGATAGGAGGAGACTTTAATATGGTTGAACATCATGAAGATCGTAGTTGGTTCAATCATTGTCAACTCAGCCAAGAGGAATATGAAAGATGGATTTATTGTCAGAACATTGTTGGAGTGGTGGACCCCATTCACAATAATTTTTCCACCTATACAACTAATTGGTTTACATGGTCCAATTGTAGATCGGGGATTGATAGAAAGTTGATTAGATTAGATCAATTTTATGTCTCCCACAACTTGAATCTAGAGGTTTCTTCTTCTGCTTCATGTGTTCTGGTTGATTATATAACTACTCTTTCTGATCATTTTCCTATCATTTGTTCTATCTTTCTTACTCAAAAGCTTGTTCTTGAAGATGAACTCCCCTATAAGCTTAATACTTCCCATTTAAAAATCCCTGAATGTGTTTCCTCCTTGGTGGGAATTTGGAATTCTATCATGAAACCTCAGGAGGGTGAGTCATGGATTACATGGTGGTGTGCTGCTATATCCAAATGCATTGAGTTTATTTCATCCTTTGGAAAGAGAATGGCTTGGAGATGTAAATGTAGGGAGAAAACCCTTCAAGGACAATTGGAACATATTAGGAAACAACTAAATGGCAACCCTTTTGATGAAAAGATTCAAAAGTCTATTGTTGTTACTAAAGCACAAATGCAAAAATTGGACCGTTATAAGGCGTAGGGTGCTAAAATCAGAGCTAGGCTTCATTGGATAAAGGAAGGGAATAAAGGTTCTAAGTTTTTCTTCAAATATCTTAATTATAAACATAAGAAGTAGAAGATAGGGGCTATAATGGATGAAGGGAAACTTCTTACTGATCCTGTTGAAATTATTAATTTGTTCCAGAATTTTTATTGCAAAATTATTTATAGAATAAAACAAATGACAAGATATTCAACAAGTTTTGGAAGAAGAACTTCAAAATTTTTTTGCTAATAGGATTGATTCGGGTTATAGTCAATATTTGGATTGAATTCTCTCCATAGAAGAACTTGAACATGCCCTTTTCTCTATGAAAAGAAATAAAAGTCCTGGCTTTGATGGTCTTCCAGTTGAATTTTATCAAACCATGTGGCATCATATCAAATATAAATTTTATCTGTTTTACTTGGAAGCTCTCCAAAAGGGATCCTTAGGTGGGTGATCCCACAATAGTGGTTTACAATTTTTGGCCAAACTGGACACTGAAATGATTTTTTTGAACTAAATATTCACATTCGGGAACCTATAGCGGCTAAACTGTGAGGAATTTGAAGATGATGCAAACTAGAGTCTCATCACATTTTGTCTTTAAATTCTTAAAATATTTTTTACAAATTTTTTGAAATCAGATTGCACTTCTTTTTCCATCTCCCACAAAAACTGGTTTTTTTCATAAAACAACATTTTAAAAAAGTGTCACACACTGTATAACACATTACTTTTTTTCCATGAAGGATAAAATTCTAATTCTTTTGAATTTAGATTTTTAACTCCGATATCCAGTGCTTCCACTTGGTTAGATAGTTTTTTATTGTATATTTTTTCTTTAATCAAGTTTCAAAGTCAAACCAATTACAATTCAGACATAGCGTGACTGTATAACGTGTAACTTTTTCTGTATATATCAAAATTCATTTTTTTTTGTTGGATCAAAGACTTCAATATCTAGTGCACTCATATTTTTCAATTTTTTTTTGATAATCTGCTATTTTCCACATGTGCAGAACAAAGACCTTCATTTTTGATGAAAACCTTATGTTTAATAAAACTAAAAAAACAAATACATAATAAAACCAAAACATATTAAAATTATATTCATTGGATAGCTCGTTCCGAAAACTACCAAAATCATTTGAAATAAATTTTAAACGAATTCATTTGATCCCCAAAAAGGTAAATCAAAAGTGATTTTTTATCAACATTTTGATAGGTGTAAAGGAGACTCATTTATATGTATGGTTTAAAATTAGCGAGGTTCTATCCAAGGGGGTTTGATCTAAGGTGGTTTGATCAAACCCTCTTCAATTGGAATCCTTAAAATGGAACTTTTTAAGAATTAAATCATTATATTTTCTAAAAATATGCGATTTCAGCAAAAATTAGAATCTCTCAAAAATTGTAAACCACTATTGTGGAAGCACCTAGGTCCAAGTATTAACAAAGGTTTGATAAAACTTATTCCTAAAGGGAAAAATGAGGATTCTATTGCTGGTTGGAGAGCAATTACCTTGCTAAATACTTCATACAAAATCATAGCTAAAGCTTTAGCTATCAGGATTAAGCCAATTGTGTAGGGTATAGTGAGATCTGAACAAACATGTTTCATTAAAGGCGGATTTATACTTGATAATATTATTCTGGCCTGGGAGACTATGGAGTGGGATCAACAATCAGGTCAAAATTATTTAGTGATCAAGTTAGAATTTGATAAGGCTTATGATAGAATGCGTTGGCATTTCATTCTTAAAATGCTATAGTGGTTAGGTTTTGGTCCAAAGATCCATAATCATGTGCAAATTTTGTTTAAAGATGCTAATGCTCGCCTTGTTATTAATCAGTCTATTTCAGCACCTTTTGAGCTTCAACATTCCATAAGGCAAGGGTGTCCTTTATCCCCTTTTTTATATGTTCTTACTATTGATGCGCTTGGATATCTTCTTCAAAAGGCTAAGCAGATGAAGCTTATTAGAGTTATATCCACTCCCCAGGATAAGGTAGTTGTAAATTCTCACTTTGCTGATGATAGCATGATGTTTCTTCAAAATTCTGAAGAGGAATTAAATCAAACTTTAGGCATCCTTGATCTTTACTGTGGTGTTTCTGGTTCTCAACTTGCTCATAACAAAATTGAATTTTAATGTCCCAAAACTACTCCATTCCTCATTAGATTCCTAAAGAATGGAGGCTTATTAAACATGGGGAGATAACTGGTATTTGGGTATTCCTTTTGGTATAGGGGTCTCTCTTTCTAAAATGTGGAGGTGGTTCTTAAATAGACTAAAAATAAATTGTTCAATTGGGGCCACAAAATTCTATCTTTAGCTGGTAATATACAAGTTGCTAACAAGATTCTTATCATTGCTCATGTATATGAATCATCTTTTTGGATGCCTTCTAAGCAAGGTTATGAGGAATTGAATAAAATAATTCAAAATTTTCTTTGGTCTAAATGGGATGGTAATGCTGGTTTTATTGCTTCTTCTTGGTCTCATTGCATTCAACCAAAATCTAAAGGTGGCCTTCGCCTTATAGACCCTAAAACTCAAGGGATTTGCCTTGTGACTAAATGGATCATTTGGGCTGCGAGTGGGGATGAGCTATGGAAAATCTTGGTCCGCCATAGAATTATGGAAGCTGCAATAAAAAAAATGGAAAGATGTCAATTTGTTGAATAAGATGTTAATGTCTCCCTTCTTTTAAATCAAAGCCTCTTTTCCTCTTCAATCCATTTGGAAAGCTTGGCAACAAGTGTGCCAATTTTTTGAATGGAATAACACCTCCTTGTAACATGGTTTCAGTTTTTCTTCAGCCTCTATTTGGTGGAATAAACTTATTACTAATCACAATTAGCCTCTTGCTATTAGCTTCCCAAAGCAAGATTATTATCTGTTTAAGAAAGGTATTAAAAAATTCAAAGATATTTGGGATTTTAACACATTTGATTGGGATTCTTGGCATTTCATCAAAGAGCAGTATGGGCTGAGTGAAAAGTTTAAACATTTTTTTATATTTGTACAATCCTTTGTTCCTATGGACCTCTCTATGAAGCTTTGTACTCCCATAGATTGTAATTTTTTCAAATATTGGAGATGGTTTTCATTTAGTTCGTTCAACTTTTTTCCTTTGAAGAAGGTTTATTCTCAAATCCTTCCTTGCTTGCCTTGTACTCCTCATCTTAGTCATAAGTGGAAATGTAGATTTATTGCCAACTTTTGGAGGAAAATATGTGCTCAAATATGGAAGTCAAAAGCTGATTATGATACGCAAGTGTTGGCTTGGAAAAATTTACATTGCAAACTTCCTGTTGGGGATAGATTGAAATGTATGATGGTTTAGCCAAACAGTTTCCCATCTTGTCTTTGCACTAAGAATATGAAACATATATTTTGGGACTGCATTTTTGTCAAGTAGCAATGGTTAGTTGTGTTTAACATTTTTCCAACTATCTTATTTCATGTTCTTAATTGGAAAGAGGTTATTCTTGGTTTGGGAATGCGCGACAATGTTATTGCCGATTCTATTAGATAGGTTATTTTGAGACATGTATGGAAAGCTAGATGTTCTGCAATGTTTTCTAAGAAATTTCATCAACCAACTGAGACCTTAAGGCTTTAATCTAACATCTTTCTTCAGGTGGATTTTTTGTTCTCACAACTTCCAGTTTTATGCAAGAAGAATATGACAGCCAAGGATCATCTTCAACAAACTAAAGACCAAGTGTTGCAATTTTAGTCGGCTAGTAATGTTTGGCAAAGTAAAATTGTTCAATATATGTAATGAATTCTCAAATTTCTGGCTATTATGTTTTTTGTGATGATATGTCATGTACATTCTTTTCAGCTACCTGTTGGTAGCTCTTATTATTTGTAATCTGATTTGTTCAATATAAAATAAAAAATAAAAAATTAAAAAATTAAAATTATTTTTCTTATTCATAAACATATACAAATACAACCATACATAATTTATTAAACATTTTACAAGTTAAAATTTTATATGAACAATATCAATTATTCTTGTCTTTGAGATTTAATATACCAATACTAATTATTGCAAATTTTACAGTGTTTCAAATTATCTAAACATAACCTTTTATCCAAGTATTTATCTTTTCACACATAGAAAATTCCATTAATTTATACTTATATGTACTTTTCAAATGATTTTATTTAAAAATTAAATCATAGAAAAAATTAAATTAATTTGAAGACTTTTTTAAAAATATTTTAAATTTGAAAAAGAATGTTAACATGAAACTTACACACAAAAAATTTCATTCATTCAACAACTTTCCTTACAATCTCTATTGTCTAACTTACATTGTAATGACAAGTTAATATACGACAAAACATAGCAATGAAATATTAAAAAATAAACTTTAAAACAAACATTCACACTAATTCATCACGTTTCGTAAAAAAATTCACGTCTAAATTAGGTTATATTGATAAGTAAATTTAAAATATTTTATACCGTGTTAAGTCAATTAATATCCTCAATTATCACAATTAAAACTTACTCGCGACTTATAATCAATGTTATATTTAAATTTAAATGAGTTATCGTAATCTTACTCCTAACCATAACCCTAACCTTAGCCCTATTGCTATCTGTTACCCTAACCCTAATCCTAACTCTTTCTAATTCTAACCCTAACCCTAATCCTAGACCTAACAATAACCATAACCCTAATAATATAATCCAGTGATATTATATTATGATGCAACAAATGAATATATTATTAAAAATACAATGTTGCTAAAACATAGCAGACACAACAAATAGAAACATGACTATTCTTGCACTTTTTGGTAGGAACTTCACTGCTCTGGTGCTCTTGTTTTTTATTGGTAAGACAAGTAGCTTGGCACACACAACATTGTACATAGTTTAAATCTATGAGCTCAATAGATCAATAGGCTAACAACTTTAACACAAAGGTTCAAACTCACAATGGCCCAACAAGGGTTTGAACCTTGGTGATTATAACAATTCCACAATTTAGCATCACATTATACCATGAACGGCTAAAACTTTATGATTTTAATTTTAATTAAAATTTTATATTATTAATTATTATTAAAAATTTGTGATAATTTAATATTAAAAGTGTATTAAAATCATTCTCATATTTTAAAAATCTACTATTATATTTCTTATGCATTTAATTAAAATTTAATAACTTAGAATTTGATACTTATTGTAATATTTAAGTGATGTTTTATTTAATTTTAAGTTGTAAATAATTATCTATTTATTATCATTTTATAATATTATTTTAAATAATATAATAAAATAACATTTTAATTTATTAGAAATATAATATAATTGCTATTAACTTATTTATAATATATTTATTATAAGAATTATTTATATATATATATATATTTTGATCAGTAATAATAGTTTATTATATTAATAAAATATAGAAAAGTTACATTTTCTTCTTGAAATTCAAACCCTACCAACTACCACCAAAAAAAAATTCTATTGAACAACCATATTCTCCAAAACCCATCCCCCCTACATCATTTGACTCCAAAATAGTTCTAAATTTTTTTATGGATTTTACAATGAAAACCTTCAACAACTACTACCCGTTCCCCATTTTGTTCTCAACTTCTTACATTAATCATGGGCTTAACCCCAAAAATTCTACCTCCGAGAATAAAATAAAAACAAACAGACAAAAAACAAAATTTCACTGCCCTTGATTACACAGAGGTTCTGACGGAGCTATCCCAGTGCCTTGAGCTTTTTGTCTTCGCCAACTTCTGCTTCTTCCTTGGACACAACCCTTTCTTCTCTAGCATTTCTGCTTTAGCTTCAACTTTGGCTTACACAATTACCGCCTCGACCTCCATCAGTTCCACACAAAGCTTTAGTGCTTTCCACCCTCGATTCACCTCTTCTCTCCACTGAGCTTTGACTCTTCCTTTGGGCCATCAAATGAAAGGTCGTACTTCTTGAATTCCTTTGCATCTTCATCTTCCATTCCTTCACTCAAGTCCAATCCTTCGCTTGGTATGGCCCATTCCAGAATGCTTTATAGATCTTCTAAAAAGTCCTCATGCACCAAATATTTCATCACTCTCCTAACCTCCTCCACTGGCTCTCCCAAGTCTAGGCCCCACGCCATGATCAATGAGTATACACCCATATTTGTCTGGTATCTATGCTTCAGGTCTCCAAAGCCCTTACCCAGAATTAATTGGGCTAATTGCATCACTTTCTCATCATTGAAGAGGAACATTCCTCTTAACCTCTTCTTCGTTGCTTCACCGAAGAAAGGAATCAATTGTCTCCTCGACTGTAATGAAAAAATTGCCTCCATTTCTTCTTTGCCACTCTAGTTTCCAAGCCACCTAGATGGTTGTGCAATGTTTAGATTAGCCAAAAAATTGACCATTGTTAATAAGAATCTTAAGAAATGGAACAAAGAATCATTTTTTCATATTTTTTAGTCTAAATCCTTGGTTCTCCAAAGATTGAATGATATCCAGAATGATATTCAGATCAAGGGTTTGTCAGAGGATCTCCAGTTGCAGGAGGATAATTTGTTGGCTCAGTTGTATGTCATTGTGGCTAAGGAGGAATGGTGCAGGAGCACCTTAAGGTCTTTTGGTGAGATCTTGCAATTTTTGGCTTGTAGGTGGTTCTATCCTACCACCAAGGTAATAAGGACTAATTTATAAAGTCCCAAGGTTGAATTGATGTGTGTGTGATGACAAAGTTAGGTTAGTTTAGAGCTTTGAAGTTTGGGAAAGTCTCAATGAGGAGATTAGGCAAAACTAGACAATGTTGTCTTGGCTATTTGTCCTAAAAGTTGGAAAATGGAATTAATGATGCTCTAAGCCCAACCCAAGGGTAAACCCTAATACTTGTGTTGGAGGATTGTTTTCACGAATTGAGACTTGGAGAGCACATTTTTGTGATTGGAAGAGAGCAAGTTTTCATTGAATTTCTGTGTTTGAGCCTTCATCCAGTCAAGAATGGATTGAAAGGACTTATTTGATGCTTTGATTCTTTCATTTGTGTCACTTAATTACCTTATGTAGCATTAGATTAGTCATTTAGACCGTCTAGTTAATAGTTTTGTGAGTTTTTGGTGTTCTTGGCCTCACTGCCGGTTCAGGCCAGTTTTGTGAATAATGAGTCCCACTTGACTTCCCATGGCTTACCTCTCATGGCCACTTGGAATCAAGTTGGGGACTATGTAAATAGTGTACATATAGATTTTGGGGTCTTGGTTTGCAGGGAAGGTGATGAAATCATCAAGCACTAGGCGAGTGCAAGTGCATTCTGGCTAGTAGCTTGGAGAGGACTGCGATAAGGAGAGTTGCTAAATGGATTGGTTTGTGCCAATAAAGAGTATGGGAGTTTAGGAACATGTATCTCAGACATGTGTGTGCCAGGAGGAGAGCTGAGGAGGTCGTTGAAGCCCTCAAAGAAGGAAAAAGAGCCAAAAACCCTAGAAACCCTTGAAAATAGGGGGTTTGAGGATAGTCATATGTACGGACACTTGTAGGACCTAAGACCTGATAAATCTTGGAGCCTTGATGGTCAATAGAAATAATCTACAAAAAAAATTGGGCGTTGTTAAGAGTGTTTGTGAGAGAAGTCAAGAAAACGGTTTCTAGGAGGCCTAATTGGGGCAAAAGGCTACAAGGCCTAAAATTGAGTTTTTCAAGGAAGCGATGGGTAAAAGGTGAAAGAATACATTAAGATGGACTAGTGAGGAGACAAATCAACAAAGGGACAACTAGAATACCCTTCCCTAGCTCTGGAGTGGTTAGGACACTTTGGGACAGTGTGGAGCCCAAGGAAGCTTAGTGGTGGATTGGGAGTGATGGTGAAGAATTTGAAATTGGTGGAGAGTATTACATGGTGAGAGGGGTTTAGGAGTGATCCCTGAGTAGGGTAGAGAGGAATACCCTAGGAAGACCAGAGAATGGGTCTTGGGAAGAGCAAGAGTGCTCTTGAGGGGTAGTACTCCCCACCAAATTGGTATCAGAGCCATAAAAAGGCTTGGGAATTGAGAAGTGAATTTCAGAGAGTAGTGAATCCATAGGAGAGAACACCATGGTGACCAATGCAGAGCTAGCTAGAGACTTGACAAAGCAACAAGAAAAGAATAGACGACTTGAAGAATTTGTGGAAGAAATGAAGCAAAAAATAGAAGAGGTTGCAGAGACTGTAGACAAGATGAAAGTGCAGTTAGCAGAGGACAAAGACAAGGGTAAGGACCATGTTGAGGAAGAAATAGAACCAAAACCTGACCCTCCATTAGCAGAGGAACCCTTCCTCAAAACATTGAAGGAATTAAGTGGCAAGGCACTAGAAGGCATCCTTGTTTTCACAGGAAGAATGGATGCAGAGTTGGTTATGGAATGGATAGAGGGAATGGAGAATAAATTTGAATGTGATGGAATTAAAGAGGCACAAAAGGTGAAGATAGCCAAATCAAGGTTAAGAGGACAAGCATTAACTTGGTGGAAGTTCTTGCAAGAAGAAAGAGAGAAGGAAGGCAAGAAGCCAATAGGAAATTGGAAAACGATGGTGGCTAAAGTGAAGGAAACCTATCTACCTGAGGACTATGACATCCAATTGCACAAGAAGATGCAAAATCTCAGACAAAGAGACCTAGATGTAGCTGCCTACACAGAAGAGTTCCAAAAGCTAAGCCTTAGGTCTAGAGTGCAAGAAATTGAAAGCATTAAGGTTGCTAGGTATTTGAATGGCCTTAGATGGAACATACAAGAGGAGTTAAGTCTCTTAACACTTACTACCCTCCATAGCTGCTATCAGATGGCTATTAAAGTGGAAGAGAAACTGAAAAAGAAACAAGATTCTAACACCAGGGGTAAAGGAAGAGGTAGAGACTCTAGAGGTTGACATAGAGGAGGTTTTGGTGGAAGAAGCAATGAGAATAGAAGCCAAGGAGATGCTAAGGTTGGTGAACAATCCCATGAGTCAAATAGTAGAGGGGGATATAGAGGTAGAAGCTCTAATAATGGTGGAAGAGGCAGATTAGGAGGATTTGGGAGAAGTTCTCATTTTGCTTCCATGAAGTGTTACAATTGTGGACAGTTGGGTCATCTGGCTTATAGGTGTCCTAACAAGCCAACATCTTCACAAGGTTAGAGGAAGATTACCTATGTTCAAGAAGAGGACTGTTCCAAATATTCAGAGGTGAGTTTAGATTCAGAGAAAGGAGAGAATCTCATGTTGAGAAGGATCTTGATCAAAACACCTATCGAGGATGAACACAAACAGAGGAGAGCTCTTTTTAGAGTCAAGTGCAAGATACTAGGTAAGGTCTGCAAGGTCATCATTGACTCAGGATCTATTGATAATGTCATATCAGAGGAGGCAGTGCAAAAGTTGAACCTCATCAAGATACCCCATGTGTGCCCTTACAAGGTTACTTGGTTGAATAAGGGGAAAAATATATTTTTCAATGAACAAGTATGGGTTGAGTTTGCTATAGGGAAGTATCAAGATAGGATACTATGTGATGTGTTACTAATGGATGCATGCCATCTATTGCTTGGAAGACCATGGCAATATGATATGGAGGCAGTACACCATGGCAAGGAGAACAAGTATTCATTCAAGAAGGATGGAGTGACTTACAAAATCCAGTCTTTGTTGGAAGAATGCACAGTGGAAAAGGCAGAATCCAGTGTACTTTTGATGAGTGGAAAGGAACTCCTAAAAGACATCAAGGAGGAAGAAGGAGTTGTCTATGCAATCATGTTGAAACCAAAGGAGGAGGAGTCACCTAGTCGGCTACCTATGACAACAGAAGTGAAACAACTGTTGGATCAATTTAGGGATATCATTTGTGAAGGCACACCAACTACACTACCACCTAAGAGGGAAATCGGTCATCAAATAGACTTTGTACCAGGAGCAACATTGCCTTACAAGGCTGCATACAAGATGACACCAGAGCAGAACAAAGAGATAGCAAGGCAAGTTCAAGAACTTTTGGACCAAGGGCTGATAAGAAAAAGCATAAGCCCATGTGTTGTTACAGTGGTGTTGGCACCTAAAAAGGGAGATAAGTGGAGAATGTGTATTGATTCTAGGGCAATAAATAGGATAACCATTAGGTATAGGTTTCCTATTCCTAGGATAGAAGACTTAATGGACTGTTTAGGGGGTGCTAAGTACTACTCCAAAATTGATTTGAAAAGTGGCTATTATCAGATTAGGATGAAAGAGGGAGATGAATGGAAGTCAACATTTAAAACCACAAAAGGGTTGTATGAAGGGTTATTAATGCCATTCAGGCTTACAAATGCACCTAGCACTTTTATGAGGGTGATGAATGAGGTCTTAAAGGACTATATTGGAGTATTTGTGGTTGTCTACTTAGATGGTATTCTCATCTTTAACAAAACAAAAGAAGAACATATGAAGCACCTAGAACTTGTGTTGAAGAAACTTCAAGAGGAGAAGCTCACCATAAATCTTGAGAATAGTGAGTTCATGAAGCAAGAGCTAGTCTACTTAGGATTTGTAGTATCTCAAGGGAACTTTAAGATGGACAAAAGCAAGGTTGAAGCCATTCTCAGCTGGCCTACTCCCAAGACAGGGACTGAAGTTAGGAGTTTCCATGGATTAGCACAATTCTATAGGAAGTTTTTTAGAAGGTTTAGTAAAATCTGTGCACCGGTCCTTGACACCATCAAAGGAGGACTGAAAACAAAGTTTGTGTGGACCAAAGAAGCCAATAAAGGATTTGAAAGATTGAAGAAGGAGATAGCTACCCAACCTATCCTAGTTTTACCAAGTTTTGACAAACCATTCATAGTGGAATGTGATGCAAGTAACATAGCAATAGGTGTTGTCCTAAGCCAAGAAGGCAGGCCAATGGCATTCTTTAGTGAAAGGCTAAATGAAGCAAATTCTAGGTACTCATCCTATGACTTAGAGTTGTATGCTTTATTACAAGCTCTTAAGAAGTGGAGGCACTACCTATTTCCCAAAGAATTTGTGGTATACACCGACAATTAGGCCTTAAGTTACATCAATACTCAGGAGAAGCTCAGTTTGAGGCACATCAAATGGATGGAGTTTTTGCATTCATACACCTTTACTATCAAGCAAAAGAAAGGGGTTAACAACAAGGTTGCAGATGCTCTTAGTAGGAGATTGCTTACCATACAGGAGATACAGTTGTAGATCACAGGGGTTAAAGGATTCAAAGACCTATATGAAGGAGATTTTGATTTCTCAGAGATCTACAAGGTATGTACTGATTTTGAAAATCATTTTCACAGTGAATATGCAGATTATACTTTGCAGAATGGTCTATTGTCTAGAGGGAAACAATTATGTGTTCCAAGAGGTTCCATGAGGGAGAATATTATTCAAGAAAAGCACAATGGTAGTTTGAATGGACACTTTGGATTGAACAAGACCATAGAATTAGTGGAGAGGTTCTATTGGTGGCCTAAGATGCAAAGAGATGTAAGAAGGTATGTGGAGAAATGTGGAGTGTGTCAAAAGGAAAAGGGGACATCAACAAATGCAGGTCTTTATCAGCCATTACCCATCCTAAACAGACCATGGGAATGCATAAGCATGGAATTCATAGTAGGGCTACCTAGGACACCAACTGGTTTTGACAGTGTGTTTGTGGTAGTGGACAGATTCAGCAAGATGAGCCATTTCATCCCATGCAAAACAACACATGATGCAAGTTAGATTGCACATCTATTCTTCAAGGAGGTAGTAAGGATACATCGGTTGCCAAGGACCATAGTTGCAGACAAAGATGTGAAGTTTATGGGGCATTTTTGGAAAACTCTTTGGAAAAGGTTAGGAACCAACTTGTCTCATAGCTTAGCATATCATCCTCAAACAGATGGATAGACAGAGGTAATAAATAGGGTACTTGGTAACTTGTTGAGGTGTCTAACTAAGGAGTATGGACAAGGATGGGAACAAGTGATTCCACAAGCAGAATTTGCTTACAATGATAGCACAAATAGGACTACAGGTAAGAGTCCATTCGAGATAGTATATGGCTTACATCCAAGGGGTGTACTTGAGCTTAGAGATCTAAAAGTTTATGAAGGAATCAGTGGTCATGCTGATGATTTTGCTCAGTCAATGAGAGAGGTTCATGAGCAGGTAAAGAAGACATTGATGGAGACTAACCAAAATTTGAAGGCTAAAAGAGATGAAGGGAAGAGAGAACTACAATTTGAGATAGGTGATATGGTGATGGTATAATTGAACAAGGCAAGAATACAGAAAGGCATACCAAGTAAGCTGCAGATGAAGAGGATTGGGCCATGTAAAGTGTTGGCTAAGTATGGATCAAATGCATACAAGGTGGAGTTACCCAAGGAGATGTCTATTTCACCTATCTTCAATGTGAAGGACTTGGTGAAGTATAAAGGACCAGAAATGGATGAGGAATAGTATAGTGCTGAGGTAAGTAAGGATGTGGAAGGACTCAAGGTACTTGATCAGATCAAACCACAGGTTGACAAGATTCTAGACTCAAGAGTGAAGAAGAAGACTAGGCACAAGACATACATGGAGCACCTAGTGAAGTGGAGACATCAACCAGAGTTAGAAGCTACTTGGATAGCACAAAGTGAATTTAAGAAGCATGGAATTAGTGAGGATATCTTGACACCACAGGTTCCTTAACTTCTTTGTTGTAGGGGGAGAATGGTGCAAGAGCACCTTAAGGTCTTTTGGTGAGATCTTGCTAATTTTGGCTTGTAGGTGGTTCTAGCCTACCACCAAGGTAATAAGGACTAATTTATAAAGTCCCAAGGTTGAATTGATGTGTGTGTGATGGAAAAGTTAGGTTAGTTTAGAGCTTTGAATTTTGGGAAAGTCTCAATGAGGAGATTAGGCAAAACTAGACAATGTTGTCTTGGCTATTTGTCCTAAAAGTTGGAAAATGGCATTAATGATGCTCTAAGCCTGACCCAAGGGTACTAGAACGTGGGAGAAAGGTATATAAGGTCATAAAAACCATAATACCTATGTTGGAGGATTTTTTTCATGAATTGAGACTTGGAGAGCACATTTTTGTGATTGGAAGAGAGCAAGTTTTCATTGAATTTCTATGTTCGAGCCTTCATCTACTCAATAATGGATTGAAAGGACTTATTTGATGCTTTGAGTCTTTCATTTGTGTCACTTAATTACCTTGTGTAGCATTATATTAGTCATTTAGACCGACTGGTTAATAGTTTTATGAGTTTTGGTGTTCTTGGTCTCATTGCCGGTTCAGGCCAGTTTTGTGAATAATGAGTCCCACTTGACTTCCCATGGCTTACCTCTCATGGAAACTTGGAATAAAGTTGGGGACTATTTAAATAGTGTACATATAGATTTTGGGGTCTTGTTTTGTAGGGAAGGTGATGAAATCATCAAGCACTAGGCGAGTGCAAGTGCATTCTGGCTAGTAGCTTGGAGAGGACAACAGCAAGGAGAGTTGCTAAATGGATTGGTTTGTGCCAATAAAGAGTATGGGAGTGTAGGAACATGTATCTCAGACATGTGTGTGCCAGGAGGAGAGCTGAGGAGGTCGTTGAAGCCCTCAAAGAAGGAAAAAGAGCCAAAAACCCTAGAAACCCTTGAAAATAGGGGGTTTGAGGACAGTCATATGTACGGACACTTGTAGGACCTAAGACCTGATAAATCTTGGAGCCTTGATGGTCAATAGAAATAATCTACAAAAAATTTTGGGGGTTGTTAAGACTGTTTGTGAGAAAAGTCAAGAAAATGAGTTCTAGGAGGCCTTATTGGGGCAAAAGGCTACAAGGCCTAAAATTGAGTTTTTCAAGGAAGCGATGGGTAAAAGGTGAAAGAATCCATTAAGATGGATCAGTGAGGAGAAAAATCAACAAAGGGAAAACTAGAATACCCTTCCCTAGCCATGGAGTGGTTAGGACACTTTGGGACAGTGTGGAGCCCGAGGAAGCTTAGTGGTGGATTGGGAGTGATGGTGAAGAATTTGAAATTGGTGGAGAGTCTTATGTGGTGAGAGGGGTTTAGGAGTGATCCCTGAGTAGGGTAGAGAGGAATACCCTAGGAAGACCAGAGAATAGGTCTTGGGAAGAGCAAGAGTGCTCTTGAGGGGTAGGACTCCCCACCAAGGAATATTTTTGGAGGCAAAGATCGCGCGCTATTTGGTTAAAATTTGGTGATCGTAATTCCAAGTTATTCCACCTTATGACCCTTAGGCATAAATCATCCAAAAAGATTTCTTCAATTTTGGTTGATGGGGTGCTGTTGGAAGATGAGATGGAAATAAGGATGGTGACTACTAGCTTCTTCGAGATTATGCTTAAGGATGAACTTTTGTAGGATAAAAATAAGGTGGAGGCTTCTTTGAAGGTCATCCCCAACGTTGTCTCTGATTATATGAACAAGCTGCTTATGACCATTCCCTCTGCTTTGGAAATCAAAGATGTTTTCTCTTTTGAAGGTAATAAGGCCCCTGGGCCAGATGGCTTTCAATTTCTATTCTTTCATTCATGTTGGGAAATTATTACAGATGATGTTATTAATGCCACTAAGGAGTTCTTTGGGAACAAAAATTTTCTCAAAGAATTGAATGCGACCTTCATTGTCGTGATTCCCAAATCTAAAGACGCTAAGAGCTTTGGTGAGTACCATCCCATCAATCTTTGTAACCATATATATAAAATTTTCTCGAAGGTTCTTGCTTCTAGACTTCAGAAGTGTCTCCCGAACTTGATCTCAGTTCAACAAAGTGGTTTTGTCAAGGGTCGTCAGATTCTGGACTCTATTGTAATGGTTCATGAACTTGCTCACTCTATTAATACTTCAAAGAAACCAAGGTTCTTCCTTAAGTTGGAACTTTTGAAAGCTTATGATAGGGTTAACTAGAGATTCTTGTTGGAAGTTTTGGGGTGTTTTGGTTTCTGTAGGAAGTTTATTCAGCTAGTTGATCAACTAGTCTCTACTCCCTCCTTTGTTGTTATTGTGAATGGATCTCTTTCCCCTTTTTTTTGGAGCTCTCGAGGATTCTAATAGGGTGATCCTATCTCCCCATTGATTTTCATTCTGATGGTGAAGACTTTGGGGAGGAATATTCAGAAGGCCTTGGCTGTCAGGGCTCTGAAAGGTCTTTCTCCTTCTTCGAGGTGTGCTCTTGTTACCCACCAAAAATTTGTGGATGACACTATGATGATGGGTGAATCTTCTGTTCGTGATGTCATAAGTATGAAGGGTTGGATTGAGGATTATGAGAAGGCTTCTGGTCAACGTATCAATCTGCCGAAGAGTCAAATTTTCTTCCTTAACACACCTGATGTTTTGTAGATGAAGCTTGCCAGGATTCTGTCTTGCAATAGGGGTGACCTCCCGTCCACTTACTTGGGCCTTCCTTTGTGCATCTCTAAGATCCTAGAGTCCTTTTGGCTTGGCTTGCTAGACAATTTTATTGGGAGGTTGGCTGGTTGGAAGGGGGCATTACTTAGCTAGGACAAGAAGCTGCAACTAATTATGCCTACTCTTCAAAATATGCCAATGTATGCTATGAGCCTTTTCAAAATTCTTATCAAATTTGAAGAGAAGATGGAACAAATTATGAGAATATTTTTGTGGACTGGTGTAGAAACCAAAGCTAGAATTCCTCTTGTGGCTTGGGATTTGGTTTATAAGCCAAAGAAGTGGGGTGGTCTTGGCATCAAAAACCTTAAAGCCTTTAATAAGGCTCTTCTTTTGAAGAATGTTTGGAGGCTCCTTAATGGTGAAGCAGGTTGGGCTTTAGTGGCCCATAATAAGTACTTGCATGGTCTCAAGAGACCCTAGAATATGTTGTTTTGTTGATGATATTCTGACTGGTTCTTGCTTTTGGAGGAGTATTGCTCCCTGCAGGGAGCTAATTGTTGATGGTTTTAAATGGCTAATGGGTGACAATAAGCAAATTCTCTTCTGGGAAGACACTTGGTGTGGTGAGAAGCCTTTGATCAGTCTTCATTGGGCCACCTCCTTGCTCCATTATGCAAAAATTTTTTTGGCTACCGAGTGGCTAATTATATCCATAATGGGGATTGGAATTTTTTTTAGGATTGGGACCCATCGTTGAAAGTTCTTCAGGAATTCTTAAGAGTGGTTCGTATCCCCACTTTCCCTAGGCCGCGCAAAGTTGTTTGGGCCGATTGTGCTAAGGGTGAGTTTTCTATTGCTTCTGCTCTTAATAAGTTGGTGGAAAGGCTTGCCTCTATTCCTTTTTGGGGTAAATTATGAAACAAGAAGCCAGTCCCTAAAGTGAATATTTTCTTTTGGCTTCTCATGCAAGGAAAAGTTTTAATGCAGGACAATCTTTGTAAAAGGGGCTTTACACTTCCTAATAGGTGTGTTCTCTGTGAGGAGGATGCTAAAAGTGCATTCCATATTTTCGTCGGATGTAAGTTTTCCTCTCTACTTTGGAGTAAATTTCTTGGTGTTTGGAATCTAGTTTGGGTGTTCCCGGATTCCCTGGAAACTTTTGTTGAACAATAGAGGTGCTTGTCCTCTTCTCCTGTTCTCTATGGGCTTTGGGATCTTATGGCCCCACACATTTCTTGGAGTATTTGGAAATAACAAAACGATATAATATTTTGCGATTTTAAGATTGATGTTGGAAGACTTTTCTTCAAAGTTCGTAGGGCAATTCTTGAAAAATTTACCATCTACTTTTTTGAAGCTCCCCGCTATGACCCTATTGTATGTCTAAATGGCTATGATGTTTTCGTGATATCTAACTAGAAGATTCCTTCTATCCCTGCTATAAACTTGAATCCAAGTTTGAATAAGAGATTAAACACCAAGTGGAAGCCACCTCCTCAGGGCTGGGTTAAAGTTAATTTTGATGGGGCAGTGAAGGGGAACCCTGGGCTCATAGGATGTGGGGGGGTGTTGAGGAATGAGGATGATATATTCTTAGGTGCGGTGGCACTCCTGCTGGGAATACAGACCAATCATCGTGTTGAGGCGAAAGCTGCATATTCAAGTATAATTTTTTCTATGGACAGAGGGTACTCCAAATTATGGGTCGAAGGTGACTCCTTAAACATTATTAATTACCTACGTGGAACCCATGTGCCGAGATGGAATGTGGAGCATCCAATTAAAGATTACATAATGATGTTAAGGGCATTTGATGAGACTTGCGTGTCACACATTTTCTGAGAAGGCAACTCTATCATAGATTTTTTTGCCAACGAGGTTGTCAAAAACAATGAATCCCGTACATGGGAGGAGGGAATGATCATTCCCTAGAGAGCTAGGAGTTTAATGTGGAATGATGGAGTGGGATGAATTTTGATGGTGGAGTATTTTAAGCCGATGTACTTTGATCTGACTCACACATTTTGTGGGTGTATACTAGATTGATGGCTTCTTGTCTAATGATTTCTGCAAGGGTTTTCTCTATCTGGCGTCTGCTAAAATGGGTGGTGATAGAAGCAGAATCAAGCCGCATACTTGTGCAGGCTTGAGGAAGAAGGAAAAACTATGGAAAATCTTGTGCCATGGGAACTTTACTCTATGCTTCGAACTTCTTCATGGTCACGAATCCAATGCGTCAGTGCAATTTATTTCTTACTAACATAATAGGAAGCTTTAAATCAAGGGTCTGGAAGTGGAGGTGAACGAGGAGATGATTACTGCTATGATGGGGATGCTAATGGTAGGCCACAAGTTTTTTAAGGAGAAGAAAAGTAATGAGGATGCAATGGATCAGTTCTTTAAGAATGATGAACAAAAGAAGTTGGTGAAAATGGAGAGTTGGGGATATGAGCGCAAGTCACTTAAGAAAAATTGGGCGGAGGTGGTTGAAGTCATAATTCGGTATGTGACGTTGGAAGGTAGGTTTACTGCAATTCTGGGACACCACTTCACTCTGCTTAATCACTTCAGGAATGGGTTGTATGTCTCTTTTCCTTTTTTTTTCCTGTTGTCTTTAGAAATTTTATTGTATGCCCATTTAAAAAAAAAAAAGACCTCGGTCCTCCATGAGGGTCTTATCCTTATGATTATGGAGCATGTCAAATCTTTCATCCCCACCCCTGCCATTTTAGATAAGGAAAAGACTTCGATTGATGGGTCGGATTCCTCTAGTTCAGATACCAATAGTGATGAAGAGGGTGAATGGGTTGGAGAGGAGGAGGTGGGTCCTCATTCTCATAGGGCCACCTCTTCCAAAAAAGGAAAAAAAATTATCCTAAAAGTAGTCATGCGCCTAAGTGCATCATTCTCTTTGATAGCGAGGAGACAAGGCGGGGTTGGAAGATTCCTCTCCCAGGAAGGTGGAGTTGGTTGTTGGCTGGGGTGAGACTGATATTGGTGGTAAGGAGGGTTTTAAGGAGAACCTGCTCGACTCAGAGGCTAAAGAACAACCAAGGAGATCATCCAGGAGGATTGCTAAGTTAAAGAACTAGGGTTCTAATGTTCTGAAAAAGAATGCCAAGGTGTTAGAGGAGGAGAAGGCCACTGGGGTAAACATGGGGAATATTGAAGACTCTCTGACCCAAAACATCCATGATGATGCAATGCAAGCTGAGATTAAGGGTCAAGGTGAAGAGGACCCTAAGAGGATCAACACTAAGGCGAAGCCCCTGAAGGTTGACCCCCTCTCTGAGGATTTTTCATATTTAGATGATGAATCTCCCTCAATGTTTCAGTTGCTTGATTTGGCTAGGATTGGGGCCACGAGTACTTTTAAACTTGCTAAGTGGACTCTGCAAGAGTTCAATAATGTGAATATTAAAATGAGGGGTTTGAAGGAAAACGTGAAGAATGTATGGAAAAATTCTATGTCAGACATTCTAATTGATAAGATTGTGGACATTGAAGGTTCGCTACAGGATTTCAAATCCCAGTGTGATGAAAGGTTGGATGGGTTGGAAGAAAAGGTTTCGGGCAACAATGCCGACATTAATTTTTTTTTGCAAATGTGCCATATCTCAGTGAAAAATAACAAAGACTCCGTGGAGGTCCTGTTTAAAAATATCAGTGATTTGAGAGAGGACCAACTATACTTCTTTGAGCTTATGGAGAAGGAACACACAGCTAAAGGAAAAGGAAAAAAGGGTGTCAAAGATGACACTAAAGGCCCTGCCTCTAAATGGCCGACTGATTGTAAAAGATCTTTTGAAGCCGAGAAGAAGGAGCTACTGGAAATGATTGACCTACGTAGGAGCTAGGAGCTTGAGGTGGCCAACACCTTAAGTAGCATGAATTAGTAGTAGATTTGTTGTATTTTCTCCTCTAGTTGGTAGGTGGTCTTGAATTGTTTTATTATTTTGTCATTGCTGAGTGTTGTTGTTGGTTCACTGTTGTCTCTTTTGTTCAACACTCTTTTTTCCTTCATTTCTTTTCTGTTGGTTTGTTGCTGTTACTCTATGATATTTATTTTTAGTAGCATTTTGTCTTTTCTTCTGTAAAGCGTTTTGGGTCCCTTCAAAACCCGTTTTTCCCAATTAATCAAAACTTATAAAAGATAATGCATATGGAACCAAGGTAAAAATATTCCTAATAAAAAATGGTAAAATAATAATCCATACTTCCTAAAAATCCACCCATAACACCAAAAACTTTTATAAAGTTAAATATTTTACATGTTCACTTTAGGAAGATTGAATTTTGTTTGAAGATGATAATTTATAAACTCTACAAACTTAATTTATTCTAGAGAGCAAATATTATATTAATTTTATAATTGTACATTTTAGATTTATAAAATAATATTATATAAATATATTATTAGACCTTTAATTAAGAATATTCGTTAAAAATAATTTTTATTTTAATTTAAAAAATATTAATTTTAGGCACTAAATTAGATTAAATTAAATTAATAAACCTATTATTGTAGACATTACTTACTTTTAGTAAATAAAAATAATAGAAAATACAAGACTTATAATAACCAATGCCTATATTCTAGGATACTACATGCCTATATTCTAACTTAATGGGAGGAAATGGAAGCTACATATTAAATACAATTTACGTATATTTTGTAAATATTAACATATTAATACAAAATTTACATAATCATTTAAAATACATGCCTATATTCTACCCTAGTGGAACAAAATGATACATGCATTTATTAATGTTTTGATTAAAGGTAAAAAATGGGTTTTGAAGGGGCTCAAAACTCTTTACATCAAAAAGCGGTTGTTAACGAGAGAAAAAGATATCAAAAGCAAAACAACCCACCCACAACAAGACCATAGCAAATAGTCAACCAAAAAGATGAAACCCACCCAACGACATTACATATTATTCAGGATATCTACAACTTCAATGTCACAGACCTCATTCTTACCACCTTCATCCCCAACAACAGGCATCTCATTACCATTAGCACCAACCTGAACCTTTGTCTTGTTATGGGTTCGAACCCCAGGTCCACCCGAATTTACCTCCCCAATCAAAACATAGCTCGCACCCTTGTCAGCAGGCTTCACGCCCTCCATTAGCTTACCATCAACATCTTCATCAACAACATCTTTACCATTAGTAACATTATCCACAGGGGACGTCATACCAACAAATTCAACAATAAAGCCAACTTTTTCCCCCTCTTTACCTTTCTCCATACTAACAATAATCCTTTCCATGAGATCCTCCAGATTAAGGATTCTTCCTTCAAGATTTTGCTTCATAAAAAGCATTTCCTCCGCCACAATCTTCAAGGAGTTCATCAAACATGCATTTATTAATGTTGGATAAAGTATAATAGAACATTATATATAAGATAATGCATATGGAAGCAAGGTAAAATCCATTCCTAAAAAGGGAAAAATAATAGTTCACCTTCAGTTTTCCTAAAAATCCACCCATATCACACAAAATTTTTTAGCCAACCACGTTCACAAGAAATAATTTTTAAAATTTATAAAGTTAAATATTTTATATGTTCACTTTAGGAAGATTGAATTTCATTTGAAAAGAATATATATATATTATTGGTTCAAAACCAACTTATTAATAACTAATTAAACAAGATAAAACAAAACTAATTGCAATAGTATTGCCTAATGGCAAGTACTAATAAATGCTAAATATTGAAATGCAATAAACTTAGAAAAATCTAGATTTTTTCCTTGAAGAAATTAGGTATTATCTAATTTTGAAATATTTGCATGCAAATTTAAAATATAAAGTAATGCAAATGAAAAAGGAAAGTTGCATCAAATTGGCAAAAAAAATACAAATAGAAATATAAGTTCCCATCTAGTTGGAAAATAAATATTTATTTGTCTTTTACATGAGAAGTAAGATTTTGGAGGATTTTACCATTAAACAACTTATTTTACAATTAAACATATAGAGGAGGGGGACCGACCACTCAACAAATCCAGGTCACAAAGAGTCGAGAGTTGAAGGTTGCCCTAATCTACCTCAAGTTGGATAAGTGTTTAATACCAAGGATAGAGAATGAAGAGCACTCTCAGTGCTTCTTCCACTCTACTAACCCGAGAGTTTCGATGGGACTAAACGAGCAAGCTCCTAGAACTTGAGCTGTACCTTGGATAGCTTTGTGCCAGATGGCAACAACATGGGTCTGGGATGACAATGCAACATGTTGGTTTCTCACAAGGGCGCTAGAGTCCATATAGACATAAAGTGCAAGAGTACAGTAAAAGGTACAAAAACTACTAATGGCTTAGTGATTATTATTTAAAGTGCTAACTGAAATTATAACTAATAGAATAAACAAAATAACTAAAAATATGATATAGAAGTGACATAAAATGAAGGTGATGAAGATTAACTCACGAGGAGTCCAGTTCGGTAGCGAGCTCCACACGAACGTGTACCTACACATAGCCAAGAGAGGAAAAATGTTAGGTTGTATAGGGGTTTGTCGCAATCAAACCCCTGCTTTAGTGTTTCCACCTCCACAAAAAGCTAGATAGATCAAGAGTAGAAATATGATAAAGGAAATAATGTTGGGATGGAAATAGAACCAACTATTACAAGAGACACAAAGCTACACAAATCCAACAACAAAGTAAACAAAAACGTTACCACCCTTGACCAAACGCACTCAAGGCCAATGATAGAGGAATGTAAGCCCACAACAATGGTAGAGTCGACACAACTACAACAACGTCGAAAGCACCCTCACTAGACACCAAGCTGTAGATTTTGTGTTAAAATGTGTGGGATGTTGGAGTGGTGATGCCATAGTACAAAAAGTAGCAAAAGTATGGAGTGAGAGAGAAATCATGTGTAGAAGATCAAGAATTGCCAAAGAGGTGTGAGGAAGCTCAAGAATTGTCCATAAGCTAGATTGAATGAGAAAGATAGCCATTTGAAGATGAAAAGGGAGGGAATGATCCATTCAAAGGTCGGCAGGAAGGTACAGGGGCGTTATGTTTTATCGCCAATGAAGAACGTAACACCTCTGTAGATTCACGAGGCAAGAATCTTGTCAGGATGATAACACGCCGCATAGATATCCATGCGCTACGTGCATGTCCCCGACACAAATTTCCCAACAGACACTAAAAACAAGATCCGAGTGGATGGGGTGTAGAATGAAGATGTGGAATTACTTGGTTGGATTTGATTTTTCTAAGGTGGTGGATGTAAAAGAGGAATTTGTGAGAGGGGTGAAAATTCACTCCTATACATTTTGCCCCCACTTTAGCGAGCATGAGTGTCAATGAGTGTTCAGTAAAGTAGATCAAAGAGTTTTAGAAATTTATACCTGAACCGTCGAGGAAGCAAACCAAAATTTGGTGAACTCGAAAGCATAGGGCAGACAAATGACTCCACAGGTACTCTATCATAAGGAGGTTCAAAAAAAATGCATTGAAGGCCCACAGACCAATGATGGAAAAATATTGCAGATGTAAGCGCTTCATAGGTCCTTAGACCTACAAAGAAGGTGCCCCTAGATACTCTCTCTTGAAGGAAGCTTGATGTGAAGGGAATCCACAGAGTTGGATTGGAAAGAAGATTCATAGGTGCACCTGCAAAGCAACATGTTAATCTACAGACAAAACATGTTAGAAAACAAAAAGATGCCATGCAGGTAGACAAGCAGAAAGTCATGCAAACAGTCAAAACTGGAGGAGAATCTTTCAAAGGGGTCCCTTGGGAACCCTTCAAAAGAAGAGGGGTCCAATCAAGGGATGCTCAATTTGAAAGAGATAAGGGTATTTTTTTGCAATTCAATTCAATTAACAAGGAATCCTTTTGAAAGATGTTCACTTCATCAAGGAATTTGAAAGGAAGAAGGCCCCCTCGCAAGGGGAAGGTCATAAATTCACCTGTAGGAAAAGGTGCTCCCTCCTCAAAGGATTTTTTTTCAAATTCTTTCTTTGCAAACCCATGATGAAGGAAAGATGTTCCGCTAGGGGTCCTTGTTGAGGAATGTAATTTTGAAAAATATTTTGAATAGATTTTCAAGAAAAGATTCATTGGCCACTGAATGTGTTTTCTAAAAATCAAAGTGACATGATAGCCCCCCTTAGGATGGTGTGTGTTGAACACAAAGGGCACGTGACATCCTAAGGAGAGAAAAACCAAGAATGAAAAAGTGATGTTGTGGCCCATGGAACATAGCGAGATGTAACCATGGTAATGCTGTTGCACACATGAGGGACAACACATCATGAACAAGGGATAGGGGTGGTTTCATATTTGAAGGTTAGAGCTGTTCATAAATATAGATAAATGGATATAATAGTATATAAATGAATATCCATCAACCTCCTACTATATCAGATCATATGAAGAAAGAAATGTGAAGACAAAAAAAATAAAATTGGGTGAACATGGAAAGGAGACCTAAATGCCCCCAACACTTTGCATCGTCCCTAATTATCGAAAATCAACACATAACAAAGGAAGAATGATGTGAAAAATAGAGGAATTTTTATGACACAAAAAAACTCATGTATCCAAGCACCTACAAGGGTGAGAAGGGTCATCTAGGAAGATATAACACAAGCACGAGGGAACACAAACAAACACAAATCTAATCTACAGATAAAGAAGAGGTGACCCCTAGTCCTCATCAACCAAGAGGTTTTCATTATCCTAGTATAGATCATCATAAGGGGAACACAAACAAGCCGACAAGGGCAGAATATCAAAGGGGGAACCCTCCAACCCTTGTACAACAAGAGCCCAGGAAGAAGGCCCCTTGAGGTCTTCTCCACTCAATTCCTGTGGGGTGAATGTCAACAATTTCACAAAGATCACTGATAAGGTTGAGACCTCATCCATAGAATTAAGTATGGAATTTGTAGGAGTGTTATGTGTTAACTCAACGGGCGAGGGAGGCAGGTCCTGAGATCCACTACTAGGCTCACCGAATGACTCGGGAGTAGTGACTAACTTTTGGGATGCTAGGGCTTCCTCCATTGCTAAGATAGTACAAGCTAGTGCAAAACCAACCTCTAGAGAAGGTGAACCCTTCTTTCGACCCCCATTGCAAGCGGGGTCATATTCCATCTTCCACTTCATCGGAGGATGCGAGTTTCACACAGAAAATGTAGAAGGTGTAGAGGAAGAGGAGAAAACCATGGCAGACACCGAGGTATTCAATATGTCCATGGGTTTTGAGAACAACGAGATGTCTGGACGGGACATCAAAAGGGGAGGTTCAATCAAAGGAGCAATAAACACCTACACCCTCTTCGAGTGAGGCTTGTTCATGCTCGCGATGGGATCCGGAAGCAGGACTGAAGTTGAACGAACGGAAGCAGAGGGGGTGGGAGAGGAGGACACAATTGGAGGTGTCAAAGAAGAAACTATTGGATCCTCTTCCATCCTCTGCAGGGTGACCTGCTCAGTGGCTAGATCCTTTCTCTGAAGCTTGTGCTCACACACAAGGAAATTTCTATGACTCCAGGAGCTAGTAGCCAGAGGCTGAGATGGGACAGAAGACTCCTGCTCAACCATCAAAGTATCCATCATGATCGTTTCTAGCGGAGGGAGAGACTCCTCTACGGGAACATGAGGGAGAGGTTGAGAGAATGATGGGAAAATAGTGGGGGGATTTGAATCTAACACCTCAATGGTAGGCCTCTTCCCATCAATGCCTTAGAGGCAAGATCAGTACAAGGTTGTGGAGGTTGAGAAATAGAGGACTCTCCACGGGGACCCTTCCCCTTACCATACCAAGCAGGCCGAGGCATCGTGGGTAAGATGGGAAGTTCGAATGCCGTACACTTGGGCTTCCACCAAGTGGGAACCATCGAGCTCTCCAAAAAATTACTAGGAGCAGAGGATGATGATGCTATAGTAGGGCAAGAGGAAACAAGAGGTGGGACAGTGAGGGAAGAAGAAGAAGGGCCCTAGGCATGCTTCTCCTCTTCTCTCTTTCAGGCCAAGGCGGTCTCATGCTCCACCTTCCTGCAAGCCCTATGCAAAATGGCATAGGGAGAAGGAGGGTATCTTACTTTAGGCGTTATGCCCCCACTCTTGTACTTCACATAGGTTTGATACAAGAGGTTCATCCTAGGAGGAAGCGGATTGACGAGCGTAGGCCAAAAGTGATCTAGTGAGTAGCCTCCATGCGCGATCGACGATCTATAATTGATGTCGTGGACTACGTGCACCGAACCCTCATGGGAAAACTTGAAGCATTTATGAAATACCGAGGGAACTACATTCATAGTGACCAACCAATGGATACCTAGTTTCACTCTAAAGAGCTCAAACCCCAGGATGATGTCAAAAAGTGCATTTACGGATCTAGGTCCAACTAAGAATGATAAGGTGATGCAGCTAATGGGAGGTACATAAATCCCATCGTGTGTACGAATAGTGATACTAGATTCATTATACCCATATTTATGTAAAACTTTAATCAGCATAATCTCCTCAATGATGACATTCACCCGACACGTAGGGTCAACGAGGACACCGATTATGGTGTTTCCACTGATTTGCAGGGATGTATAAGGGAGATGGTTCTCTATTATAAATCACTGAAAAGTCCTACGAGGTGAAAGTTATTCCAGAAGATCCACTCACAGGTTGCATAGATGGAATGGGCAGATGTAAAAAGGAGGTAATTTCTTCATATACTAGACAAAGCTTTCACAGGATCCCCCAAGGGTTTCACAGTGAGACAGTGACCCACTTAAGGTTTCATTCCACGATGCTTATGGAACCTTTCAGCTACACCACTAGGGGTTGTAGGTTGGGTTGCAACGCTAAGAACCTCACAACACTCACACCAACAACACTCCTAGGATGAGGAAAGGTTCTTTCAACACTGCTAAATAAAACCAAAATGGTTCATGTCGATTTCACCAAAATGTAGAGGAGGGGGATTGACCACTCAATGAATCCAGGTCATGGAGAGTTGAGAGTTGAAGGCTTCCCTAATCTACCTCAAGTTGGATAAGTGTTTAATACCAAGAATATAGAATGAAGAGCACTCTTAGTGCTTCTGCTACTCTACTAACCCAAGAGTTTTGATGGGACTAAACGAGCAAGCTTCTAGAACCCAAATTGTACCTCAAACAACTCTCTGCTAGAGGACAACAACGTGGGTCTGAGATGACAGTGCGATGTGCTGGCATCTCACAGGGGCATTGGCATCCATACAAACTGAAAGTGCAAGAGTATAGTAAAAGGTACAAAAACCTACTAATGGCTTAGCAATTGAGGTTTAAAGTGCTAACTAAAATGATAACTAACTGTAATAATGGAAAAAGTAAGCCTTTTTCCCTTACTCGGTTTGATAATTGATATTTAAATTGAATTAATGATGTCTTGGAGTGGTGTTGTAATTTTTTGTACACATTCACACTATTATAGGACCCTTATTTAACTAAAACATGCCTTAATTGATCATTTTCAATGGTGTTGTAAAGTGTTGTAACACACTTTCACACTTTTCTAGGATGTATTTGCTTAATTAAGCCTAAGGGGCCCCTTTCTAATAAAATGTACATAATGTGCACCTTGTTTAAGTGTTGTAAAGTGTTATAAGGTAATTTCACACTTATCTAGGTGGTCATTAATTAATTATGGGTAATTGGAGTAATTAACCCCCTTTTAAGCCTTAATTATGACACCTCCCGAAGATCTATCCCGACACTCATAATTTAATTAATAAAATATTTCATTGGGAAAAGTTTGGTCCTGGAAAATGGTGCCAAGACCCATTCACCCTAGGTGGCGAATGGGTCCTCCCTTAACAAGACCCCCCTTTTTCAATTGATCTGGAATTAGTTTTTAGCCTTCTTTCAATCCCCCGAGGTTAGGTCCTGGTAAACTGAACCAAGACCCATTCGCCTAAGGTGGCGAATGGGTCCTCCCTTAATGAGACCCTCCTTTTTGAATTTCATTTTGGAAGGAATTTAATAAAGTTTCTTTCCAGATTTGGTGTTGGCCTTAATTGTTTGAATTTCGGGGTTAAGCTCCTAATTTAGTATAAAGAAGGGGTTAATTCACATTGTTCATCCTAACAATTTTATGTGACTTCATGAGATCAAGAGAAAGGGAGTTAAAGAGCATTTAAAGAGCATTCATAAGGCATTTTCAAGGCAGATTTCAAGAGTTCATTGCAGCAATTCAAGATCATATCATCATGTCAAGGATTTGATGTACTCATTCATGTTGTTGAGCCAAATAAGTGGATTTAGCATTGAAGATATACTTGCAACCATTGTTCCTATCACATTAAAGGATCCAAGATCTACTTTCTTCATGGCCACTACATGTTAGATTATAGATTTTCATTACAAGACATCATCCAAGGTGATATCATTTACATTATTTCAAATTCACGATTCATTTCATCATTTGGTTTGATTAACTGAAAGAATTTTGATCGAGGAAAACCCCCATTCACTAAAAAAAAAAAGTTTTTCTGCCCTTGAGTGTGTGCTTGTAGATTTACAGGTTGAAGATCAAGTGGAGCAAGTTTGGAGCAAAATTTTCAAAGTTACAAAGTTGCAAAAGTTGTCATTCAAAGTACCAAATCAAGGAATCAAAGCTACATAATTATATACAGACTTCCAAAAGATGATAATAGGGAATTTAAGAGTGCAAACATCAAGGAATAGGATCTTGAAACCCTAAAAGGACCCATTCACCATTGAAGGCGAATGAGTCCTTTGTAGCTCAAAAACAACAACTTTTTGACCAGGTACACAACTTTTTATGCTCTAAATACTTCCCCCATAGTTGCTATAACAATTAGATAGTATTTTTGGTTGTTATTTGCATCTTATTTTACACATAATTGAGTGTTTGAGGTATTAGAAAAATCAAAAGTCCATCATCTTGTTGATTCATTTTGGTGGACCCTATTTTTCACCATAAACATTAACATAATAAACAAAATAACTAGAAAGATGATATAGAAGTGACAAAAAATGAAGGTGATGAAGATTAACTCACAAGGAGTCCAGTTCACCAGTGAGCTCCACATGAACATGTATCTACACACAACCAAGAGAGGAAAAATGTTGGGCTATATAGGGGTTTTCCGTAGTCAAACCCATGCTTTGGTGTTTCCACCTCCACGGACAACCAAATAGATTGAGAGATAGAAATATGATAAAGGAAATAAAGCTAGAATAGAAATAGAACCAATTACTACAAGAGAGACAAAGCTACACAAATCCAACAACAAAGTAAACAAAAATGTTACCACCCTCGAACAAAGGCACTCAAGGCCAATGAGAGAGGAATGCATGGCCACAATAATGGTAGAGTCAACACAGCCGCAACAATGCTGAAATCAGCCTCACTAGGCACCAAGCTACAACTTATGTGGTAAATGTGTGGGATGTTGGAGTGGTGATTCCAATAGTGCAACAAGTATCAAAAGTATGGAGTGAGAGCGAAATCATGTGTAGAAGATCAAAAATTGCCAAAGAGGTGTGAGGAAGCTCAAGAACTGTCCAGAAGCTGGATTGAATGAGAAAGATAGCCATTTGAAGATGAAAAGGGAGGGAAATATTAGTTCAAAGGTTGGTAGGAAGGCATAGGGGCGTTACGTTTTGTTGCCAATGGAGAACATAATGCCTCTATAGATTCTGGAGGCAAGAATCCTATTAGGATGAAAACGCGTTACACAGACATCCGCGCACTATGCACATGTCCCTAAACAAAATTCCCCCATTGACACTAAAAATAAGCGCCAAGTGGATGGGGTGCAGGATGAAGACGTGAAATTACTTGGCCGAATTTGATTTTTCTAAGGTGGAGGATGTAAAAGGGGAATTTGTGAGAGGAGTGCAAATTCACTCCTATACAAAATGATAGTTGAAACTTGTTTTTCGAAAACTCAATAGTTGTTTGTAGGCGTGATATTTGTTTTAGGCTCAAATCTCACACTGTGTAGCCTATCGACTGTGTAGCCTATCGACTAATGATATTTATTAGTCAAAAAAAATTATGTTCAATTAACATGCAAAAATTTGTTATCGCAAAGTATTATCCATCTTACCCCTAAATTGGTATGTCATGGCTTATTTATTGACTAGCCAACAAATACTATTATTACAATACTACAAAGGCAAGTACTTGCCACTACATGACACTTGTTAGTCACTAGTTTTAAGTTGTAATGGTTCTAATAGTTATATTAAAATTATTTTAAAAGTCAAAACATTTAGAAATGTCAAAAGAACTAAACTTGTCAAGGTAAAGAATCTAAAGGCATTAAATAAATTCAAGAAAATTTAGGTAGTAAAGAAATTCCCTCGCTATTTTGTATTTATTTGTCTCACTCCCCTTGTTTACTTAATCATGTTTAGGATTTTCTTTAATTTTTAAGTGGTGGTGGTAGGCCTATGAGAGGCTTGACTTGTGAAGATCCTTAAGCTTTGGCATTTATGCTCAAATCAATTTTTTTCATTACATGAAATGACATTTCAATAATAAATATTTTAGGCTTAAAGTACCAAAGATGAAACCCTATTTGCTAATTAGGTCATAATAGCATGCAATTTATTCAAACCAAATATTTTTATGGTTGAGTGAAAACAATATCATATAAGTGGATTGAAATATTTCAAGAAAAAGGAAAAACTTAGAAAATATTATTTTTTATAATCATTCAATTGTACTTAAGAAAAAAAAACCCTTGTCCTAATTGTTCCAATGACATTTGAAGATAAAAGACTTAAGAAAATTTTGTATTGATCCACAAAACTTAATCCTCATAAAAAAAACACAAATCCCCGCTCATTACTAATAAGCTACATTAATGCAAGTTGACAAGAAACAAAAATTACCATCATAGTTTTTTTGTCAATTATAGGTAGTTTTCTAATGTCTCTGTTGATTAATGGCATGCCTTACTCTCTATTTGGTGCTTCTAGGGGTCTTAGGAAGGGTGATCCCTTATCTCCTTATCTATTCATTATTATGGTTGAAGGTTTGGGTAGACTTCTAAAATCCCATTTGAGTCAATGGATTATTCATGGGTGGTGTTGGGGTGAAGGCTTGCCTCCTCAAACCCATTTACAGTTTGTGGACGATACTGCACTCTTGGGTGTTGCCAAAACTAGAGAAGTGAGCAAAATCAAGCGATCTCTTGACATATATCTTGCAACATCAGGTCAGAGGATTAATGAAGGGAAGTACTCTATCTTCTTCTTTAACAATCATTCACTTATTCAATCTAGGATTGCTCGTATTCTCAGATTTCAAATAGGTAATCTTCCTTTTGTGTATTTGGGAGTTCTCCTCTCTGTGGCTCCTCTGCCAAGAGGAACCTGGCAGAGGGTATTGGATAAGTTCAGAGGTTATGTCAATTACTAGAATTGTAGGTGGTTGTTCTTTGCTAATAATATTATGCTCCTAAAGGTTGTGGTTTAGGCACTTCCTATCTATAGGTGTATGGTTCAAGTTGCTCCTATTGGTTTTATTCGAGAGCTTGATGCACTCTCTAGGTAACTCTTATGGGCAAGCAAACTAGATTCCAAGAAGTGGAGTTTGGTTAAGTGGGATTCTATATGTAGGCCTATTCAGCAGGGTGGTTTGGCTCTTCAACAAGTGGTTATTACTAGGCAGGCTTTGACAACCAAGCTTTACTAGAGATGGTGTACTAATGAGGACCAACATTAGGCCAAAATCCTCACTACTAAATATCTAAGAGGTGTTGCAAGTGAGGATATTCCTAGATGCTCCTTGGATGGTAAGGGGTCTATAATCTAAGATACACTTAAAAGAGGAGCTAGTTTAATCGAGTAGGGTCTTCTTGTGCAATTTTTGCACACATGCCCCACTAAAAGTAGGGACCCTCTTTGCTTGGTCTTTTGGCTCTTTTCTGTGGCCTTGCCGTTTGGACTTGCCTTTGAAAATCATGAGATTTTGGTCTTTTGGTGCTTTGGTTCTCTGGTCTGGATCTGGTTCCTTTG